>VMOF01000013.1:53578435-54110935 GCA_011764245.1 Trialeurodes vaporariorum | reverse complement strand
ACTCTCCAGAGTGATCGAAAAAATATGATGAAGTCGGCGATATGTTGGAAGGGGGAAGGGGCTCAAGCGAGCGACCGCTTCATCTACTAACATATGGATGTAACCAGAGCTGCCATTTTGTGTATAATCAATCAGCGCTGGATTTACACTTTTGCCGACCATGTGCTTCCTCTAAGCCCACGCTTTCTGGGGGGTCTAGGGCGCGTGCCCCTCCAGTTAGGTAATTACCCCCCGGAGATTTTTGACAATTTTACCTCCTATAAATGCAAAATTACACGATTTTTGGAAAGATAGAACGACTCTTAATCACGAAATTACACACGAAATTACTCAGATTTTCGAGGTGATAGCAACGCAGTGAATCAACAGCGTTGTTTTGAGCACGAATATCAGCACTAAGCGTGGTTTCCGATGAGACGCAAGGCGACGCGATGACACATCTCTACGGAGTCGAACAACATGCGAAGGATCTTTCGACAGCTTTCATGCAACAACGGAAAAAAAAAAAAAAAAAAAAAAAAAAAAATCTAGGACAATTTGCCATTCCCAGACCCTGAAACTGTGGGCCAAAGTCCATGCGGCCCATGCCTAAATCCGGCACAGGATGCAAAGAATAAGAAAACCCTTGAGGGCGATGGATTCCATTCGCCAAGCTGAAGCGATAGAGGGGTCATAAGCTGGGTTTTGGTGACATCGCCTTTTTGTCCATGTTTATATGAGTCAAGAGTTGATATGCATGAGTGAAAGAGCCTCAAATGCAAAAGATATGAAAACCCTTGAGGGCGATGGATTCCATTCGCCAAGCTGAAGCGATAGAGGGGTCACAAGCTGGGTTTTGGTGACATCGCCTTTTTGTCCATGTTTATATGAGTCAAGAGTTGATATGCATGAGTGAAGAAAGAGCCTCAAATGCAAAAGATATGAAAACCCTTGAGGGCGATGGATTCCATTCGCCAAGCTGAAGCGATAGAGGGGTCACAAGCTGGGTTTTGGTGACATCCCCTTTTTGTCCATGTTTATATGAGTCAATGAGTCAATGAGTCAAGAGTTGATATGCATGAGTGAAAGAGCCTCAGATGCAAAAGATATGAAAACCCTTGAGGGCGATGGATTCCATTCGCCAAGCTGAAGCGATAGAGGGGTCACAAGCTGGGTTTTGGTGACATCGCCTTTTTGTCCATGTTTATATGAGTCAATGAGTCAAGAGTTGGTATGCATGAGTGAAAGAGCCTCAGATGCAAAAGATATGAAAACCCTTGAGGGCGATGGATTCCATTCGCCAAGCTGAAGCGATAGAGGGGTCACAAGCTGGGTTTTGGTGACATCGCCTTTTTGTCCATGTTTATATGAGTCAATGAGTCAATGAGTCAAGAGTTGATATGCATGAGTGAAAGAGCCTCAGATGCAAAAGATATGAAAACCCTTGAGGGCGATGGATTCCATTCGCCAAGCTGAAGCGATAGAGGGGTCACAAGCTGGATTTTGGTGACATCGCCTTTTTGTCCATGTTTATATGAGTCAAGAGTTGATATGCATGAGTGAAGAAAGAGCCTCAAATGCAAAAGATATGAAAACTCTTGAGGGCGATGGATTCCATTCGCCAAGCTGAAGCGATAGAGGGGTCACAAGCTGGGTTTTGGTGACATCGCCTTTTTGTCCATGTTTATATGAGTCAATGAGTCAAGAGTTGATATGCATGAGTGAAAGAGCCTCAGATGCAAAAGATATGAAAACCCTTGAGGGCGATGGATTCCATTTGCCAAGCTGAAGCGATAGAGGGGTCACAAGGGGGGTTTTGGTGACATCTCCTTTTTGTCCATGTTTATATGAGTCAAGAGTTGATATGCATGAGTGAAAGAGCCTCAGATGCAAAAGATATGAAAACCCTTGAGGGCGATGGATTCCATTCGCCAAGCTGAAGCGATTGAGGGGTCACAAGCTGGGTTTTGGTGACATCGCCCTTTTGTCCATGTTTATATGAGTCAATGAGTCAAGAGTTGATATGCATGAGAGAAGGAGCCTCAGATGTAAAAGATATGAAAACCCTTGAGGGCGATGGATTCCATTTGCCAAGCTGAATCGATTGAGGGGTCACAAGGGGGATTTTGGAGACATCACTTTTTTGCCCATATGATGAGTTATGAGTTTCAGTGAGTGAAGGAGGCACAGCGGCAAATGATATGGAAACCCTTGAGAGCGATCGACTCCATTCGCCAAGCTGAATCGATAGAGGTGGGTTTTTTAAGACATCCCCTTTTTCTCCACCCATATGATGAGTCATGAGTTGCAATGAGTGAAAGATCCATAGACTTGCAAAAGATATGAAAACCGTTAAGGGCGACTCCATTTTCCACGCTGAATAGATACAGGGGTCGCAAGGGGGCAGTGGTGCACCCAAGGGGGGAGGTGGCTATCGGGTTGAAGCCCCCGCCCGCGCCCGCCTCAAACCGAGAGTAAATTTTCGGCCTGGTCGATAAATAAACGCCGCACTCAGAATGTTGTGATGCTAAAAAATTGACCATAAGAATCTTGGAAAGTTTTAGCCACCCCCCCCCCCCTTCAAAAGTCCTGGGTTCGCCACTGCATTGGGTTTACCTAAATCGATAAGTTCCATCTTCACGAGGTGTTCTCGCGACACTGCGCAAGAAGAAGAAGAAGCTTTCAATTGCCATACGATTTAGGCGGCAACATCAGCCATCACGGTCTTGCGTTTCAAAGCATTTTATGAGTTTGGGATTGGATTTCGTGATTTATTTGTACCCTGGTCGTTATGTTCAGGAGAGGGGGGGGGGGTGGCAAGAATCCAATCTTGCCGCCTTTCGTCAACAAAATTATGAATTTGATGACTTTTTGGAGGGGGGGGGGGGTTGGTTGTTCATCCTGATTTTGCCGCCCTCGGAAAGTGCCGCGGGGGGGGAGGGTCCTCGGCACGCCCCTGGATATTTTTACAGGGTTTTACCCCATTATCAACTATTAATACGCTTGTAGCACACAAGTTTGCAACAGCTCCATTGGTTTTAAAGGAAAGTGCAAGTGTTTTAAAGCGGCTTTCTGGAGACAGAATTCTAAAACAACTATCCAGGTGAGAAAACTTAGCTTGTTTGTGTCATCTGCCAGTTTCTTCATTGTGCAAGTCCTCCCAAAAGAAACAGGTATATCGATGTCCAGATAGCCACTTTCAAACACTTGCCTATTTTGTTTAAAACCAATTTCAAGTAGATTCGTCGCAACTTGTTCTTTAAAAGTTTAAAGGTTAAAAAATACGAGGCAAGCAAACTGAGTCTGTGTGAAAAAGTCCACTAGATGTTTCCATCGTGGCTGCCTCTAAAACACGCCTCAAATCCTCTCTATAGCTCGGTTGCTACTTGCTAGGAGCAGACGCGAGACGAGAGACGACGCACGCGACTGGACTCAGTAGCGCCTTCATTTCGAGGGTGATACCAAACCAGATCGAGAACGTCGATTAAGTTGCATCTCGTCAGTGCTTTGCACGCCGCGGCCGCTCCTGGACTTGAGCATATAGCATTATAGCCTGCTGAAAGTGCTCCACCATTTTTCTTCTTCACAGATTCCACTTTTATTGATTGATCGACTGGTGTAAAATACCGAGGTAATGGGTCTATTGCAAACTTTTCTTACAGCAGTATAGAGAGGACCACCTATGGTGTAAAATACTGGAAGGAAACTCCGTCAGGAGCATAAGAAAGTTATACATATAGTGAGGCTGCTGCACACTTTTGCTGTAAGCGATTTATAAGGGTCGATTCAGAAAATTACCCTTGTATAGTTTTCTCTGCATTTTACAAAACAATCCATCACATAAGCACTAAGCAGCTCTTGCCATAATCTGGCATTCGTGCTTTCATACCATTAAAATCCGTGTAAAAAGAAAAAACAAAATTGATTCTAGGTAAGGCACGACGTCGTCTTACCTACAATCGATTATTTTACGCAGATTTAAATGGAGTGCATCCAATGTTGCCAAATATAAAGAGTGGAATCTGTCAATAATACATACTCACTTACTCAATAGCGCAATGAGGAGTTTTCTATAACTCCCTCTTCCGTCCATTAAAACTCGCAATAAGTTAGATAAGGAGATAAAACCCCCCTCTTTCTATCAGTGGCGTAGCGTGCAATGTGGTAACGTTGTATATCGTCCGTTTTATTAGAGATGGGGGGGGGGGGGGGGTAGCAGTGGCGGCAATACAGGTACCTTATTGGGGGGGGGGGGCAGAAAACTGTTGACCTTTTTTTGGCTTCTCAAGCGTTTGATCCCTGATAACTCTGACCGTCGAGCTCCTTGAGAACACTTTTCCACCAGGAAAAATTTAGGGAAACCCCATTCAGTATTAAACAACCTTTTTGTTTTAGCTCCTTGAACATTCCTGGAGAGTCGAAATTTTGAGATGTGCCAAATAGCATGGCCAAATATGACTAAACGTTTCTTGTTTCCGAAATTTTCTAGGGGGGGGGGGGCTTAATGGACCTTTACGGGGGCTAAGCGCCCCCGCCCCTTTGACTTCATCGAACACCCAATGGCTCGATACTTTTCATGGATTTAAATGGACAATCTGCAACCTTGCCGAAGCGCCCTTTGCGCCACTCCCTTTACGATCTAAACATTCAAAGGGAAAATGAAATAGATGGAAGAGAAGAGATAATGGTTGCGCAACAGGCCCATTAGCGAAGACGCACCTTTAGTATTACCTACCTACTCTTATCAATTTGAAAACCTTCATTGGTGGGGTTTCGCCAGAATGATCTAATTGCCCTCAACCGCTGACCGGCTGACCCAACTGAGCGGAGACATGCACCGATTTCAGCCCTCTCCTATTTCGTTTCTTGAACTAGATTTTTGTTCAGTAGGTCTGTAGTCCCCGCAGAACTGAATCATTATCGAGGTCAAGGCTTCGAATCTCGTGCGCCGTGTGTGTCACCGGCACATCACCATAACCTGGCCGGCTAACCCTGGGCCCGCCCGGCCCAGCTCACCGCACTACCCTCCGGCCCTCCCATCCACCGTCTCTAACGTTCATCGCGAATCAGTAAGAAAAAAAAAAAAAATAAAAAAAAAATAAAAAAAAAACAAAACAAATCAAAAACAAATGAAACTTAAAAACTAAAACCTCGATAACTTTAAAATTTCTGGGCCAAATTTTTTCAAATTTTTGGCAGTTCGTCCTAACGTAGTGATGAAAGTTCTCGCAAAATTTCGTGAGAATCGATTGATATTTACTACCACTTTTCGAGTGCACAGACTAAGAGCCTCGAGCGTCACATACCTACATACATACGGACAGCGACGATAGCAGAAAGTGCTTGCGCTACGCGACAGTACCTAAAAAACGATACAGTGCCCGGATCACGCAGGTAAGTAAGGTAGGTAAATGACAAATTGGGATGCGAAGCCTGGAATCACGTCCACACGTCATGAGGCAATTTCCGTCAATGAAGCTATTGCAAACTTTTGCTATAAGTGGACTGAGCTACGCTGAACTCATGGATGGTAGGGACGAATTTGCAGTTCTTATTCATAATATATACTCCAGAATGTGAACAAATTCCAAGTTTTCCCAAAATTTTAAGTTTATTTTAGTTCTTTATTAATTTTTTTAAATTTTAGTTTAGTTCTTTTTTAATTTTTTTTAAATTATTTTCAAGTCTTCAATTTTTTTTGTCTAAAACCATTAAAAAATTTTTCACACTTATTTTCCTTCCGGTTTTAATTATTTTTTAAGTTTTATAGTTGGAATTTTTTTCGAGAGAATTCATCAAATTTAAAGTTTATTTTTGTTTTTTTTTAATTCTTTTCTACCTCTTATTTATTCCTTTTTATGAAATTATCGTAAAAAAAAACGCTCCGTAAGAAGTTACTAATGATAGAAAAAGAAGCAGAAGAAACTTTTAACATTTACTTGTAAGTTAAGTTTATTTCAGTTTTTTTTTTACCTAAAAAAGATTTGTTTGTTGAAATGTATGAAATTTTTGAGCTGTTCAAAAACTATTATATTTTAATAATTTTTTCTTCTTTTTATTGTTTAGTTAAAAAAGTATTGTTCTTTAATAAATTTTCAACTAAATTTTATAAGTCAATGCGACTAGGGAAGCGCTTTAACCCTCTCTTTCACGCATTTTGGGATTTGCTTTCTTTTGGTTATTTAAATTTTCTAAACCGTTTAAGAGAGGAAAATTTTCTGAGAATTTTGATGGGCCACACATTTTTTGCAAAATGTCCATTTAAATTTTGTTGAATCCCATATTACATAAAATGGTATACATGTGTAGATAGGTACCACTTTCAGTGAAAGGGTTAAGTCGATCCTGTCGTCGATTTTGGTGTAAAAACGTCCAAAAATAACGATGGCAGCACTGATAACTTCCAAAATCCATTTCTAAACTCAATAAACGCTTTTATTTGCGCGAGCGTAATGGTGGCGAAGGACAGTAGGTAATAATAGGAGCCTATCTTACTTTGTCACTCTCTATATACTGACAAGGAAGATTCACAGAATTTATTGGACACCAGAGTTGTGATCCACATTCAATTAATGGTACCGTGATACCTGGTGACACCGGTGTCAAAGTAAAGTCGTCTCCAAAGATTACTTATACTGTCTCTTATTGGTCACTTCTTGATGGAGTAACAGTAGTAATAAGTAAGAATCATCCATTATTAATGTCATACGCCGCCATCACGCTTGCGCATTTAAATGCCTTTCATGAGTTTCCGAGTGAATTTCATGAGTTTTTAGTGCTACCATCGTTATTTTTGCAGATTTTTGCACCTGAATCAATCCTTAAATCTCCTACAGCAAAAGTATGCAACAGCCCCATTACGAGTAATTAATATGAAGGCCGTAGGGTAAGATTAACTATTAGGCTAATGACTAAGCTATACGCTAGGGTGCAAGTTTTTAGGGGCTCAAAATTTTGAGGGACCGTTTTTACTACGGCTAAAGAAAGAGAGAAGTCTTTACATTTTTAACCACCCACCTCCCTCCCCTTCTTTGAAACTAAGGAACGCTCTTGGGCACAAATCAACATTTTGCTTAGGGTGCTGGGTAGGGTTAGTCCCGCTCCAATAAACAGCAGCATTTTTTTGTTTTTAATTTGTAAACATAACAATAATTAAAAAGAGAAAAACAGTTGAAGGTTCAATTTATAATTGTTAGATAAAAATAGCACCGCTCCGCAGCAAGTCAAATTGCATAAACAGATCAGAAAAAATAAACAAAAGTGATTATGAATGTACAATATAATTTTCACCAGTTTTCAACAGGAACACAACCAAAGTTATTCCAGCCTGACATGTAGGCCAATCTGAAAACTATTTAAAAAATCTGATTTCTTATGCTTTAAAGTTTTCAAAGAGTGAAATTCAAAAATTAGACAGCACCTAAAAATTGAACGGAAAGACCACTTTTCGTAGACAATGAAACATTTTTTGAAATTAGAATTATTCCTGGTGTTTCTTGAGAAATGAAAAAAATATGAGTGTGACATGAGACAAAAATAAGTTAAACCTGTGTCTGCTAGAACAATAAGTTTTGAGAAGAAAAAATCAGCAAGAAATAAATATTAAAGGCAAAAGTGTACAAAAGCTTTAATTTACTGGGGCCTAATAGAGTATGGGAAGGACCATCCTCAATCTTGATATTTTTTTTTAAAAAAAAGGGGGCTAGCACCTTTGAACTTAATATAATAGGCTTCAGCGCATAATGTACTGGGTGCAATCAAAAATTAAAATTAAAAATAAAAAATAGAGAGAGAGGGAGAGAGAGGGAAAGAGAGAAGGAGAGAGAGGAGGGATAGATTGGGAGAGAGAGAGAGAGAGGGGAGAGAGAGAGAGAGAGAGAGAGAGGGAGAGAGAGAGAGAGAGAGAGAGAGAGAGAGAGAGAGAGAGAGATTACAAATACTTGAAGACATAGCGAATGAATAGGCTAACAGTAATTAAAAAAATATATTGCACAAATAATTTAAAGCGGTCTTTTTTCACTAGCACCGTCTTCTTCCAAATGAGCACAAGTTTCAGGAACTGTAGCATGGAATAAAGTTAGGTACAAGTGCACAAACAGAAAAGGCACTTCCATAAAACAGCAAAAATGTTTAAAACTGGTCGAGGAATGGGAGAATGAAAATTTCTACCCGGATACTTTCTTTTGAAAGTCATAGTACAAAGTAAGGCAGTCTCCAAGAGAAAACATGAGGTGTTCTCCTCTGAAGAAATCTTAATACAACCATTGGGCTAATTGCTAGGAAAGAGCACATCCTATGTTTTGTAGACCCTTCTTTCCGAGAACATCTAAATACAATTACATTAAATTAGAAGACTCTACGACTCATACGAATGCTGTTTTGCTAAATGTTTTGACAGAGAAACTGCCAATGGAAATCCTCTCCCGCAAACTTCGCATTGATACTTCTTGTTTTGTTGATGTAAACGTTCATGTCTTCGATACGAGGAGCCATCAGCAAAAGCTCGACCACAAAAATTACAGGCAAACGGTCTTTCACCGGAGTGAACCCGTTGATGGGTCTGAACATGGGACTTGGTAAAGAATCGTTTGTCGCAAACTTGACATTTATAAGGACGCTCTCCGAAGTGGACTCGTTTGTGTGATGTAAATGATGCATTTGAAGAAAACGTTTTGTCACAAATATTACAAACATAATGATTACCAGAATGGATTTTTAAATGTCGTTTGTGAACGTTTGCATTGGAAAAAAGGAGACCACACGGGTCGCAGGTTAATTTTTTGGTTGAGTCCAGTCGGTGAGATTCTTCGTGTTTGACAAAAACTTCACGATTGGAGAAGTAAACGTTGCAGATTTGACATAGGAACGGTTTAACAGTTTTATCAAAGCACTTATGAACTAGAAAATGAGAATTTGAAGGAAATGTTTTAGTACAATTGATGCAATCGCGAGTTTTAGGACTGTGAGGACACTTATTGTGATTCATTAACGCTGCTAAATTTGAGAAATCCTTGCCACAAAACTGACAAAGAAACCGTTGGTCTATAACTGCTGGTTCCATCGGTTTTGTTCTGAGCTCAGTAAGTTCTGGTTTCATTGCTTGCAGTGCTTTACTGTTGACCAAATTTTTGGCCTCCCATTTTTCCTCTGTATTTGTGGCTGCATCTTTGATTTTTGGCTCCACCATTAGAACAGACAAAAAACTGTTGGAGTTCATATCTACAGCCGTTTGCTGATTAATAGCTTCCGCTGAAATGCTTTGAATTTCCAAAAGTTGTGGTTGATTGTTATTTGGTGGTGATTGCACGATGTATCCGACAAGCGTTCGCTGAAAGCTTTCAGTTGTTTCACAAGTGGTCATGACAGACTTGTCCCTGAAATCAATAAAATTGTCAATTAGCAGAGCATGAATTGTTTGGAATAGTTTTGGAAAAGAGGATAACTTATTTAAATCTGGTTCATATCCTGTCAATATGCAGCCCTGAGGGGCTGATCATGTACTTCATTGACAAACCAATCGTTAAGACTGTATACCCGATGCTATTGGTCGAAAATTGTAAAAATGGCTGCTGCTATGTTGACCAATGTTAAAGCGTCCATCATTTAAAGGCTATTCATTGAAACTTTTTCAGGCTTTAACGATGGTTACCATAGAAACAGTTGTTTTATAATTTTCGACCAATAGCATTACTCATGTAGATAATATTAACGATCCGTTTATCTCTCAAGTACATGATGAGCCGCCAGGAAGCTTCTTGGTTTACGTTCAAAAACCTTACGTAGTGGTTTGAAGATACAATATGTAAATTTTAATGCAACTAGAAAGTGGGTGAAACTCATACTGATAATTAAACTCTTCTTTTGATGACTGAAACATGGCTAAAATTTAATTGAAATATTTATTTACCATTTAAATCCCATGTCAGTGTTAACTGCGGATGCAGAATGTTCTTAAACAAACATCTGATAATAAAACTGTTTTTTCTAAATTGCCGACGAGTAAATTTAAACAACCCTCAATGAACCCCTCAATTTTCACTGCAGGGTGTTGTTCAAAAGAGAACAAATTCTGACTATCCCTTTGCTCTACGTTCTGCAATCCATTCAGTTTACAGTCGGAAATGACTTGTTAGGACCGTCCCACTTGGTATCTAAATATCACTACTTTACCAAACACCTTTTATAAAAAATTATAAAATAACACTCGTCCAGTTGGAGCAAAACGTTAAATACTCGATTCAGCTGTTCAACACTATCTCCTATTCAATAAAGAAGCATTTCCCGGAAGCAGATTTAAATCCCTACTTTTTTGTGCTGGAGTGCTTCTTGATTGAAAATGCCTTCTAATACCTTAGACAAAGTTGTTAATTTTAAAATTTAAAATTTCTTGTTGTATCCATCAAGTTAAGCTAACATAATGTCATAGTGTCACAGCATCTTTTATTTTATTGTTCATTTTTTATAAATAAATAAATAAATAAATAAATAAATAAATTAAATAGGTACCTACACATGATTTGGCATTTTAATTGATGTTATCTTACGATCTCCTTATCATCTCTTTATTCTCATTTTTTCTCATTTTCTGTTCTCATAATTCAAATTTGTTATACTTGTTATACCTAGTGAACTGCCTGTATTGCTACTTATGTTTCGTTACTATGTCCAAGGGCTTGTCCCATTTAAAATATAATAAATATATAAATAGATAAATAAATAACTCACATAATTGGGATATGAATTGTTCCATCACTCTGCTGCTGCACAATACTGGTTGGCTGTGATGAATAGATAACAGAAGTTTGCTGAAGTGGTGTTGCAAACCACTGCGACAAATCTGCAGGAAATGAACGCGAATCCACCGGTTGCTGCTCGGGCTCATGCATTTTCAGGTAAATTATCCAAAATGTATTTCACAAACTTCAACTGAAAATAAAACACCAACAGTAAATAAAATTAATGACTTGAATCAAACAATAGATTCACAAGATTGTGACTTATTTCTGGATATTTTGGATAGTATCATTAGGACCGAGTTTTGCAGAAGGGAACTAAATAAGTAGGAAATCCATAGCTGTTGGTTCCCTTCTGTAGAACTAAGCCCAATGGGGCTTTACTAACTTTCGATTATTGCAATTGAACAGTTTATTTTTGAATCCATCAAAAATGACGATGAGTATTCTAAAATAAACTGTAGGAAAAACCCCACAAACACTTTCTCACATCAAACTGCAAATCTGAGGGGGCCTAGACCCCCTTATATTTTCTCACGGAATCCCCCAGACCTACAGCACAGGGAGTTGGGCGAGCTGCCAATTGTCATCTTTCGAGCCAGCTCTACAAGACTGATTAAGGTAAGTACTAGTGACACCACAAGTTTTGACGTCAAGAATGCACACAGAGCACGGAACTGATGCGTTTTTTTATTCTCCGGTGCAGCTCCAGTGCACCGGAGTATTTTTTTATTCCGGTGCTCCAGCACCGGAGCGCACCGAAGTGTTTTTTTAATAGCGGTGCGATGCGCCTGGAACTGCTCTGGTGCAAGCTCCAGTGCACCGGAGTTGAAGACCGGTGCACCGGAGTTGGAGCTCTGGAGCTTCTGAGAAGGAGGGAAAATCCAAACTGACAGCCAGCCTAATAAAACAAAGATTGTAAGTGAGACTGATCGACACAATGTTTAACTATGGACTAATACTATGTTTAACCATGAAAATATGATATGTTTGCAAACAAATTGGCGGTCTGTGCCACCCAGAGCTCCGATGTGTTTTTCTATTATTTAGAATGGTGTGAAGCTCCGGTGCAGCTCCAAAAGCTCCAGGTTACCGCACCGGTGCAAATTTTAGAGAATAAAAAACCGCTTCAAACATTGCTTTGATTACACAAGGACTGACCACATACTTATTTATCACCAATTCTTAACTACAAAACCTTGCTTGGGTTCGAAAGAGCAAGGGCCTTAAGATGCGCCAGTTTAGGAGCGACTGTGATGAGGTAATGAATAGATTTAAATATTATTAATGTACCTGAGCTTGATATAAACTTCAGAGGCATTTAAAGTTGATGAATGTGCTTAACAATTTTTCGACAAAAGAGAAGGGCAGAGTGACATTTAATTAGAATGGACCACTGACAAATTGTGTTGAATAACCAAACCGACTCTGGATGGTGCGGTAAAGAGTAAATACCATTGAGTTTGTCCAAAGTTGAGTAAATAGTAAACACACTTTTGACATGTCAATCTCTAAAGTAAAATACCAAACACTCAAAAGTTAGGTTACTTTATTATTTATTATAGTGTTTTTTGTACTGGTTTGAATAATGTGCTGCTACCTAGGAGCTTGGCAAACAAGCATAGCTTTGAAGTTTTGTTCATAGATAACGCACTCAAATTGCGCTGTTGCCATTTTTTACGTGTGATTCCCGCCCTTCCTTCCGGTCGCGTACTAATCAAGAAATGAGAACGATAAAAGAGACAGAGGAAAGAGGAAGAAGAACAAAACTAAGTGCAAAAATTTTGAGAGGTTAAAATTTAATTTCACGGCAATTTTGAAGCAATTTTTGAAGTCATGGCTAATCATCTCCTCCGAAAAATTGTAAGTTATACGGTTATGAAGTCACCTACATTCTCGCTTATCCAAGAAATTTTTTCATTCCAAACATTTTCGCATCCTCTTCTAAATTCAGCTTATTCTGCGAACTCAAAAAGTTGACCTTAACCTGGTCCCAGTAGGCTGAGCCATAATTAATTTTTTTTTTTTTTTACTCCGTTTCCTGCATAACAATTAAAATTCCTCCGAGTATTCTTTCCACTGATTAGCATTCATTAATAAACTAGCTGGTTACTTACCTCCATGTGTTGTTTTGTCTCCTTTGCACCTTAAGATTTTCCGTTATCTTTTCTCCTCATTCAATTCCATTCCACATGACAACTTTTTCCATTTAAATTTCATTAATTTTCAAGTTTACTGCCTCCAACTTGTCATCAACTATTTTCCTCATTTTCACCTTTGAATTATTCATACTGACTATTTTGCTTTCAATAAACACGCTTCAGAAAAGTGGAAAGTTCTGGTGGCGTCAGAAATTGTTAACCATTTTCTGATATCCTCTTGGAGAAGGCACATTATTCTCTTGATTGTCAGTCTGTTTGTATGTTATCTTTATGATCATTCACATGGCTGCAATCACCTATTTTTTCCCCACCTGAATTGTTTGTTAAGTGACACATTTTATCAGCATCTTCCCATCTCACTTTAACCTTCAATTTATTACGATTTTGTCCGACTACTTCCCTCAGTCTTTGAGCAATGACTGAAGTTGACAAGCCCATCGATTGCTCTGATTAGAAGTGGACTTGCTACGTCAAAATGTGAGTTGAAAGTGGGTTAGTAAGTATGTCCAAAGGAAAATTGTGAATTCCTGCAGAACGAATTGATTGTTTCTTACTTTTCAATTGATGCTTCTGGTCATGTAGTTATTAGTTAGAGATCAGCTCTTGCTGCCGGTTGGGAATTTTGCCAATAGGACGCGATGATTGGGTAGAATTCATAAAGTACAGCTGCCAGTGTTTACGCCATAAATTGTTTCAATTCAATGTCTTGAGAAGTGATTCATGAAGAAACGTGTTGATGTTTATCTGAGCTTACTACTCAATTCCATTCAGAAGATCTAGGGTGACAAATTTTATAAAATTTCAGTAACTTGTGTCACACAATTGAAAGTGGAAGACTGATATTATAGAAGTGTAGGTATTCTATCAGTAGTTGTGACAATTAGTTCTGATGAAGCAGATAGTTTTACAAAGTTGCATATTTTTCTTTACAGAATCTTAGCTTGCCTTTGGGCCGAAGGTACAGCTCCGAAGTTAGAAAAGCAACCATGATCCCTGGAGATGGAATCGGACCTGAAATTTCACAAGCTGTCCAGAAAATTTTTGAAACAGCTAAGGTAAGGATAGTTAACTGAGAAGAGGAATTGCAGCCTCTAGTTTTTAATTTTTCTTTAATTTTTACCTACGAAGTAACAAAAATGTCTGAACAAAATTTATAAAATACAGGATCAGAGAAATTGATACAGAGCTAAGTAATAAGAAGTCAGAGTGCAAGTTGTAAGCTCAAAAATAACAAACTATGAAGCAAAGTTAAATAATTTAAGTGGCTTGGTGCATGAATACAGCATAACAAGATACTAAAGCAAATAATCCTACTTGTAGGTGGAAACAATATAACTGTGTAGCTCTGAAATGAAAAGTAGTTTGCCTCTCCTAGAAAGTTGCTGGGGTGCCGAATCAAATGTACCCTATCTAGCGATTTGCGGAGGGCATCAAAGTGAGGAAATTTTTGAGAAAGAAGGGACATTTTTGGAACTTATTACCTTTGCCCAATATATATTTTTATTTTTAATGGCCACAAGATTTTTGCGTGAAACTGACCTTAAAATGTCAAATATATCGATAATTGTGAAAAAAATTGTGTTTAAATGTCAGAACAAGTGTTGAGAAGCAGTAGGTCATCACTGTTTTACTTTCCAAATTTTTGTGAGAAAATTTTTTGAAAATCCTGTGAAGAAAAAATCCCGGATTGCATGAAACTTCCGACTTTTTGGAAAATTTTGTACTCCTGGAAACTTATTTACTTGAAACATCAAATTTCCAATTGTATTATTCTCAAGGCCGAAAAAATGATGACCTCTTCATAAACTATCCCAAAAGTTATCCAACATTTTTTGGAAATTGTGGAACTGTGGAAAATTACTTAAATCTGGACTCTCAGATGTATTTGGAAACAAGTTGAGTCTAACACTGAGTTTTTTCTCTTTGCCTGGAGTTCCGTAAATGCCCCATCACTTGCGTCCGTTCACATAAAGTGTAGAAAGCTTATTCATGTATTTCATGTACCCAATATTGACTCATCTGCCCCTCTCACAAGTGGGGCCTATTTCCTAACTATCTAGTGTCCTTTCTTCCAAATTATGGAATTTGCACATCTCGTATAAAATGAACTTTTTTGTTTCCACAGCTCCATACTATTCTTTACTCTTTACTTTGCTAGAAAACAAGAGATCAACTTTGCAAACGAGTTGATCTTGTGATGAGTTTTAACAGGTTTTGTTGATCCATGGTGGAGACAACTTTTTCCCCCTTGATACACCATTTTCCTAACCAAATTTGAAATTTAGGGCTTGACTGCCGATTGTTGGATTTTAACACTTCATTCGACGTACAGTGGTGTCACTATAAGGGGGGGGGGAGCATGTTCAAATGTGACTTTTGCCTCCTCAAACAGAAAAGAGAATGTGTGTAAAAGTAAGGGAAAGAATAAGGAGAGAAAAAGGAAGAAAAATGGTGAAATAAAGAGAAAAAGAAGGAAAAGGGGAGCAAAGGAGGAGAAAATGGAGGAGGAAGGGAAAGGAAAGAATATTAAATTTTATTGAGTGAGTAAATCAATATTAGCACAGAATAATACAATCAGAAGGGAAACTCCCAGAAGAGCCAATGGAAACAAGATTTGTAATTTACTGGCACAAACTGGCAACTGTGCCTACTCACTTCTCAAGATGGCGGACATGCTTTTTCAGGCTATACAACCAATCACAACTCGGCCAGTTGCCGGAGATCTGCCGAAGATTGCCGAAGATGCTCTCTTTCGAACATGGCGGCCCGAAGTAAAGAATGTTTCAAAATGAATTAGAGTTTCCGTTCTGATTAGAGTATTCTGTGATATTAGTGGAGCTCGAAGGTTAACACTCCTCTTTTTTTTTTTTTTTTTTTGCAATCTCAGTGTACAAAATGCACATTGCACATTGTTTTAGATTCAATTGAATTTGAAGCGTGACCAATGTCTAAATAGACCAAAAAATGAAAATTCTTGCTTTTGAATGATTCTGAGTATAATTTTATTCAGAATAGTGTGAAATTTTGCTTTTTTTTTTTAAATTGTCCACCCTTGGATCCCCCCCCCCCCGCGCTAACTGGAGTGTGCCCCCCAGACCCCACCACAGGGAATATAACATCTTGCCCCCCCCCCCCAAATGCAAAAATCTAGGAATGCCTCTGTCAACGAAGTAATTTTGATTCCATGTAGCACTGATGCTGGTAAATTGTTTTGATCTCAACACCTACATTTTTTCCTAGGAAAAGGCGCTGATGGAATATCTAAGATTGCTTTTCAGCTTCACCTGCTGTGGAGAGCCCAAAAAGCTGAAAAATAAAAGCAAGAAAAGCCAAAAGCTGCTGTGAAAAGCTTTTCGGTAATTGCTTGAAATGATGAAAGTCTCGGTAGATTCTGCAGTCCTCCTCTTAATAAATCAGATTGAGAGAGGAGAAAACGAATACTTCAGGTTAAGAGGAAAAAAGAAAATTTTTCTTTGAGCTAAAATATTTGCTCTTTTAAAAAAAAAAACGTCCACATGGATCTCACAAATGGTGGTCATTGCCTTTCAGCATTTTTCATATGTCTGCTTTATTCTGTAATTGAGGAGAACCACGTATAAAACAGAGGGTATGCTCGTTTCGAGAAATTAATATTTCAAAGTGTTATTGTGTGTGTTCCTAATGAGGTAAACGGATTGTTCTTTCTTATCTGCCAATTGGAGCTGAGACCATTCGTCAGTTACAAATAATAACCCGCTTAACCCATCAGAAACACCCATAGTTACACTTTGAATTATGAACTGTTAAGGTTGCGCATACCCTCTGTTCTATACGTGGTTTTTCCAGAGAGCTCCTCAATTGTGACGCGTTCTGACAGAACCTACCTTACTTATCTTCACTGAGACGATAATTATGATAGTCGTTGTTTTGAAGTTTTTAATAGAAAAAATGTGATTTTAAGTTAAACGGAGCTAAAGTTTTGGAATGTCAACAGCAAACTGTATTGATTCTTTTGCAGTTTTATGGCTTTTATTGGCTAAATTATAAACTGCAACTTTGTGTAGTTACTCTTACGGTTACCAGAGAGCGTTTGGTATTGAAACATGAAAACCCTTAATTTCAACCCCAGGATCTTATTTTTGCTCTCCTGAAAAGGTTGGTTTGTGAAGATGAGGTAGGTTTTGTCACAATGCTTCATATATTATTTAACTGCTGCACCATATTCTTAACTTTTGTGAATAACGAATGCATAATTTTTTCTTTGGAGGTTCCGATCGAATGGGAATCCGTCGATGTAACCCCTGTGAGAGGGCCTGATGGAAAGTTTGGTATCCCACAGTCTGCCATCGACTCAATGAACAAGAACAAAGTTGGTTTGAAAGGACCTCTCATGACTCCAGTCGGCAAAGGACATCGATCCTTGAATTTGGCACTTAGGAAGTAAGTACACACGGTCCAGTGTAGCTAGATTTCAACCAAATGCACAAACATTCACATCCAGTTAAATAGAACATAATTGGAATATATTTTGCAATTTAACACTTACACACTTACCAGCTTGATTTTGGCCGAGAACAATTGGATGATCATTTGGTGAAAGGAACCAATGTACTTAGGAAACCAATAAAAGTTGATCGTTTCTGCATAAAATCCTGTACAAGAAGGTATCTAAATGTATAAAGGGTCTGGAAAATATTTCCGATGGCTTCCATGAAAATATTTGCAAAAATAAATATGGTATGCAAAAAAATTAGGGCGGCTCAAGCCCCCCCCCCCCCAATTTTTTAGAAAGTCAGGACTCACAATCAGTCTGACTTATTTGGATTTCGAATACCCCCCCCCCCCCCCCCCCCCCAAAGAAGAAAGAAAGTCTGGAACTTCAAGCTCCTCCCCCACTTTTTTGGTCAACCAACCATCAGTGCGGATGTGCGACTGTAATAATGAGAGTAATGAAGGATTCCAATCTTAATTTTGTTATTTTCTCTGTGTCAGCAAAGAGATATCCTCGGAGCAAGTAATAAATTAGATAAAACTACTTCATGGTACCTGTCTAACGACACCATGGGGCTGTTGCACACTTTTGTTAAAAGCGATTTATTACTCCATTCTGGTGTAAAAATCTCCAAAAATAACAATGGCAGCACTAATAACTTCCGAAATCTACTCCTAAACTCAATAAACGCTTTTATTTGCGCTAGTGAAATGGTGGCGTAGGGCAGTAATAATGGGAGATTCCTATCTTAATTTCGCCTCTCTCTCTATGCTGACAAGGATGATTATCAGAGTTATTAGTCACCAGAGTAGTGATCCACATCCGATGAGCTGAACCGTGACACCTGGTGACACCCGTGTCAAAGGAAAGTCATCTCCTACTGGTTCCTTCTTGATGAAGTCACAGTATATTGTTATATATGGCAATCTCCCATTATTACTGACCTAAGCCACCATTACGCTCGCGCAAATAAAAGCGATTTTTGACTTTAGGAGTAGATTTTGGAAGTTTTCAGTGCTGCCATCGTTATTTTTGGAGGTTTTTTCATCAGTTTTGACTATTAACTCGCTGAAAGTAAAAGTGTGCAACAGCCCCATTAATCTATTGTGATTCGTTGTATTGTCTCAGGAATGGCTAGTTACTCTTTCGATCTCCTTTGGCACAGTAGAGGAAGTGACAAAATCGGATAGGAATACTCTGTGGTACTTGTGTAATGACTATATTACAGTCTGTTCAGTAAATGAAATATGCTTTGATTGCAGAGAATTTAATCTTTACGCTAATGTGCGGCCATGCCGTTCTTTAGAAGGTTACCCTACGTTGTACACAGATGTGGATGTTGTCACAGTCAGAGAGAATACAGAAGGAGAATATTCTGGTATTGAACACGAAATCGTAGATGGTGTTGTCCAGTCAATCAAATTGATCACTGAGGATGCCTCAAAACGTGTAGCTGAATTTGCGTTTGAATTTGCCAAGAAGGAAGGGCGAGAAAAAGTCACAGCCGTCCACAAGGCCAATATTATGTAAGTTCTCTTCCGTTCTATCAATGTGAATCTTCAGTGTTTAGGGCTGATTTCTGCCACCAGAGTGCTGCCATTTGATCAATAGCCTAGTTTATGCAAGAGATTTGAACCTGGGCTCCTCGAACCTGGGTTCGACCGAACCCGGGTTGAGATACTCACTTAAACACTTCCATTTTTGCTGAACTCAGGTTTGACTCGACCCCAATCCAAATGGGATTCGAGTCAGTGAACTTGGGTTGAGATTTTGCGCTTAAAAACCTCGAAGTTCCAAACTCGGGTTGACGCGGCATCGATGTCACCAAAACGAGTGAGGTTAAACACCGATCTTATGCAGCCGCTCTTGTCCGAGCGTTGCCGCCATTTTTGCCAAAAATGTAAACAAACACAGAGAAGAAGGAAGGAATCTTTCTAACTTGAGTTCAAATATACGAGTGTTTATGTGCTAACCCAAGTTAGACCTGCGTTGAAACTCAACTCGGGTTGGCCCAACCCAGGTTGAGATCTCTCGCATAAACAAGGCTAATGTCAAATTACAGGCGGAACTAAATTTATATTTAAGAAAACAAAAAGTCAGTTACCAGGTAATCATCTGAAGAATGGGGTTCGGCAAGAAATCTTGTCTATAACTTCAAAAATAAAAATAAATATCGCATATTGATTCTTGTATCGAAATGCGATATTTCATTTTTGGTACTTTCAGCCTTATTTTTGAAGTTATTAACAAGATTCTTTGCAATTACATTCTTCAAATGATTATCTAGTAACTAAACCTGTTTTTTTTAAGGTGATTCTATGGCAAACTCCCGGAGATTTTAATCTGTTCGATGGCGTTACTTTTCGCTGGCTCCGAAAATAGCCTTTTTTTGACGGTTTTTGGCTGTTTTCTCTGAACAGACGAGTAAGAGACAAAAAAACAGATCGTCAGTACCTGCGTAATTTTTTAAGCTGAAGACGGGCCAAATTGCTTCAGAAATAAATTGAATGGCTCTAGTGGCAGAAATCATCGCTTAACGCTGAAGAATGGTTTCAGGTCAGTAGGTCTGCAGTAATATGGACTACAGACAAAATGTCTACTTTTTTTTGGCCAAACTCAAGATTCGAGCAGAATTGACAAGTTAAAGGTTATATCTCACAATCAGTGAAACACAAGTAACCACGATCGGTGGATCAACTTGTTAGAGTGGTTGTAGTGTTCCATTCCGTTTCAATGGAACACTCAAACCATGATGGCTAACCGCAGTAAAAAAACGAGATTGTTCTGTTGTGGTTCGATGTGTTCCGTCGTCATGTTCTGATTAAAAAATTGCCCTTTTATTCAGATTTATCACTTTGAAAATTACTGGCCGAAACAAGAGTGTTTACCTCAGAAAGTCCTAGTTTCTTCCCAAAGACCATTAAAGTAGGTGTTTTCGGCTCCAAAAACTTATTTTATATCCATAATAAGAATGGGTCTGTTGCAAGAAATTGTGCTATTCAGCGTGATACTGCTGCTTCTATGTTTGTTAAAATTACTATAGAGCAACGGTGTGCAGGATTTGCAACATGAACAAACAATGCCAGACTAAATCTATTCTTCTTTCTTAACAGTTCCATACAGTTAATATGTATTTTCAAAGCTTTTACAGTGACCAACAATTAAGAACATTCGTTCATTAGATTTTAAGAAAATAGATTGATAGCTGGCTTTAACCCTTTAAATCCGACACCACCACAAACCCTCCTCACAAATTTTTTATCAATCTAATTAAATAGAATGAACTTTTCTCGTTTTGTTTGATGTGCATAGTGATTTTTTCAAAAATACATTTAAAACCATGTTAATTTGGTGGTACAAATTTGTACTGCCATTAGACAAAGGGTTAATATCAACTAATGAGAGTAAATTCTCTTTTGAGAATGTTCCTTAAAAAAAAAAATTCTCGGGACTTTAAAATCACTGATCTCCAAGTTACTCATGCAAGCTTGCTTCTTTCATTCTGTATAGGAGAATGTCTGATGGTCTCTTTTTGCGGTGCTGTCGAGATGCTGCAGAAAAATACCCGAAGTGAAGTTTGAAGAAAAATATTTAGATACAGTATGTTTGAACATGGTACAAGATCCATCCCGGTTTGATGTCTTAGTCATGCCCAACTTATACGGTGATATCTTGTCAGATATGTGTGCTGGTCTCGTTGGTGGACTAGGTCTAACGCCCAGTGGAAATATTGGAATTCATGGTGCTTTATTTGAATCGGTAAGGATATTTCACACAGTTTGGCTTTACTCTTAATGTTTATGAATGTTCCATTGCCTTAGGGTATCATTCATGAGGTTGTCTCCCCAAGGGTAGAGGTCCTTTCAGAACCCAAGTAGCATTTATAGAAGTTTGAACTTATTTTTATTTTTTATTTTTTCACAATTCATGCAAATGGAGCAGCCAATGAGGAGCTATGTATACAAGTCAACACAACACAACAGCAACAACAAAAAAACAAAAAAAAAAACAAAAAAAGTCTTCTTAGTTAGACATAGAATACATAGAATAGACAGTTATTAGGTATTTGTTATTGAGGGGATTAATAGGTCATTTACCTTATAAAAAGCTTTATCAGTCAGAAAATGCTCCAAGACTCTAAAGAATACAGTTAACTCAGATCTTCTGAAGCATTCCTTGATCGAGAGAGGAAGGGCATTAAACTTCCTTGTGAAACATATTATGGAGCAGTTAAAAAAGAAGTATTTTTTAGCTATTTCAAAGAAAAACAAGTGTTTCTAAAGAACAAAATTAAAAAGCTCTTAGAAGCAAATAAAGTAGCAAGAACAACAATAATTTTCGCGTATTGATAAAAATGGAAAAAAATTATCAAATAAACAAACTATTTAATTTTTATTTTTAAATAGGTACCTAAAACTTGACTCTCAAATCATTTGTAAAACTTTGACTTTTTCGTCACTAGACTTCAATTGTGTAGGTAAAATTTAGATCCAAATATGTACATTCTATTTTTTTTTGTTTAAAGAAACCTGTTTTAAAAAATGTAAAACAACCATAAAATCTACTTCATTTTTCGGGTATGCTGGTAGTGCCAAACTTTGATTCAATAATAGTCCTATTATTGAATAACATGAAAATTATGCGAATAATTTTATTTAATTATTCATGGTTTTTCAAAAAAGTGTTTTTGCCCATCACTGTATGGAATTAAATAATTGAATTGAATTTCAGCTGACTGTTCTTCATGATTTTTGCAGGTTCACGGAACTGCACCAGATATAGCTGGTAAGGATGTCGCCAACCCCACTGCCCTGTTACTTTCAGCCGTCATGATGCTCCGATACCTAGAATTAACATCCTACGCTGATAAAATTGAGAAGGCGTGCTTTGATGTAATCAAAGAAGGCAAATACAGGACAGGCGATCTCGGCGGAAAGGCCAAATGCTCCGAATTCACAGCTGCAATCTGCGAGCGTGTAGTTTAAAATTCTGGCATCGAATGCCCCTAAAATCTAGTAAATGAAACAAATATCCTACCTATTTCTTTTTCTAGTGTAATCTCTTTAAGTCAATCACTGATATTTCGACTCAATATCACTCTTAAAATATTTGCAGCAACCATCGACTTTCTTAATTGTATCTCTTGTTCTCATCCCTTCTCTATTTATTTTACCTCATTTCATTCATTAGAGTTTGTGGTTTTAAATTATTTCCAGTCATTTTTTTTTCATACCGTTTCCTCTTTTAGTTATAAGTAAATAATTTTATTTTAATGATCTTTTAAGTTTTCTATAATATCTTTGTCCCTCCTTGTCAACCAATAGATATTTTCCGTAATTGTTTATTTTGATGGTAGGAGAATTCCTGATGTAAAATTCATTAATTCGGCATTACTTGCTCTATTCTTAGCAGTTACATTGAAAATTGAGAAGAAGGCTCTTTGCGGAGTGCTGCTTCAAATTTTGTTTTTAATGGACAAAATGCTCAAAGTTGAATTTGGCTCTCCAGCCTTCCTCAATCAAAGTATTCAATTTGTAAAAGGAAGAAAAGCAGTTAAATTCATTATTTTTGCAGTATTTTAGTTGATGTTGAGTTAGTTCCAGGAGTTTCTCTTCATGCAGATCAAAGTGAAACATTTTTCAATTTTAAAAGTATTGGAAAACTGAAGTAGTTCTGTCTTGAAACATTTTAAAACAGTCGTGTAAATATGTAAAATAAAACCAATTTCATTTCACCTTTTTCAAAGGATGTTCAATGCATTTTGCTGTTTGTTCTATATAGTGGCAGGCAATGGGTGTTGTAAAGATATAAACCAAGGTGCTACAAAGCCAAAGGATCTGTAAAACTTCAGGTAAGCTCCATATGAGTTACCCATTACAACAAAATCAGACTGATTTATGGGAAGGAGCGTGCATGATGTTTTACATGGCCCATGTATTCCAAGCATCTGTAATAGATAATGTAGCTGTCTGATAAATTAATTTATTCAACCTTACTTTATATTCTTCCCAATGATTTTGAAAAAAAAAAGTCATAATTATGTATTTTAGCACAATTTTATGAGCCGTAAAATCTTTGTTTAGCTAACTTCTGCATATTAAAAAAATTGCGAGTTTTGACCACCTCTTCCTCTCTATTTTTTATCTTGGATTTTGAGGGTATTAAGAAAGCTATTTTTTTTTCTTTAAATACATGCAAAATATGTCACTCTGGAGAATAATCTTCAGGTCTTTATGTTTAGTTAAACCAAGGTTTTACTGTACCTGTATACTGGTTCCAAACCCTGTTTAGTATTTATTTTAGTTACTTATCAGCATTGATGCCACAGCTAAAAAATCTACTACATATTTTGTATCGATTTAGCCAAAAAATCTCAATAATATTCTCTGAGATAATCAACATTTCCTCTCTGTGTATCCTTTGTAAAAGACAAAAAAATACCGTTCGTCAAATTTATTTTAATAGACCTAAATATTTGACTTATGAATAATTTTGATGCTTCCATATTCAAATGAATTGATCTAGTTAAATTGCAAATATTTTAATTCACCCATTAAATTCCAATGAATTTGAGTTTCTAATTTAATTTGATCCTTTTAATTGATTTCGCTTATCCTTTTTTGTATTTTTCTTTGATTTGTTTGTTTAGTGTAGCCTAAAGGTTCAATTAGGCTAGGCAATTTCTAATGGGTACTGAAAGGGGTGGAAATGACGGAATTTTCCTCAATCGGAGATTTCTTCTGAAATTGCTGGCAAATTTTTATGAAAACTATGTATTAAGATTTTTAGACAAATTTTCATTTTTATTCTAAATTACAAACTTTAGACTTTATGAATGGCTCTCTGTGTGAGTATTAAGGTGGATTTTAGTCACAATTTTTAGAGCCTCTTTCAACTTGGAAAGTTATAAATCTATGCACTTTTCATTCAAGCAGGCAATGAGAGATTATAAACCCAGCTAACAATGAGATTAAACAATCAGCTAGTTTCTTTTTTTTCCTGCCCTCCCTCCCCAAATAGACATTCAAAAATCCCTTTACTCAATGTTTAGAAAATTTTCAATTTTCTTGTAGGTACATAATTCATTTTTTGCGCATGACAATTGTTTCAGTATTCTGTGTTGAAAGCTCTCTCATGTGAGAAGCTTGGCAGGAAGAAGGTCTGCAAATCATGAGGTCTCCTCTTTTTATAAGAATCTGTATTATTTTTGGATCACGATTTATTATAAAGGGCGTAACTGATGATTAACGGACCTCTCTTTTCGAAAGACTGCCTCAATCTTTCTCCCCCTCTCTCGTCTTTTTTGTTTCACGACTCTCTGGACGCTACTTAATTGTATTTTTTCAGTGTTCAGCATCTATTAGATGCACTAGCGCTCCAAGATATACTCAATCTCTCCCTTTCCTCCATTGAAACACGTGCGTTAGACACGGATAGACAAGGGGATCAAATCCCCTACTTCTATCTTTTTCCTATACTTAAACGTTCGAAGGGAAGATATGAGAGATGGATGATATCCTGGTTACGCTACTAATTTGATGCACTGTCGAACCACATCAACCGTCTGCTCTCTTCATAATTTGAGTATCACTCTGTCTTTTAATATTCCTTAGAATCACCACGATCGGACACAGCCTCGTGGCGCGCGCAAAGGATCTGGTTTTCTTTTCTCCAGCCGGCCTGTGTCTTTTGACAAAGAAAATGTTTGTAATTTATGTATTAAGATTGCTTCTTAACAAGTCGTATTTTTTTAGTGTTGCCTGAAACTGTTTGTCTTTTTAAGTTAACTAATGACCTTGTGATTTTCCAATTTTAATTCTTTTTTTTTCGAAATTGATCTTTTGACTGTTTCTCTGAATTTGGTTTTGTAACTCACGGTTATGGATCGGTGAATTTGGTTTTGTTTCTGTATGGTTATGATTTAGTTAAGGTTTGTTATAGCTTTAAGGTCATCAGAGTACTAGTAAAATAATAGAGTATTCTTTTTTTCAATAAACTTTTAGACAAATTTCTTTCGTAGTTTGTCTGGATTGTGTTTTATGTTTCTAATGCTAGTGTAACAAAAATCCATCTTCTATTATTTTTTTAAATTGAAAAGTATCGTTTTTAGAAAATGGTGCTAATGAATGCGTTTTTCGTCATTTTATCTTTGATGCAGGAAATGTGTTTTATTTTACTGTTACTCTGCGAACTAAAGCTATTGTTATGTATTGTGATATGTTGCCGTTGATTTTGTGCCAGTCTTGATGAAAGCTGAACTAGAATGAACTTGATTTGAGAACTGGGAAAAAGAATTCATTTTTACAGTTCTTGTCAGAATCTTTCTGACTGGGGACTTGATAGTTAAACGGATCGATGAAACTGTACATAAGTGACGCTCTTGGGTGAGAGACCGACTTGCGGTGGTTGTCATTCAAAATCCTTTGTTCAGTCGCTCGTTAGGTAAAAATTGCTTCGGTGACTTGTTTACTTAACGAGCGACTGAACAATGGCTTTCGAATGACAACCTCTCCAAATCGGTCTCTCACCCAACAGAAACACTTGAGAGTACGCTTATCGATCCGTTTAACTATCCCGATCAGCTTGCTGTTCAGACTTTATTCACTCACGAACAAGTGCTGCCATTGCATCAGTTGATAATTTGATCAGAAGAAAGATTACAGAAATTGCAAATGTTTGTGTAATCTCTTGTCATTAGTTGTTAACTGGCCTTCAAACAAACTTCGGTTGATTACATATCTGGGTTAAGTGTCCTGTCCATTTTAGCAAGCTTTTTTTTTTTTTTTTTTTTTTTTGGTGTGGAATACACATGGAACGCTCCTCTAAAGGTGCATTGTTTTATTCATCGAAGCTGCACCAGTGCTCCTTTGATGATTCAAAAAACGCTCCACAACTATTGAAGCTACAGTCACAATGTTCCATTAAATTCATTGAAAGTTTCTTTACTATTGAAGCTACAGGCACAATGTTCCATTAAATTCATTGAAAGTTTCTTTTAGAGCATTCTGTGTGTTCCACGTAAAAAATAATTGAAGTCGTCTCGGTTTAAGAAGGGCCCATAAAATAAGCAGGTGTGCTCCTCCTAGTAAGTAAGCCTTAGGGTCTAATTAGAATTTACTCCAATGAGCACACCACCTATCATTTTATAAAGTCATTTTCTGGTGATGGCTTCAACAGCCTCCTGTCAACTTATTCATTTATTCTCAGGCCGAATAAGAGGGCAACAAATTTGGTTCCTGTTAAGTTTTTAAATCTCGGCAAGTCAAAATTATCCTTCTCTAATTTTTAAGCTGTGTCATTATCTAATACCAATAACTGTCTTGTTGAGTTAATTTTTGAATCCTTTTCTATGTGCACTAATTATGAAAATCATTGAAGTCTGGTTAGTTTATTTCTTAATTTTGCTCTGGCTTATGAAAACGAGCTTAACGTGTTGGAAAAACACTCGGAAGTATGTGTGAGTAATGTGCCGTGGGTTGAAAGTGTTTCCTTTTCATTGGGTTTTCCTCAGTAGGTTAGATGCTCACCCTATTTTCCTCCCATTCTTTCACCAAAGGAAGGTTCCTCAATTTTATGATTTTTTTAAAATTAGTTATTTGGATTTTACATTAAAGTAATGTTATCTTGCGTGCTTCTCTTTATGAAGTCTAGTGGCATCATTTCAGGAAAACCTTGGGGGGGGGGGGCAAAAGTGTCCAAAAAGAAAAATAAGTTTGAAAGGGACTTGCAGGTTAATTTTATTGTTTAGTAATGGTAAAACGGCATAGGCACCGCCTGTGTTTCTTTTTTCCAAAATAATCAATTAAAACGTCAAGATCAACCTCTTCCAAGTTATAAAAAAAAAAAAAAAAAAAATGGATATGTACAAGAATTTACCATTCAAATTTTGGAGCAGATTGATTTTGATTTTGAAAATTTTCACTTTCATCACGTATACTTGTGGCAACCAATTACAGTCACATTTTAAATATGTATATATATATTTTTTTTTTCAATCCAACAGCTGCTGCTTCTTATCTAAATTTTGATTGTTCATCAATCTCCTTGGGGCTCAATTCCACCCCCTCTCCTCCCCCCTAATGATGCTACTGGTGAAGTCTTGTCTAGATTAGCAGTTTCTATAAATCTCTGACCATAGAAATTTTCCTTGCTTCCTGGACGCGGTCTCTCCATCAGTGGCGTCGCGTGCGATTTGGAAACAATGTATTCTATCCATTTAAACTCATGTAAAATATCGAATTCAGGGGGTGCACAGTGTACAAGCAAATTTTGATATATTTAATGACTTTAAATGGAGCAGTTGCTTTGTTCCCAGATGGGACGCGACGCCACTGCTCTCCATCTAAACTCCATGTTTGAATCAATGTCAAAATGCCACTTGAATAGGCAATTAAAGAAATTCATAGACAGTGTTCTCTCTGTTTTATGAAAACTTTTGTACCATCAGTGCCCTTTGTCTTTGTATTCGAATTCATTGTAAAAATGTAAATCTGATGAATACTGAAGTAAACTCTTTCAAACTGTTGAATTTAATCTTATGACTGTGTTTTCATTTGTTTATCTGTGTTTTCCTGGATCCTTCAACTATGATGTGGGGGTGGAGGTTCACACGGGTGCAGAAAATCCTCCAAGGCTGAAGATGTCCTAAAATCCATTACAACACATGCGTGTTCTGCAAATTTAATTTTTTTTTTCAAATCCAGTCTTTTTGTCGATGTCAGCTGTTGAATCATCAATTTTGACTACTCGAGGAGTGCAAAGGATACATTGCCACATAGATTAAGTTGCCCCTGTTTTTCTCTCGATAATCACTTACAAACGGAAAATTTGGCCAAAAATTTGAATGTGAGAAAAAACTCGTGAAACCATATCTTGACACATTTCACATTCGGGAAGGGGCGAGAAAGGAAGGAAAAATTCAATCTTCTCTTTGAAATTTGAAATAGGTAAATCTCGTTTGTTTTGGCCTTGAATTGTTTAAGGTGATTCCAGGGAAAACTTCTCCAGATTTCAATACAATGAATCGCGCCACTAGTCGCTTTTGGAAAAAGTTGTGTTTTTGACATTTTAACCCCTTAACGCCCAGGTTAGGAATCCAGCTGAAAATATGTTGCCACTCTACTGAAAGCGGTCGGAAGCTGTAGTTTATACTCTCCGGAACAGATAGCACTACTAATCATTGACATTTCATGCATTACAACATACGCTATAGCACATAATAAACGAGAGGGTACAAAAACGTACATATACAGGCGTGGGCATTCGATGTGGTTTTTTGCAGTCCGTATATATACGGGCGTGGGCGTTAAGGGGTTAAATTGAAACCAAAGGAAAATCGCAAAATCCAATAACATCAGCTCCTGCAAAATTTTTTTATGGATATTTTGAGCCCAAAACAAACGAAATTGGTCTAGAATTAAAGCCGTAAATGATGAAATTCATTTCACCATTAGTTTAGTGAGTGCGAGAGATAGTATGTCTATCTGCCTCACTCGCACTCATTGAGGCTTATGGGAATTTTCGTACTTCAAAATTTCCGGCTTTATTTTTGAGTGTTTCAGTTTGAAACTTTCAGAGTATCTGCCTGAAGTATGCTCGCAGGTGCTGACGTACCTCAAAGTGCTTTCGGAGTGAATTTGTCAATTTCAGCCAAAAACTGTTAACTTTTTGAGCAGCGCAACGTGGTGTCTACGGTTCAAACTAATCGACCCTGCGGGGCAATCATTTACTTTTCGTTAAACCGATCGTTAACACTCTCTACGAGTGATACTATTGGTCGAAAATTGTAAAACTTAGCTGTTGCTACGGTAACCATCGTTAAGAGTCTCGTTTTATATGGGCTATTCATGAGTAACCTTTGAAAAACGCACACTATAACGATGGTTACCATAGCAACGGCTAAGTTTTACAATATTCGACCAATAGAATCACTCATACACAGTCTTAACGATCGGTTCAACGATGAAGTAAATGATCGGCCCGCTGGAATCATCATAAGAATATCACAAAGAATTTAGCTTAAATAGAATAAGAAGCAAAATAAAAAAGCTATGAAAAATGTAATGAGACCATTTATTTTTTTTCACAAAAACCAAAAAACTTTGAGAGGTAAAACTATTTACAAAACATATATATTACAAGCTCTGGGACCCGGAATGATATCGAGGGAAAACACACCAACATTTCTCAAGATGCATCTTCACAAAATTTGAAACCTTTCTTCGCTAAATCTGATTTTGCTAACTTTATTTCCTGCAAAAAAAAGAAATTAAAGAAAAATGTATTTAATAAAAATCTTCGTTCATAATGGAATATCAGTGCTACTAGTTAAATGGAGCTCTTGCTAACTTTTGCTGCATGCAATTGAATAAAGACCATACGTATTCCTTCTTGCATCAAGACCAGCAAAAATTATAATGAGTAGGTGTACAAAAAAAAAAAACAAAATTCACTCATAGACTCACAAAATGACTAAGTTTAAGGCATTATGGCGGAGCTATGCAGGTGACACAGGGGATTCCTGTCTAATTTGTCACTCTCTCTATACAAAAACACAAAGAGGAAAGTTTTAAATTAGAATCTCCTGTGTTACCTGCGTAGCTCTGCCATGACACCTTAACCCTCTCACGCATGCATTTTGGGATTTGACTTTTTTTGAGATTTTAATAGACCGTGACAATTTCGCATAAAAGGTACAACTTTCTAAGAATTTTGATGGGTCACACAATTTTTTGTAAAAAACCCATTTAAATTCCATTAAATTCCATGTTACATAAAATGGTACACATGTGTACCACTTCTCATCAAAGGGTTAAACTTAAAAGTCATTTCATGAGTACAGATGAGTTTTTGCAACTTCGGGCCCCACAATAAATTATGGATCCGTGCCCCTGGCCCAGTCGCAACCAAAACTACAATGCCGGTTGACTTGGAAATAAACCCCCCCCCCCCCATTCAAGATAGAGGTAATTCTAATTTAAAAAATAAAAAATAAAATAAAATATAATAAACAAACTCAAAATATAATTTTGAACAAATTTTCTTGCTTTGAAAGCAATTATCACGATAAATATGTTTCCCTCCCTCTCTTTCCAGGGCTCCCCTGGAGCTAAGGTCCCGTAACACACTGTCGCAGATCTTTCACTTTCTTGAAGCCCAAACTTCTAAAACTTAACCAATATTCTTAAAAAGGCCTCTAAAAATATATATATATATATACTCAAATTCGTTATTGCACTTACGTAGGGGCGTGTCTCCGTTGCAATGTTGAAAAATCTTAAATAGCGATAGTTCTATTTTTTCACAGGCGCATTTTCGTATTAAAATTCCTGAAAATCTCTGAGAAATTTTTCTCAGGTGTAAGTAAAGAAACAAGACCAAACTTTTTAGGTCACCCATCCAGTCCCTATATCCTATGAGAGTTGCGCCATCTCGGAATCCGTTTCTGATTGGTTCTCAGATTTAGGCTCACACCTCACACGGAAGCCCCAAGAGGCAAATGCAAATGCAATAGAGATCACACACTAGCCGTGCGCGCGGTGGCTGACTTATTTTCTGGACCTCAACAGGAATCAACATAGGGACCATGAGGGAGCACCATCCAACATCGTAACATGAACCCTACATTGACTGATGCAATTTTGGTGCTTCGGTTTCACTACGCAAAAATCTCAACAACTTTTCTCATCAGTCAACGTATGGGCCATGTTTGAGGTGTTCTGTTGAGACCCCGAAAAAAAAAGTTTACCACCGGCCACCGTGCGCACATGGGCAAGATAGATAGTGCAAGGTCTCTATTATATATTGTCTCTGATAGGGACTCTACCTTGTACAACAGTTTTCTCGCAAAAAAGTACAGTAATTATTAAATTAGTATTTTGAAACATTATAATGGAGATACGCTCCTCCATGAGAGCTACAATGAATTGACATGATTTCAGAAAAATGTTCTGATTCACCTGCGATCCCAGGATCGCAAACTCGCCTATTTCATGCTCCCGTGAATGAGGGTGTATCAGTTTACATGATGAGTAAGTACTTACAGTTTGTAGCTCTTTGGCCGCTTCCTCACAATTATTAAACGTAAAAACACGCCATAGAACAACAGACACTGCATATATCTAGAAAAATTAAAATAACACCAATATGTACACATAATGAAATGACAATGACAGTTGTTGAGATGATTCCGTTTCCATTCAAGAAAGATTAGTGCAAAAATCATTGGGCTGAACCTGATGTTAACGATATCATTGTAGTCAAAAGGTGTATTGCAGAGCAATTCGATCAGCGATACACTTACAGACCAAGTCTTGACCAAGTTCTTGCAAGAACGACTTCATTCTTTCACTTCTTAGAGTGTTTTAATTTTTCTGAAATATTCCAATCATACTCACGATCAGATATACGCTTCATATTGAGTACTACTTCAGTCAAAATCTCTGGACCTCTAAAATCACCTGAAGGCTGTTGAGGTAATTAATATTTCTAGAAACTTGCCCGACTTAAGTTGGTGGGTGTGGTGTTAACCCTCTCAACTTTGATGGTGAATATATTCGGCAAAAAAAATAGTGTTCAGCTAGAATATATTCATCAGAAAAATGTACCAGGCTAGTGATGCAACTGTCTGATATATTCACCCTGAACCACCTGGACTATCGCATGGTGCAACCAAGCGGAGAGCAGTAAAGTACGACTAGGATTAGCAGTGGCGAGGCGTGCAATTTGGTAACATTTTACCTTGTCCCTTTAAACACATTAAAAAGGTTGAAACGTCTAGTCATCGCCGATGACCAATGCATTTGATCCTTTTAGTAAGTTCAAATAGAGAAGGTGCATCGTTGCCAAATTTTACGCATTACTAATGAGGATTAGGTGTGACTGGAGGACTAGGTTGAATGTTTGCAGAGTGGAAGGGGTTAGTAATATTTTGTCACATGATGATCTTGTGTGAGGCTGCCCGATTAATATGTGCTATTCCAGGAGTAAGATATCTAGAGTATCTCAATTTACTTCTCATTGATCCAGATGAGATGGCATCTGACAGTTGCTTTATGATCAGCAATGAAACAACTCTGCATAAGGAGGTCATTAATTCCGATGCACCTTGTAGAGGTCGCATCACAAAAGTTGGCCGATGGCAGATGGATTTGTTTACTGCGTAGAGATGAGTTTGCGTTTTTGCGCATGTGCAAGAAAGTAAACACATCTTTGCGCAGCGAGCCGTATGATCTGTCATCGGCCTTCTTCTGTGAAACGAGCTTTAGTTTGTGTAAGTATATGATGCAAAAAGTCTGATTCAAACTTATCTGAAACAATCTAAAACTAATGCCTGGGTGGGTAGAGGATGATTGTTCAGATTGTCATTACAGATGAAAACAAATATTTCAAAACAAAACAAAAGCGGCCAAAGGGAGCATCTAAAGTTTTGCAAATGTTCTCCCGTCAGCCTTGAATCAGATAAGTTAGCATTTAGATTCTAATGAGTAGAAAAGGTGACTAGGTACTTACGCCGAAATGAACTAATACAATCAAGGGCAAATAATAAATAAAATCTTCTTTGTCTTTGAGGGTCTTATACTTGCTAATGTTCGAGATCAAAACGGCCCATATTATTAGAAATACGGTCCCGCCGGCGACCCACTCCAGCAGTTTGGTCATATTTCTTTTCTTACACAATTTTAAATACACTTAAAATCACCACTGTGGGATTTTTGAGATTTTTTTAACATTGAAATTGAACTGATAAGAGAAAAATCGACCGCCGTAGTACACGTCTTCATTGTTGACAAAATAAAAGTTGAGGTTAGGTTTGTCATGTATTGCTTTCTGATAAAACCTCCACTTTGAATCCGATAGATAGCGCCACTAGTAGTTTTCCTTTTTTTCTTTATTACTACTACTTACTTTCCGTTTCCTTTCTCGCGCTGAAAATGATTGACCAAGGTATGGACATTGTGATTGACAATGAAATATGCAGATGATAATCCGATTTTTCTCATCTGGCTCAGGTAATCAGTTGGAATTTTTAGGAAAATCTGCCAATAATGCTATGGGCTGATTGTATCAAGGGCAGGGAGGGGGGGGGCATCGCCTCCAGCCTCCCCATCGGGAAAAAGTCATCACTTGAGACGTGAGAAGCAAAAATAAAACAAAAAAACGAAAAAAAAAGTCATCACTGTTTAGCCCCTCTTCCCAACTTTTTTTGGTCACGGTCCGCCTATGAAGTTGGGTCAGGTTCGGTTGGGTTAGGTTGGGTCAAGTTGGCTTTGGTTAGGTTATTACCTATACGGTCGAATATTTCTTGAGCGCGGGCGATCAGACCAAGGCGGTGTTCGTGCGCCATTCGGTGCGGCCTGTCCGTCGAAATAAAAAAAATCTCCGCAAAGCAATTAGCCAAAGCCTTCATGGTTGTTTTCGCTCATGCGCCGTGCGGTGCGCCGAAATGCTTAGGTGTGGACCAGAGATTACTAAGGCTTACTTAGGCTTAGTAATCTCTGGTGTGGACACGGCTTAACCCTTTAAGGGCCAAGCCCGAGTATACTCGTTTTGATCCTCTAGTTTATTTCATGTTGTTTTAGCATAGTTTTAGTATCCATTCCAGATATACGCGATTAGCAATGAGAACACTTACAAGATAAGATCTCATCGGGCGCCTTCAATTCATCGTATAGGCAATTCCAACTCCCCCGAGTACGAACAGTTAACTACCCTCCCTATATTAACGGAAGAATGGCGTTCTTTTGAACCAATCTCGCCTTCAATTCGTCGTATAGGCAATTCCAACTCCCCCGAGTACGAACAGTTAACTACCTTCCCTATATAACGAAAGAGTGGCGCTCTTTAGAACCAGACTAAGTTGAAGAGATATGGCAGAACTGCTCAAAACTGTTAATCGACTCCTACGAAGTAAGCAAACCGGCATACGATCTAGTGGACCATTTTTGTAAACAATTCTGAAAGTAACCGAAGTGCTTTCGGCTGCCAGTAAATGACTTTGGATTAAAGTTTTAGTGGTTCCTTTAGCGGTTAAATTTTTCCCTTGACATTTTCCATTTTTTCAACGTGTTTGTAAAGTAAAAAAATTCAGAAAAGTGTGTGCCTTGAATTTATTTCCACTAACAGCAGTTATAGCTATGTTTGCGAAAAATGGTCCACCAGGTGGTACGCCGAATTGTATCACAGCCTATTTGAAGGCGTTTTTTTTTTACGAAATGTCGATTAACGGTTTTCTAACATGGTGAGGATAGGACTTGCCATATCTCTTTAGCTTAGTAATCTCTGTTTTGAACTAACCTGGCCCTTAGAGGGTTAAGACGATTATCTTGCGTCGATCGGATCCCTCATACATTAAAATGAGTACTGACATAGACGGTTTGCGGGTCCGAGTTCCGTTAAAACTTCCAAGGGCCGGATTTAATGCGGGGCGACCGGGGCGCGCGCCCCGGGGCCCCCGCCACGAAGCAGGGACCAAATAGTGTTGTTACGGCTTGACGGTCCTCCGAAAGACGTTGGATGGTGCGCACGTAAGTATGTTTGAGTGTAGTTTATAACCCCCGTAAGTGCTCACTGCTCACCGATCATCTGCGTGCGGGACAGTGAGGACGTAACATTATTTGGTCCCTCCTCTTTTTTTTTTTTTTTTTTTTTTTTGTTTGTATTGATGGTTAATGAGCTGCCTTTTTTCTATCATTTCTATATCTAAAATGAAATCAAGCGTTGGCTTTTCATGGATGAACGCTTTAAAATCACAAGTTTAACGTCGGAGGCAAGTTTTGTGTTGATTTGAAGAAATGAAAATCGAACATTCGCCAAAGATTGTAATACTAAACAGTCTGGCCAAAAGTTCTGTCCCTCGCTAAAATCAAGATGATGCTAAACGATTGAAAAAAGTAACTGTAACTTGTGTTTGTAACAACTGTATATATATTCTGAAAGCTCATATCAAGAGCTACAAAATCATGTTTATTAAATTTTTATTGCATTACTCAGTTGCGCTCACATGAGAGGAAAAACGAGATCAACCTCGACATGCCAAATACGATGCTCCGTAGATCTTTAAGTAAGTGCAGCCATCGTTTCGCGCGACACTATCCGATACTAACCCTAGAATCAGATAGACAAAAATTATTATAAGACCATATCAGCATACTCTGAACTCTGCTCAGAGTATGCAGATCCCAAAACACGACCAATGCAATCATCAAAGCGTTTATTTCAGTGACACTTTAATGCAGTTATGGCAGTGGAAACTCTACTCGAGACCATCCGAGCCGCAATCGACCAGTTGTTCCCCGTAAGATATTGAGTGTGAATCAATGCATGGAGAAGGAAGGAGATCACTTTGAATGACCCCAAAGACCAACAAATGAAATTTATTCTGGTAAGAGATTAATAATGATATGTTTCTTAAAAAATCATACTTTTCTTGTTTTTTCCTTCACTAATGAGTCATAAACATTATCTCAATAGTTCAAAAATAAGCATCGTTATTTGGCATGTCGAGGTTGATTTCGTTTCTCCTCTCGTGTGAGCAACTGATTAATGCAATAAAAATTTAATAAATATAATTTTGTAGCTCTTGATATGAGCTTTCAGAATATATATAGTTATATTAACTTTTTTTAATCGTTTAGCCGTCATCTTGATTTTAGCGAGGGACAGAACTTTTGGCCAGACTGTGTGTTTGCGGTAGATACATACGATTTTTATGTCCGAGATTCCAGATTTGACGACTTACTGAGCGGCAACCCGCGGACCTATGGAGGGGGGGGGGGCTTGGCCGGCCGGCAAAACAAACGCAGTGATCTCTTGTATGGTATGGTATTGTTATTCTTGTTTTATTCTTTTTTTTCTTCTTTCTGTTTCTTTCTCTGTCTACCTCTACTACCTCATCTACCTGTTACCTGCATCGCTGAGGATGACTCATACCTTGTTTTGGGGGAAAGGGAACCCCCCCTCCCCCTCCCCCTCCGTACCTTGATCCGAGCCTCCGCACCGTCCTTCCCGCTGGCACTCACACTCACACAACACAAATCGCCACGTTCCGTTCGAGGGGTGCTCTTCGCCTGTAATCTCGGTAAGAACTAACTGGCGATTTCTCGGAACGAGCATAACTGAAGTTTCGTGTGTCTCCGGTCCGGGTACTCGAGTAATAAGAGGTTAGCTCTTCACTGTAAATACCACAGATTATCGGATGGTTGATTTACAGGGAGGAGCACACCTGATTTCGTGGATCTTTGTTCGAGGTAACGTATCGACAATGTTGCCAGATTTTTCTACATAAAGGCCGGCAGTTGCACACTTTCGCTGTAAGCGATTTGAGGGTCGATTTTGATGCAGAAGCCTGCAAAAATAACCATGATAGCACTATATACTCACGAATTTCACTCCGAAACTAGTTAAACGCGTTAAAATGCGCGAGCGTAGTGGCGGTGTTTGGCACTAATTATGGGAGATTCCCATCTCAATTTCGTCGCTTTCTCTATGGTGGCAGGGAAGATTCACAGAGTAATTAGACAGCGTGACACCTATGCTGTAGGCTCATTCTGCTCTTTTGGACGAGATAACGGGAATCAACCGCATACCCATTGGTTTAAATGGCGTCACGTGACAGATTTGGGGCAGTTTGACTTTGAGTCGATCATTTCAGAATAATTACTCCTCCGTCCATCAAATGACTCAAAATTGATACGTGACGCCGTTTAAACCAATGGGAATGGTCGACTCCCCCATCTCATCTCGCCGTCTCGTCCAAAACAGCAGAATCAGCCCCCTGGTGACACCGGTGTCAAAGAAAAAGCGTCTCTTGATGGAGTGACAGTATTATAAGATGGGAATCTCCCATTATTCGTGCCATACGCCGTCATCACGATCGCGCATTTGAATGGATGTAGAAAGTTTTGGAGTGAAATTCGTGATAGTCGATCGTTATTTTTTGCAGGTTTTTGCATCTGAATCGATCCGTAAGGGGAGAAGGAGGTCCCAAATGAAAAAAAAAAATGGTGTTTTTGTTTTTAATTTTATTAGAAAGAGGACCTTTTCACCTTTGAAATGGTATGATACATTGATAGTTTAGAAAAAAAAAAAAAAAAAAAAATTGTATGAATTTTTGAAGTTGAAGAGTCCTCATCAGGTCAGCTGATTTATAGTTTTTTCTTTTTGCGATACTGAAAAACCTGCTTTTTTATCTTTTGGTGCACTTTTCTCAGGAACTAGTGATGCTATTTTCATGAACTTTTTTTTAAAAATTTTCCTCAGAAAAAGCTTTATAAGTGGAATTAGGATATTCTGCATGGGCGCCCGCAGAAAATTTTCCAAGGGGGGCAAAATTGTTGGAGGGGACCCCCCACCCCCCCCCCCCCCCCGAGGAAAAAAGGGAAACTTTTTCTTCTCCCCCCCCCCCCCCCAAATCCAAATAGTGAACAATTATTAAGCCATTGTCGGTGTTTCCAAATAATAATAATAATAATAACTTTGACGTGTTTGATAATATGAATAAAGGGACAAAAGATGGTAATAATAGTAAGAAAAATGTATAGTTCTACTATCCCTTGCAAAAAGTGAGTTAAAATTACAAAATGAACTATAAAAAAAAAACAATAATATTTAAGTTCGTCAACTATTCTTCCTTTGATTTACATTTCAATTTCTTTTGGTCCTTTCAGTTTTCTTCTGAAATTTTGACGGTTTTGAATTCCAGGGGGGGGGGGGGTGAGTGACTCCCATTGCCCCCCCCCCTGCGGGCGCCCATGATTTTCTGTGTAGCTCCTTTGCTTTTTTTTATGGACGTTCAAAGCTAAAAAAAAAGTGAAAAAATCAACCTAACTTTTAATTTTTTTTAAAAAAAAAAGTTTTCAATGATTTTTTAAAATTCTAGTTTCACTGATAGTCAACACTCATACACAACTTCATGCAAAATTGCAGCCTTGTAGGTCAAATAGTTCCTGAGAAAAGTGCACCAGAAGTGAAGCATATTTAACATTGTTTAACATAGGACCTTCTCCTTCTCCCCTTAGTTAAATCGCTTATCCCTTACATTACCAACATGGGCCTGAGAGGCCCTAGGCTTGTTATTTTGTTGCGCCGTTTCCGTTCTAATCGTTTGAAAAATTTGAGCTTTTGTGACATCTCTAAAAAAACCCTCAGAAACCTAAATTTAATAAATTAAAACAACAACAAAAAATTCTCTAGGTGTAGGAATTTTTTTTCATCGCTACTCCTAGACTTACCAACGTGGGCCTCTCAGGCCCTACTATCAATTTAGTGGGAATTTTAGTTTTCTTTGGCCAAGACAGGTGGCACTAGAGTTTATTATTGTTTTAAATTTTGAGGTTATGTGAAAATCAACAAAACCTGATAAACTGATAATCAACGAGACCATTTTATGACCATATTATAATCAGACAAAAGGGGGCGTTGATCTAGTTGACCAAATGGCTCGGACATAATCAGTAAAGCGTCTGTCAAGAAGGTGGCCGTTAGTTTTTTATATTCTAGATATTGCTGGAGTGAATGTGTTTCGGATATTTGAAGTGCAACATCCAGAACTTAATTGGCATAGCATCCGCAACTGTCGTAGCATTTTTTTAAGACATTTAGCCGATCAGCTTATTACGCCACAAATGATAATGCGCTGTAAAAGCACCTTATTGAAAAGAGAGACGCGCTTTGCAATGGATTTATGTTGTGTGGCTGTGAAGCGTCCTTTGACTGAAAATGTTAATAATGGAAACAAGGCTTTTTTCAATAAAATTTTTATAGAAACAAGCTTTTGTTGTTTTTTTCCTCTCTTTGTTTGAAACCGAATTTAAAACAAAGAAAACCTAAAAGTTACTGGAACTAAAAAATAAAAAAGCAAAAAGTTTGAAGTTTCGTGCGCAGCGAAATAAATTTCAGTAAATTGCGCAAAAAAAAGAAATATTCAAGTTATGTGCAATATTTCTATTGGACAAGTCAAGCAGGCTCCTATGTTTACTATAAGTTTTACTTGCTTTTTTCAGGAATATGAATATGTCAATTTTTTTTTTTTTTTTTTTTTGAATAAGCCCTTTTCTTTACCATTTATGAAAGAAACAAGAAAGGAGCTGTTGGAAGGTTGATTGAATTGTTGAAGGGTTAGGGTGAGGGGAGGAGGAGAAGGAGCTTCTATAAAAATAAAATGGGAAGAGAAAGTAAAGTTGGAGCTAAAACATCAGAGATAGTCTCAATCTTTATTTTATCGGACTGGCTAGCATTTGAATATTTTCCTTTATAATCCCTCCCCCCACTCTCACCCTCATAAATACCTTTGAAGGATACTGCAAACTATTTATTATTATAATACTGAAAATAATAAGTAATAAAATCAAACAACATCTCAAGGAAAATCAAATAGAAATGAAATAAGCTGCACCTACGAATAAAGCAAAAATCAAAGTTTTCAAACATTTTGTAATAAAGGGGGGGGGGGAAGTGGGTCCAAGCAGAAGTAAATATGTATTGAATAAGAATTTTAATAATTCTGACAAGGAAGAATCATTTTTATGCAGTAAAAAAGGCATTCATGAATATTAGATACTGAAAATTGAAGAAAAACAAAAAAAAACATGGAAAATATGCAAACCCCATAAGATTTACACACGGGCCTCCGAGGCCCGGTTTGGTAAGTGGTGTAAAAAAAATGGTTGGTAATGTAAGGGTTAAAGCAAAAGTGTCCGAAAGCCTCATTACCAACATTTACTCAAAAGTCATACGGGAAAACTCGGACTGTTATTCGAAAAATGGCAACAACGCGCCTCGACAATCTATTATAGTTGGGACCGCGGTTTGTTCGGGGCTCAGTGACTGGATGGAGATGGGGGGCGGGGGGGGGGGGTTATACGGAGTGAATAGTGAGATAATAATGGTCACGGGGAGTCAGGTGTCAGGTGCAGAGAAATCATCGCAGCATGGTCACGGATGAAAGCCACGGGATGACGGGAGGGGCTTGCGGAGTGAAGGAGCGTTTGTGAATGAGGAGAGGTGTGAAATAATATACGAGAAGAGCGAAAAAGATTTGGGCATTTTCGTTCGAGGGATGAGCAATCAGAAGAAGGATAAGAGGGGTGGTTTAATTTTTCTTTTAGAGAACGTGAACGAAGAGAGGGGTTGATTGTTTATTTTGTGTTTTTAGTCATAAAATAGGTCGGACCACAGGTTGATAATAATAATGGGGGCAGTTTTCAGGGTCTGAAGTTTGGATTTTTTGCTAAAAAAAAAAAAAAACAAAAAAAAAAAACCAATTTTTTTCCTCTAAAGAACGCAAAAATAAGTGAAAAAACTGAACTATGATTCTTTGAAAACATGCAAAATGTATGCATTTAGTTACAAGTATATATAGTCTAACGCTACGATTACAGAGTTGCCAATAGTGGCTAGATTCGACCACACGTGGACTATTTTGATGAGAATATAGCCACGCTTCCGGTGCTTCCGCCTCCGCATTTCGAGGATCCTCCGACCTCCATCCCTATCCACAGCGTCGCTAGTTTCCAACTCGAAAACTGTCCACGCGTGGCTATTCTACCCCGTCCAAACCTGGCAACACTGTACGATTACAACCATAAGAACCAAGCAATTTTTGTAAGAGCATTTTGTAAGTACAGTCATACTAATAAAATGTTATATTTAAAAAAAAAAAAAAAAAATAGTCAGCAAATGAAAGCAATTGCTGAGCAAATGAAAGGTCGCCATTTTCCAAAATAACGGTCAAAATCACGTTTTCGGCTTATTTTGCTTACAACTCGAGCGCCATTGCAAAAAATACTTTAGAACACAATGAAAGTTCGTCAAATTTACAACGAAAAAGTTTTAGACCATTACTTATTTCAAAAAGATCAAATTTGAATGCGCTGCGGGGCCTCGAAAAATGGTGAAATTAGTCCGTTGCAGCGCATAACCGCTAAACGGCCGCCTTTCGCTGCGGCCGCTTCACTAGCAAGTCATGGCTATGTAACATGGGCAAAAAGGTGATTTCGCCAAAACCCAGCTTGTGACCCCTCCATCGATTCAGCTTGGAAAATGGAGTCGATCGCTCTCAAGGGTTTTCATATCTTTTGAAACTGGGGTCGCTTCACTGGCAACCCATGGCCTTGTAACATGGGCAAAAAGGTGATATTGCCAAAACCCTGCTTGTGACCACTCTGTCGATTCAGCTTGGAAAATGGAGTCGATCGCCCTCAAGGGTTTTTATATCTTTTGAAACTGGGGTCGCTTCACTGGCAACCCATGGCCTTGTAACATGGGCAAAAAGGTGATATTGCCAAAACCCTGCTTGTGACCACTCTGTCGATTCAGCTTGGAAAATGGAGTCGATCGCCCTCAAGGGTTTTTATATCTTTTGAAACTGGGGTCGCTTCACTGGCAACCCATGGCCTTGTAACATGGGCAAAAAGGTGATATTGCCAAAACCCTGCTTGTGACCACTCTGTCGATTCAGCTTGGAAAATGGAGTCGATCGCCCTCAAGGGTTTTCATATCTTTTGAAACTGGGGTCGCTTCACTGGCAACCCATGGCCTTGTAACATGGGCAAAAAGGTGATATTGCCAAAACCCTGCTTGTGACCACTCTGTCGATTCAGCTTGGAAAATGGAGTCGATCACCCTCAAGGGTTTTCATATCTTTTGAAACTGGGGTCGCTTCACTGGCAACCCATGGCCTTGTAACATGGGCAAAAAGGTGATATTGCCAAAACCCTGCTTGTGACCGCTCTGTCAATTCAGTCTCTGCCGTCCCTCAGCTCAGTCACCCTTTTCCAAGTTTCTCCACGCTTTTTCACGCATCTTCACGCATCTTCACGCATCTTCACGCATCTTCACGCATCTTCACGCTTCGTCACGCTTCGTCACGCTTCGTCACGCTTCGTCACGCTTCGTCTTGCTTCGTCACGCTTCGTATTGCTTCGTCACGCTTCGTCTTGCTTCGTCACGCTTCGTCACGCATCGTCACGCTTAGTTACTCAACCTTCACTTTTATACGTAGGTAACTAATTTTGCAATCTAAATACTACCAACCTGAAGATTTTAGATGCATCAAGTGTACATTTATAACATGACGTTATTGCTGGATAAACAGCTTCCATGTATCGATTATCCCTCATTATCCAGCTTTGACAAATTGATCTTCTTTTGACTGCAGTTTTACCGCCAATATCCGGTCCAGCCCGATGATTTTTCGCGAAAATCTTCCTGGAATGTGTTTTTATATCAGATATAAGTATCATACCGAACGATAGTCGAATCGAAATCGCTGAGCCTCTGAAAAAACTTGAAGCATTCCCCTCTTTGAAGAGCTCAAGGAAAACACTTATTTATATTACAAAAAAAAACACTTATTTAGACTCAGAATAATTTAGAGCGTATAACAAAAGCGGTGTCACATACACACACATGCCGTCAGCTTTTAAAACGTCCACGGCCGAAAGTTTCTGCATAATTTTTGGCAAATTAGGGGACAGGCGAAAAAACTGGTCGGCGTTTAAAATATATAATTGGCAGATATTTTGTATTCATTCAATTCTAATTCGCAAACAATGCTCGATTGCTCATCTCTTTAGTTTTCTTTCTATCTTGGCTCCTTTTGTTCTTATTTATCCTTCGCGTAAGTCCACGTAACTTTTCCAGGACATTGCGACGCAAGACAAAAGGCTTATTTGAAAAACCGGTTCAGATTTTGATTTTGGAGCCGCACGTGCATGGTACCGAGTGTCTTCTGTCTTGAATCTGGTACCTTGTACCTCCTGGTACCTTCCCAGTTTCTATACAGCATGTTCCAGAAATCAAACATCTTCAATCAGGCCTCGAATGGGTCAGTTGCGCACTTTCACTACAACCATAAAGAAAACCTTGATTCTAACGCAAAATTCAGCAAAAATAACGATGCGCGCATTAAAAACGCTCATAAACCACTCACACTGCGAGAAATCACTTATCTTTAAAAGCAAGAAGACACGTTTACTTGTGACAGTTTTCCTTGTGCCGAGTAAAGTTCTGATTGCATGATTAGGAGAATCACTGTCACAACGCAAGGAATCTTTAACTTGTAGCATAGCAGACATTTTCCTTGGGTTAACGGAATTTCCCCTCAGTCAATATTTCACTGTGCATGTCTCTTTAACACCTATTTCAGGAAATCAATTCAATTTAAAACAAACCGCGTTACATCCAGTGGCGTCACGTGCCATCTGGCAACAATGCAACTACCCCATTTAAACTGATTAAATATATTGAATTTTTCTTGTGCACTGTGCACCCCCTGAATTCGATCTTTTACATGAGTTTAAATGGAAAAAATACATTGTTGCCAAATTGCACGCGACGCTACTGGTTACATCCGACTCTATTTGCACTAGCATACTACTACATAGACAAAACCACCCTTTGTGTATGTAAACAACATCGTAACCACTATAAAATGTTTTCCTTTCTTTCTAAATACGTGAAATATCTTGGCTGCATTTGCTGTCTGGTCTTTTCTGGCTTATCAAAGATTACAAGATAGTTCTTACTCGAATGGGGCCTTGCAAACTTTTGCCATCAGCAAATGAATATTAGAATCTAATATAATAACCAGGGAAAATATCGGAAACCACACTTAAAAAGTCTCAAATTCAGTAATAAACTCAGGAAACAGCTGTAACGACAAGATCGTAGTGGATGGCGGGTAGCCACTCGTAGCTCCGCAGGTATCATGGGAGATTCCTGTTTAATCAGTCACTTTCTCTGCGGAAACACAGAGGTATGTCTCAAATTAGATAGGAATCTCCCACGATACCTGCGCAGCTCCATCATTAGACCCGATTCTGAGAGTAATTATTTTTTTTTTAGTGTATACATACTCATCGTCATTTTTACAGGTTTTCATGCAAGAATCAACCCTTTAATCATCTGTAACAAAAGTTTGAAAGAATCCCATTCAGTGGCGTAGCCAAGGGGGGGGGGGTGTATTCGTCGGGTGCCCCCCCCCCCCCCCCCCGGGACTCGTTTGAAAAACTTACGGGACTCAAAAATCGTTGCTTGTTCCCGCGAGGTTTAAAACCTGCGCATTTAGGACTTCAGGAACACACTGTATAGTGTAGAGCCCCCGATGGCCGATACCTTCGCGGCCTGGAGCCAGATTCATCCTTGCAGACCATCCCACCATCCCTATTCCCTCTCCAGTCTCCATCCTGCCTTTCTGCGGCTAGTTATCCTCGGAGATGAGTCATCACAGTCAGCCAGCTCCGGGAGGATGACCTTCCTGGGAGAGGTCCGATATAGTGTTTACAGTCTGCCAATATGAGTTCGTACGTATAATTTCAAATGAAAACAGGGTATTTTACTCTTGCTTAGATTTATGAGCGCGACGCGCATCATTCTGTGAGACAGCAACAGGTGATTGGATGAGCTAGGAATATATAGGAAGGAGAGGGGGATAAAGATACTATATAGTTCAAGTGCCCGCGAATCCTCGACGACCTTGAGGGGTGAATCCCTCGTCGCTCGCGGACAAGGACAACCCTACATGGCTACATACTGGATAGGAGAGGGAGTAGGGGGTATGAAAAATGAGGCGGGGTGAGGTGGGGGACTGGGGGTTGTGGTGAATAAAGGGGGGGGGAGTACCGCCACCACCGCTGTTCTCTTTGGTGAAAGAGAAAGAGAAGAGGATTCTGGATCTGGAGCGTTGCTCTTGGGAAAGTCAAAGCAAGGAGCCAAGGAGTCGGAATCCCCTCCTTCCACGCTGCGCTGTTGCCGTATCAGAATGCAGGACGATAGATAAAGCGGATTCGTACCGAAATAGATTTTTGTCCGAAACCGGAAAAAAAACTCGCGTATTTAAGCCGTTAATTGGGGTCTGGAAAATAGAACTCCACTGGAAGAAAAAGAAATACTGAGTTATGGATTGCACCCCCCTCATAGTCGCGTGACGCTATCTAAACCAATGGAATTAATCTATTCCCACAATCTCGTGCAATGTTGTCTTGAGAGTTAGTAATCAGCATGCCAGTTATAGATACCAATCCATACCCCCCCCCCCCCCCCCCCTAAAAAAAAGCGCCCAATACCACATTTACATATAAATCATAATACGAGTACCTATATACAGTGGCGTACGCAGGATTTTTCTTGGGAGGGGCTCGCACTGATGAGCGTTTGACTGAAAATGGTTCCCCCCTTCCCCTCCACCCCCAAAAATTGGAGGTCTGGGGGGCTTTAGCCCCTTTAGCCCCCCCCCCCCCCCCGCGTACGCCACTGCCTATATAGGACGGTTTTATTCAAATAGCAACCAGCTATATATAGATTTCCTTTCCATATGCCAGTGGCGGATCGTAAACCATAGAAATGGTGAGGCGAAAAATATTAAATTAATTGCCGACGGGTCTTGAAGGTATTCGCCTCTAGAGGGAAAGAGGTCTGGGATCCTCCCCCAGAAAATTTCGAATAAAATGGGGCAGTTACAAGGGTCTGAAATGTTGTGTTTTTTAAAAAGAAAATTGAAGTACTTGATGAGCTAACAAAGATGCCTTTTGTTACTAATTAAGTCCCACTGTACCGGAAATGAGATTTTGGCTCAAAATACATTGTTTTAAATGGGGATTCCGCGTAGTGACGTCACTACGCACACGATTTTTTACAACTTTCACGTGTGTATCTCCAAAACCGGGACACTTAGGAAAAAACCAAAGGCACCATCGTTCTCAGCTCATCAAGTACTGTAATTTTTTTTGTAGAAAACACACAATTTCAGACCCTTGCAACTGACCCATTAGGTTAGATTGTAAAATTCTAGAGGCTTTTGATAGTAACCAGTGACACCAGCGTGGTTAGGTACTAACCACGTCATGTTTTGCTCGCATCTTCACATGTTGAGATTAGTAACAGGTTGAATATAATTTTTTTTTTCGTTTTAATTGATTTATTTATTACTTTTTATGGGTTTATTGCAATGATTATCAAAATAAAACTCATTGAAACAGGGAGATTTGAAAATATTTACTGTATAAAAATTGGAAAATGAAATTCACTTTGCATTATTGCGGATTTGATTCATTTTCTGTTATATTTTCATTTCTTTTCCTCTTCGGAAAAGGTACGTCAGACTCACTTGCCTCACCTGGCAAGCCGCCACTGGATGCATGCAAATTGCACATTGTTGGTTCCTTTCTACGCTGAATAACCGTTCAATCCAAGATTACCATTCAACGAAATATTGATCGATACTGATGCTTAAACTTTCAGCTAGGAGTATTTTCATAACTTTTAAAAAAGCCACGTCTCGTTCGTACGCAGGATAAGAGTAATCAATACTCATTCTGCAAAGTGATAGTACCTCTCATGGGCGCCCGCAGAAAAATTTCCAAGGGGGGGGGGGCAAAATTGTTGAACCTCAATGGAAGGTCTAGGAGAACCCCCCCCCCCCCCGGGAAAAAGAGAAAAATAAATTTTTCATCCAAATAGTGTACTATTACTAAGCCATGGTAGGTGTATCAAATAACAGTAATAATTTTGACGTGGATAATAATTGACCATATATTGGATAAAGGGACAGCAGACGAAAATGATATCAAGAAAAATGTTTAATTCTACTATTCCTCGTAAAAAAATGAGTGAAAATTACAAAATAAACAAATACTGAAGTTTGTTAACTGTTAGGTACTCCTTTGATTAACATTGCATTTCCTTTTTCCTTTCATTTTTTACCGTGAAATTTTGACTTTTTTGAATTCCAGGGGGGGGGGGGGGGGCAAGTGCCCCTTCTTGCCCCCCGCTGCGGGCGCCCATGGTACCTCTCCTCTATACAGTTTACGGAACGTTAAATTAGTTTACAATTAATAAAATGATCACTCATCATCCCTCTCTCTCTCTCTCTCTCTCCCCTCTCTCTCTCTCCCCCTCTCTCTCCCCCTCTCTCTCTCTCTCTCTCTCTCTCTCTCTCTCTCTCCTCTCTGCCACGTGTATATCTTTTAAATAAACAGAAGCCCGATAAGATAATACAATGGAGTTTTAGTGGGTAATGCGGCTCTTACTAAATTTTACAATAAGCGATTGTTTTGAAGTTGTGTTGAAAAGTAGTCTACCTTAGGAAATAAAGGCGAAACACTGAAAATAAGACACTGCTTGCATCAGTCGAATCGCGGGAACTTTTGAAAATAGTGTTTATTTAAATCGGGTTTCTCATATGTGTATTGACAAGTAGTTAACAATTCATACCTGGCTGCACCGTTTTAGTCTACCTTAAAATGTGAAGGCGCACTCATGAAAGTAAGACAAGGTCGACGGTCGACGAGAAATTCGGAAGGACTAATGATCGAATATTGTTGAATCGGAAAACGTTAGTTTTATGTTGGAAAGTAGTTAACTATTCGTGCGTGACTGCACAGTTTTTTGCCTACCTTGACAAATGAAGGCGCACAATAGCTAGAGCTGTCTGTGAGTGCGTCAACATTAATTAACCACCTGTTTCCCCTTTCGGCTTTTAGTTCGGACTACATCGACATCGCAAGATCTAGAATATAATGAAGCTGCTCTGCCATGTTTATTTCTCTCTCTACTCCTCAATTTCTTACTTGCCTTCCTCATTTCTTGCCTCTTTTTCTTTTCTCCGTTTCTTCCCCTTTTACTCCTCTGATGGCTCGGCCGACCCGAATTGGGCTGCAGCTCAGGACCAGTCCGTCTTTGGGATTCACTCGCAGACTCACAAATTTCCTTTGAAGTTTAAGGCATAAAAGCAGATTATGCACTCTACGCAGGTACCATGGAAGATTCCTATCTAATTTGAGGCTTTCCAAAATAAAAATACAAATCTTTCGATTCTAGCTGTGGGATCACTAGACTTTTGCATTCTGGGGAGGGAGGCAAGATGTGAGATCCTCTCTGGGGGTCTGGGGGCATCCCCCACTTAACGAGGGGCTCTGGAATATCTAATTAGCAAATTTTGAAAAATTAAGGTTTATTATGCAAAATGGGACTCTTGCAAACTTTTGCTATGAGCAAATAAATAGTCCAAACTGGTGTATAGACCAGCGAAAATCACGAAAATCACACTGAGAAAGTCTAAAATTCGGTAAGAAACTCACGTAACTGCTATAACGGCAAGATCGTAATGGCGGAGAGACGCAGGTATCATGGGAGATTCCTGTCGAATATGTCACTTTCTCTGTGGAGACACAGAGATATGTCTCAATTTAGATAGGAATCTCCCTTGATACCTGCGTCTCTCCGCCATTAAGTCCGATTCTGAGAGTGAATTTCGTGATTTCTTAGTGAACTCGTCGTCATTTTTACAGGTTTCTATGCAAGAACTATCTCTTCAATCCCGTGTAGCAAAAGTTTGCAAGAGCCCCATTGTTCCTACGATCTAAAATACGTGTTATACATTACACTTGAGAAAAATTTGTATTTGCGAACAGTCCTTGTTGCACTGAACCTATTGATATTATGACATGTTTGTTTTATTATAACTAAACAATCAATTAAGAAAAAAAAAAAAAAAAAAAAATGTTCCTTAATCCCTCTCTATTGCAATAGCTCGTTGGGTTCCATCATATTTCCATGTATTTTTGTCGTTCTCAGTGGTTCCACCACAGAATAATACAATCAGAACGGAAACTCTGTCGGATTTTGAAGCAAATTCATTTCACGTCCGCCATGTTGGGATATAAGATGTTTACATCTGGATTCGCGCGCGGAAAAAAAAAATTATAGGACATGATCCGCAAAATTTTTATTCTGAAATGCCAATAGAATGAAAGTGAGGCCGGAAACTTAAGATTTCTTTCCAGAATTTTCAGAAATAAATGAGTTTCAACACAAATTACACACGTCCGCCATGTTGGGATATAGGACCACAGCGTTGTCTATTGGTGCCGTTAAATTCAAAACTTGCTTCCATGGGGCAGTTGCAAGGGTCTGAAATGTTGTGTTTTTTATAAAGAAAATGAAAGTACTTGATGAGCTGAGGACAAAGATGCCTTTGGTTTCTCCTCAAGTCTCTTTGTTCCAAATATGAGATTTTAGCCCAAAATACATTGTTTTAAATGGGAATTCCGCGTAGTGACGTCACTACACACACGATTTTTTACATCTTTACACGTGCGTATCTCCAAAACCAGGACACTTAGGAAAAAACCAAAGGCACCGTTGTTCTCAGCTCATCAAGTACTATAAGTTTCTTTATAAAAAACACAACATTTCAGACCCTTGCAACTGCCCCATTGGCTCTTATGGGAGTTTCCGTTCTGATTGTATTATTCTGTGGTTCCACTATCCAACAGAGGGTTTTAATAATAAGTAGATTTGACAACACGGCATTGCGATGTAATCCAACCTGCTGGCGGAAGGTGTGCAGAGCGACGGCGCGCGGTGGTGGAGGCGGGGGCGGGCGGGAGAACCTGTTGGGAGGATCAACTTTTGATTGGTCGAGCCGGCTCAGGTAGATTGTCTCACTCTCTCACTCACTCTGACTCTCTGCCTCTTTCCCTCTCTCTCTCCCTCTTCCTCTCTTTTGCACGCAGGAGAGAGGGTTTTGAAGAGGAGGGGATAGAGCGGGAGGTGGGAAGGAGCGGAATGTTACTGTTGTTATGTTCTCTTGATTACAGGAGTGAGAGGGTGAGAGGGGGAAGGAGGGAGAGAGAGTGAGAGAGAGAGAAGAGAACGTAGAACACCGAAAGCAAGCTGGGCGACCTGACCGCGAAGCGAGAAGCGACGCGACTTCGTTCTCTGTGGACACTGAGCGCCAGCCAGAGTTCAGTGAAAGACGGAGGAGGGAGGAAGAGAATCATCGAAGGTGTGTTGACTGTTGTCGTGAGTCGAAGGTGTTTCGACTTTCGCGGCGTGAGGTTCGCGGCCACGTTGAACAAGGGAGCGCGGCTCCTCCGACAGAATTTTTTCGATAGTTTTGCGTTCTTGTTTTTTCGTTTTTTTTTTCCTCGCGGCTTCGGGAATTTCGATACTGCGCGGTGAAAATTTTAATGTTTGGTTTTTTTTTCGCGAGTGACTGTGTGAAGTGTGGTGTTCAATCGAAGGATTAAATTTTGTGGATACGAAACAGGATCTTATACTTTGACAACAACAGGTGAGTTTTTGTCAACTAATTACTTGGTGTTTCCGTTTTGAAATAACAGTTTTTGGGGCAAAAAATAAAACAATTTCGTTTGTTAAAAGCAACGTGACGAAAGCATGGTTTGTAATTTAAGGGCGTTGAGAGGTAAATTTAGCCTCTGAATGTTGTTGTTATTTTCGTTTTGTTTTTGTTTTTTTAAAATAAACCGTCCATTTTGATCTTATTTACCCGCATTCATTCCCGCATGCAGTGGAGTAACGTTGCTGCGAAAAGAAGAGGAAAGGACATAAATTATTATCAGAAAGAAAGAAAAATTGGAGAAAAAAAGAGGAGAGGTGGTCACAGGACTTTTTCTCGTCCATTGTTTTTTCGTGTGTCGGTCTGCGACATTTAGTCCTTGAAAATTCGTCCACTCGACTAAAATAAAGTTCTTTTAAAAATAGACCTATCTTTCTTTTCATCCTTGACTATAATGTCCACGAGATCAAGATTTTCGTCCAAATTCGATCAGGCCCAGATTATGTCTTTAGTCAATATTGGTTCAAATTGTTTCCGTCACCAAGAACATGTTTGTCCAAAGTGTTTGCTTCTTCAGATATGACGTTGCTTCGCAGGTAAAATTAAAGAGTGTTAAAGACAATGGCGTAGCGTGCAATGTGGCAACGTTGTATTGTGTCCATTTAAACTCATCAAAAAGATCGAACTGCTGGGTGTTCGGTGAACACCTTCGCATTCGACCTTTTACATGGGTTTAAATGGACACATTACAATGTTGCCACATTGCACGCTACGCCACTGGTTAAAGATCAGTATCAGAGATCGCATTGAACCGGCTGAGCTGTCTCACTTTTATTCGGAATTCTGCAAATTACTAAATACATCTCATTAAATTATTAAATGTGAATGGGATTCTCAACATTTTGCCTCATTTGGCCGCTCCAATTTGATCTCGTATTAACAACTGGTAAGGGCGCTAAAAGCGTTTTGAACACGGCTCGCATAAGCAGCATAGAAATCCAGTACCTATTCTGTTTTTCTTAATTTACTTTATCGATGTCGATCACGGATAACAATAATATTGCTGGAAAACCCCTCAGTATAACCGTTCTGAAAAAATAAGATTACCAATATACTAGAAGCTGCACGCACAACGAGATGTGAACCGAATAACCGATGTAAGGGATGGTAGGTACAGTTATTAGAATTCTAGTGTTTATAACGTTTTTTGTGAAACTTTTGAGGGAACTTCTAGTTTCTATAACCACGTTCTGATATTAAAAGAACTTAACTCTCCGCGGCAATGGCGAAGCATAAAATTTGGCAACGTTACTTTTTTCCCCATTAAACACATTAGAAAGGTCGAAACATCTGGTCATCGCCGATGACCGAAGCATTCGATACTTTCAGTGAGTTTAAATGGAGAAAGTACATCGTTGTCCAAATTTCACGCCTCGCTTCTGCTCTGCGGCTCAAAAATCGTTGTGCCTCTAGTACTACAAAATTACTATAAAATTTAGAAGTTATTTTCTTTTCCCGAGTGGTCACGTCTCACTGTTTTGTGTACTTACGGAGGCCTACTTTGTTTACATGACGATTTTCAATGCGTATGGTGACGGATGCTTTATTAAGAAGCGGTCACTGTTAGACCCAACTATGAGCCCTTCATGTAGATTTGGGTCTACGTAGAGATCAGTGGCGTAGTATGCAATTTGGCAACGTTGCAGATCGTTCTAAACCCATGAATAAGTATCGGGTGTTCGGTGACCAACTTCGCATTTGACCTTTTACATGGGTTTAACCCTTTAAGGGCCAAGCCCGAGTATTATCGATGAAAACAAGTACAATATAAGATGTCTTCGGGCGCCTTCAATTTGTCGTACAGGCAATTCCAACTCCCCCGAGTACGAACAGTTAACTACCTTCCCTTTATAAACGGAAGAGTGGCGTCCTTTTGTTATAACTTGGCCCTTAGAGGGTTAAATGGTCATCGTACAACGTTGCCAAATTGCACGCCACGCCATCGCCATACCACTTATAGAAAATTTAATGTTCCTCGCTTTTCGTCCATTCATAAGCATGATATAGAAATGGATGAAGGGAGGGGATGTCAAGTGGCTTTCGTCCCTTACGTTTGTCCTCGTCTAAATACATTCAATCAAATTATGGATCACAAAATTATGGAGACAAATAATGGATCCGCTACTCTCCTCCTGCCATTGGCGGATACGGGGGGATGGCAAAGGGGCCGATCTCCCTCCCCGTTCGAACCAAAAATTGGAAAAAGAGGGGAGACGGAGGGGGAAATCAAGAACAAAAAAAGGAAGTGGGGGCACTTTGTAAGCTGAGTGAAAATCCAAGCCCCCCCCCCCCCTGTTCTCGTGGGCTGGGTTCGCCACTGCCTCCTGAAGGACGTTTCTACGTGCACCAGTGGTTAAAAGTGTAACGTGGCAACAACGGAGTGTCTTTCATTTAAACCTACAAAAATAATCGATCGTCAAGGGATTCAACGAATCCCTGAAAAAGTGATACTTTTACATACGTTCAAATCAGCGGCACGGCGGCTCATGCTATTTGGCAACAATGTTTTCCATACATTTGATTCAATGAAAAACAATCGATTCGAGAGTGAAGCGGCGCTTCACCTGTAATCGATTTTTTTCTATTGGTTTAAATGAAGGGAAGGCACTGTTTGTTGCTCAATGCACGAGACGCCACTGGTTCAAATGGAAAATAAACATGCTTGCAAAATAGCACGAGCCACCACTGACGTGCACATAGAGCAAGAGAAAATTTAAAACAAAAAATCTTTTGATTTACACAGCAAAATATGATGCGAGGAATGTTTTCTCAATTTGTGGTCCGAAACGTATCGGATAATTTTTAAGAGTTAACTTATTAACTATTCGTACTTACACGATTGTGTTTTAATTGTATATACTGAAAATTGAAGGAGGCTCTGAATTAGATTTTCTTAGTTTGAATGTGAATTTTTTTGTCTACTCTACTCAACATTTGAAGATTTCTTCCGTGGATCAAGCAAAATCTTCGAGTGTTGAATTTCTTTTCGCACTCATTTCAAACTGTATGCTAATTTGGGAGAAAACCAAACACATTTTCTGATCAAACTGTTTGATAAAATTAATTAATTCCTAAATTCTAGTAGTATTACCTACGAGAAGCACAATGATACGTAAATGTAAACCACGGAGAATCCAGTTACTATCAGAATATATTACCTCAGTACCAGAATCTCCTCAATATTTTCAAGAAATATGGTATAAACACTAGAGAATTTCTGGTAACAGTACCTGAGTACCATCTCTTACCTGAGCAGTTCACATATCGTTGCGCTTGTGGTATACAGTGATACCTCGTTATCCACGGGGGTTACGTTCCGCGAAACCTCGCGGATACCGAAACTGCGGATTCAGAGGCATTAGTCAGTCTTATGGGAATAGAGGGGTTAGGGATCGACGGCTGTAATAACGCTCTAAAGGAGAAAGGGGGTAAAAAGGAAAGAAAACGAACAGTTTGTGCATTGATACCTATGTAGAGAACTTTTTTTTTAAAAAAAAAAAAAATAGTACATCCTTAATAAAAATGAAAAATACTGCGTTTATTATAGAGGATTAATTTTAAACATTTGACGTCTTCACGGCGAATTTTGATTTTAATTTGAAAAAATAAGATATTCGAATAGTGAAGGTTAAAGAAAATCAATGTTGAATAAATAAAAATGTTGCCTGAAACCGTAAAAAATACAAGTTTCAGCGTTTGACATTTTCTTTCTGGCCTTTCAATCGCGGATGAGCGAGGCAAAGGGTCGTGGATAAGGAGCATATGCCGCAAAAAACAATCGCGGATTAGCGAAACCGCGGATACGGAGGTCGCGGATAACGAGGTATCACTGTACTTAATATTTTTTTTTCTCTTTTTTTTTTCAGTATGACGAGTGTAAATAAATTTATTTTCTTATGAATCATAGCAAATTATAATTGCAAAATTTATTTTCTCAATTCAAGACATGAAATAATTAGTAAATGAGGTGACCGTCTTCAAATGTCTGAGTTATAGAAATTTTGAATCCACTTTCGGAAACGATTTCAGAATCGCCGTTTCGGAATTGATTCCACAAGACTTAATGATCGAGCTGGGTATCACGAGTGAAATACACCTCGAGGCACCCGACCAATTCCGAACGCACGTAATCTAGCACTTTGGATTTTAATTAGGAAATCTATTTTAGATTGGCACGAAATCGTAAAGTTGTCTGATATGTATACTCAGCTTATTCACCAGCACTTATACCACCACGCTCACCGCTTGTCTTTTTTCTAGCGATTGACAAGCTAATAAAACTGGTTTTTAGTCATAAAATTATGAGTTCTGTCATTGATTTCCGAAGAGGGAAAAAACATGAAAAGAAAAAAATTGTTGGATAACAAGTGCTTTATGTATTTACAAACAAACAAATTCATGGAGTGGTTTCATAGAAAAACACGACTGATTTTACCGAATTTTCGGTTGATTTAGGCTCTGACCCAATCCTTGCATATACTCAATTTTCAGTCTGTCATTTCTTGCGTTTTTATAGAAATTTTACCAAATTGCCCCCCCCCCCCCCCCCCAATTCCTGACCACGCCACTGGCCAAATCAGACCAATAAAATATGCTTTTTCTTATGCTTTCAAACATTGAAGTCTGGAGAAGTGTTGTTTCTGCACCAATCTTTTCATTTTACTATTCTCAGACATGGTAATTATATAGTGATTTCCATCAAAATACTGAAAAATCGACTTGATGAGAATTCGAGATGTTTGGTATTGAGGGCGGTCTCCGAAAATAGGACCCTAGAACATGAGACCTACATACTCCTACGGCAAATCCATGCCCATGCGGCATTGTGGACCAGCGAGCGGCGCGCGTCGGGTGCAGTATGGCAGCACTGCTTTCTGTCCATTTAAACCCACGGATCAGGTCGAACTACGGAGGTGCGCAGTGCACTTCCTCGAATCGATACTTTCCATGGATTAAAATGAGACAATTGTAACGCTGCCAAATTGCACTGGACCATTTAGTGCTGATTTCTGGGGAAGAGCACACCTGTTGTTTTATGGGCTGTCTTTCGGTATCCGCCATGAGGAGGTCACGTCATCCGGAGGTCACCTCAATATGAGTGTATTTTCATTGAGGTCATGTGTCATATGGCAGCACCGCAGCGATGTTTCAATTGTTTTTTTCTCCCTTTGATTTCGACAATGCGTGTGTTGTTATGTGGATGTGCCTTGTGCCGTATCCAGTAGAAGTCGCGCGTCCCGCTATGAGACAGATTGCGATAATTACATGTGTCACGTGACACAGGTATTTCACTCCCCCCTTTTTTCTATTATTTCCCCCTCTTCCTCACCTCTTTCTCTCAAATTTCTATCCTAGTCTCTCGCTCATCTCAATTCTCAATCCCCACTTTTTTTTTTTTACCGCGGGGTCCTGAATCCTGAGCCCACCGTAGCAGAACATGTATGCCGTATGGGTTCGGTGGATGGTTGCCAGTTTTAAACCAAGATGCTTAAGTAGATGGGGGGACTGGGTGTATTTCTAAATAGACTGTTTCAGTACAGCGATATAACGTATCAATAGCCGTTTGGAGACCTCATTATACCGTATCGATAGCCGTTTGGAGACCTCATTATATCGTATCGGTAGCCGTTTCAAGACCTCATTACATCGTATCGATAGCCGTTTGGAGACCTCATTATATCGTACCGATAGCCACTTGAAGACCTCAGACTCCAAACAAACTCTACAAATCAATGAATTTTCCCCATAAGCGCCCCAGTTAAAAATGGTCCATGCGAAAATCCTTGACCAAATCTCCATGCAATATGGATTTCCATGAAATCATAAGGATCTGCAATCTGCATGAAAATTTATGGAAATCCTTAGAGATTTACAACAATTTCCGTTCAATTTCATGGAGATCCCTATGATTTTATATGGAAATCCACATTGCATGGAGATTTGGTCAAGGATTTTTATGGACCATTTTTACCGGGGGATTTTTTGAACGTTACAAATAAGGCGACCTTTTTGAGATTATGAATTTAAAACTGCCGAAATCAGCAAGATATTACAGAATAAACGATGCATTATTTGGAGGCTGGAATCACCTGAACTCGATCACGTCAGATTCCCGCCCATTCCACAACAACAATAACATTTGGGTGATTCAAACCTTTAAAGGCATAGTTTGCTCTGTAACGCCATGTTGATTTCGGCAGTTTCAATCTTGGAACCAGCTTGGCATATTAAAGTATTTTCGTGGACTTGGAATTTACAATCGCAAAACGGTTGCATTAATTTTTTGCTTTAATAACCTAAATTTCCGTTAAAAATACACTGATGAAGAAAATACATTGAATCAGAGTTTTTTTTTTTTTTTTGGAACGAGAGGTCAGTGGCGGCTCGTGCCATCTGGCAACAATGTCTTCGCTCCATTTGAATCTATGTTTGACAATCGATTGCTTGTGAAGCGCTGCTTCACTTTCAAATCGATTGTTTTACATACAATCAAATGGAGGCATGACAGTGTTGCGAAATTGCACGAGCCGCCATTGCGAGAGGTCCTCGAACGGCAATCGATACGAAAAGAGTCTAGTAAGGGTCTGTCCCAAGGTTATAGATTAAAGAGGTATGCTCATCTGACTTGGCGCCACGAAGTCAGTAGCGCGAAGTTCAAAATCCAGATCCAAGATGGCCGACAAAAGCAGAAAACATTGTAAACTCTTTCCAGAAAACATCGGGCTATTTTCTCATATTTTCTGCTTTTCTGGAGAGGGAGGCCCAATGTTTTCTGGAAAGAGTATAGAATGTTTTCCGCTTTTGTCGGCCATCTTGGATCTGGATTTTGAACTTCGCGCTACTGACTTCGTGGCGCCAAGTCAGATGAGCATACCTCTTTAATCTATAACCTTGGGTCTGTCCACCTGCGAATTTAAAAGCGCAAATAAACTGATTGAGCCAATAAAACTTTCTTTTACCCATAGACGTGCTGTAACTAGACGTAGGTATGTCGCGTCGTATACAATATACATGCAGGCGCTACGTCACAAAATTTTGCGCAGCAACGGTGCCAGAGATGTAATCGTGAATTTGCTCTCAACTCTCTCTCTCTCTCTCTCTCTCTCTCTCTCTCTCTCTCTCTCTCTCTCTCTCTCTCTGCCTATTTGAACGTAAGTGTTAAACAAGGAAAGAGATATAGGGTTTTGAATTACGTGATAGCCCCTCTTTTGGATATTTTCCAGCGCATCTGTTAAATTGGTCGAAGAGAGAGAACGACAAATGTCTGAATGCGGCGATATAGGCTTCGGCACCATTCAATAAAGGAAAACCCCCATCGAGGTTCAATGACAGCAGAGGCGTTTGAATCGACGTTCATTTCACCATATTTTGAGCCGACGGAGAATTAAGAGTGCACGATATGACTTCTGCATCCGCACATGCAAACTATTTTATGTTGTCAAATCTCCGTTTGAAATCTGTCGTGAGTAAAATCTACGGGATACTTAGTCTTGTCAAGGCCTCTCCAGACATTTCAATTGGATCCTTTAAGTAGCCCCTAAAAGGACAGTAGCGTCATTCGTGGAGCATTTAACATAAATAATTAGTAACAATAGTTCGAGCATTGCTTTATAGTTTTTTAACAAATCTTTGACTATAATGATTTACACAAGTAAGCTTATATACGATATTCAAATGAAGGAAAAACATTCTAGTCTTATTGCAAGAGCCGCAGCTGTGGACGAGCGAGACACCCGATGCCCAAGGTTATAGATTAAAGAGGTATGCTCATCTGACTCCGCGCCACGAAGTCAGTAGCGCGAAGTTCAAAATCCAGATCCAAGATGGCCGACAAAAGCAGAAAACATTGTAAACTCTTTCCAGAAAACATCGGGCTATTTTCTCATATTTTCTGCTTTTCTGGAGAGGGAGGCCCAATGTTTTCTGGAAAGAGTATACAGGGTGTTCCTGGATTAACACGCATAAATGATGGAGGTGATTTTTCAAGGAAAACTAAGACTTTTTTTTCCTATAAACATAGGCCATAAAATGCTTTCCCTCTGAGCTATGATTTTTCAAAGTTGGAAAAAAATTTTGGTTTTTTTAACACTACGGCCAATGTTATGGATGAAATTGCATGAAAATTAGTTACTAAGGGTATTTTTTGGTGTAAAATTCAATTTTTGGGTCGAATAAACGTTTCAAGGAGTTTAAATGGGAGTTTCAGAGAGGTGTTGATCTTGAAATTGAAAAATTTTTGGTAGCCGGTCAATTTTTTGAAAATTGAGGTGCATATTCGTATTTTATGAGCAAAAACAAAGGTTTTTGATCCCTTCCATTTTTGTCCTCCGCCGCGTTTTTAATGGCGAAAAATGGATTTGAAATTTTGTCCGTTTTTGGGTATACCCTGCTAATTGAAGGCGCAACTTCCGATGTCACCGTCCCGAGCACGTAAACTCTCCGCGCCAGCGCGAAGCTATTCGTTTGGTGGTGTCCCCCCTCCCATCATCTTGGAAAGCAAGAGTAAATTCGCAAGTTCGTCAATTTTTAGAGGTTGCCTAATGGGGCATTTAAATAAAATAAACCATGGACTTTATGTTATGATAATCATAATAATTTATCGATGTAATAATAATGTAATAATAATGATAACCTTAATTATTATTCATATCTGTTATAATTATTAAAAAACAATTACAATTATTAATGTGTAAACGAAACAATTAGTAATAACTGTAACAACAAGACAATCAACAATAATTGTTATGGAACAACTGAACTTGGTTTTTTTTTTTATTTTTTTTTTCTTTTATAAAATTTGGATCAAACGAAGCTAAGAAGGCACTCATATGCCTTAAAAATATTTAAAATTTTACAGCAAATGTTCAAAATGAAAACCACCTTGGTTGACGCAAGAGGTGCACCTCTTTATTACCGACGTCACGGCTGATCTGCATTGCGTTCGAGTTAAATCGGCACACACCTCCACAATGCGATGCTGCAATGTTTCAACAACAGGAACGGGCATAGCATACACTTTTTGTTTGATGGCTTTGACGGTTTGATTGTTTAATGTGTGTAACTGTTTCCGACAATAAACATAACAGATAATAATGATAGTTATGGTTTATTTTATTTAAATGCCCCATTAGGCAACCTCTAAAACTTGACGAACTTGCGAATTTACTCTTGCTTTCCAAGATGATGGGAGGGGGGACACCACCAAACGAATAGCTTCGCGCTGGCGCGGAGAGTTTACGTGCTCGGGACGGTGACATCGGAAGTTGCGCCTTCAATTAGCAGGGTATACCCAAAAACGGACAAAATTTCAAATCCATTTTTCGCCATTAAAAACGCGGCGGAGGACAAAAATGGAAGGGATCAAAAACCTTTGTTTTTGCTCATAAAATACGAATATGCACCTCAATTTTCAAAAAATTGACCGGCTACCAAAAATTTTTCAATTTCAAGATCAACACCTCTCTGAAACTCCCATTTAAACTCCTTGAAACGTTTATTCGACCCAAAAATTGAATTTTACACCAAAAAATACCCTTAGTAACTAATTTTCATGCAATTTCATCCATAACATTGGCCGTAGTGTTAAAAAAACCAAAATTTTTTTCCAACTTTGAAAAATCATAGCTCAGAGGGAAAGCATTTTATGGCCTATGTTTATAGGAAAAAAAAGTCTTAGTTTTCCTTGAAAAATCACCTCCATCATTTATGCGTGTTAATCCAGGAACACCCTGTAGAATGTTTTCTGCTTTTGTCGGCCATCTTGGATCTGGATTTTGAACTTCGCGCTACTGACTTCGTGGCGCCAAGTCAGATGAGCATACCTCTTTAATCTATAACCTTGCCCGATACCGACTCGGATACTTTCGATTTGATTGTCAATTTGATAACTGCATCGCCCGATTTCGAACCCATCTCGATACGTGCACACGACACACACGTGAATACATACGTGGCGTTATAAAACTCACGATTGCATTGCATTGGCGCGATGAGAGTGGTGGGGAGTTGGGGGAGTTCGGGGAGAGGGGGGAAGGACCGGTATTAATATTAGCATCAGACATGAGTATTTTGAACCTGGCCGTGGTATGGCTGCGAGAGCGACGCGACGCGATGACTCATACCGCGTCTTCGGCGTCTTCACGTCTTGCCGCTTGCGTCTTCACGTCTTGCCGCTTGCGTCTTCACGTCTTGCCGCTTGCGTCTTCACGTCTTGCCGCTTGCGTCTTCACGTCTTGCCGCTTGCGTCTTCACTTCACTACACCGCGCGTCCGCCGGCCGAGCAGCGACTTGGCAACTTTGCCATACCCATACCTACCTGTAAGATGTCGCCATGCTTGGAGACTGTTGGCTGATGGAACTGAATTAAGAAGCGGAATTCTCTATAAGCGAATTACCGCAACGAGTATATCCAACAGAATGGGTCTCTTGCAAACTTTTCCTACAACGATTAAGAGTGTTTAAACGAATGTAAAATCGCTTGAAAAATCCATTGCTGGCATCAGAAAGTCATAAAATGCGATAATAAACTCACAAGAGTCGTTTATCGACCGCGCCACTGCGGCAGTTGAAAGCAGCGGGCGAAATTGCCCAACTTGACGGTGCGCGCTGTCTCACCGACGATTTCGTCGTAATTTTTCCGAAACTTTGAAAATTTTTTGTGACGAAACTAAGGCCTATTCACAAAAAGTGAATAACGCGGTCTAATATTTTGTCATGAACTACCATCCCTGAAAATTTGATCAAAATCGGAGGCGGCGTCACCGTAAGGTCCCCTTGTCAGTCTTGAAACACTGAAACCAAAAACCAAGCTCTACCCTACCAACTGCTACAGAAAGCCGCTCTGTTAGGAAGTTGCAGAATCGTCCGGCTAGTTCTTAGTCCAGTCAAGCTAGCTTAAAAACGGCCCTAACCTAGAATAAAATCGGAAGCAAGTTCTAATGATGGGGCGTTAATCTACTACGCATGCTGTACAAATCCTCAAAAGTCCCCATGAATCCGAGTGTCGGAAAGTCCCGGAAAATCGGGAAAACCCCGGAACATCTATCTTTCTTTGATAGTTCTTATCTCCGTTATTTATTGTCGTAAAGATGTGTTCTTTTTTTCAAATTGTAGATAAATGCGTCTTTTTGTAAAAAGTGTTCCACTATTTTTTCCGTCAGAGCAAAATTTTCCCAAAAAATTTAGAAAAAATGAAAATTTAAAATTTTTCCAAATTCCGGAGTAAAATTTTTAGGTCTTACAGTCGGAAAAGTAAAAAATGGTTCCAATGAAGGTTTTAGGCAATTTAATCAGCTTTAAAATGAGACCTCAACGAAGTTTGTGCTGTATTTCGTTACCGAGATACGCGCACAAATGTTTGAAAAACCCTCGAGTCTTGGCGATGAACTCGAAAAGTAAAAAACGGGCCTCTCCTTTGTACTTTATTGCCTGCGGGGAGGACTGAGGCACCAGCCTTCATAGGCGGAAATAGGGGGGGGGGGGGGGGGGGGAAGGGGGGGGCTAAGCCCCCCCCCCCCCCCCCAGAGGTCTGCCGAGCCCCCCCCCCCCCCAGAAAATTTTGGAAACAAAAAACGTTTACCCCAAAAAAAAAAAAAAAAAAAAAAAAAAAAAAAAAAAAAAAAAAATAATAATAATATTACAGTACATGAGGGGAGAATTGAATCCGTCTACGAATTAAAAATTCTGGTTGCTACAATAACTTTTTATTCCCATGGTAGGTGATACCTATCACAGTAAAAAGTATCGCATGTGGCCTACTTAAGTCAAAATCCAGGACGTTATCTGACATTATTTAATTCGTCGACTGTAACTGTAAGTACATCATACGCCTAAGTAATTTGGGGGGGGGGTCGTGGTATACCCCTCTTGGAGGGGGGCGGTCTTGAGGTGTCTCTAAGATCCCTTTGAACTCAGCCGCCCCCCCCCCCCCCCAGAAAAAATTCCTAGTTCCGCCTATGCCAGCCTTGAAAAAGACTGACAATGAGTACCCTAAAGACGAGAACATAATACTGGAATAAATAAATAAAAATGACAGTTATTTCTTCCACCTATTTTTCTCTATTTTCCAGAAGAATCGTTGAGTTGCCGAAGGATGTAGCAAGATGCGGAATCTGCGGGATAAAGTGGGACTGTCTCTGTTGATGACGGCGACTCACTTGGCTACATCTTCACTCGCCGGACTCGTTTTAGAGAGGAAATGCGGCGTGGACAAGCTAGACTGCCCGAAATACGCATACTGCTCACAAAATGAGTTCTGTAGCCCGTGCCAGAAAATCTGTGATAGATCCGATAATAATTATACGCCATCGCTCTGCGAAACCCAGTGCCAAGGTAAGAATGCATCCATTTTACCTCTGTGTTTCTAGCAGCTCAACTATCAGAATGGGGCTGTTGCACACTTTTGCTATAAGCGATTTACCAGTCGATACTGGTGTAAAAACCTCCAAAAGTAACGATGGCAGCACTAAAAACTTCCGAAATCCACTCCTAAACTCAATAAACGATTTTTATTTACGAGGGCGTAATGGTGGCTGAGGGCAGTAACAATGGGAGATTCCTATCTTAATTTCGCCACTCTCTCTATGCTGACACAAATTATTCATAGAGTAATTAGTCATCAGAGTGATGATCCACATCCGATGAATGGTACCGCAACACCTAGTGACACCGTTGTCAAATGACAGTCGTCTCTTTTTGGTCACTTCTTGATGGAGTTACAGTTTCGTTAGATGGGAATCTCCCATTGTTACTACCCTCAGCCACCACTACGCCCGTGCAAATAAAAGAATTTATCGAGTTTAGGAGTGGATTTTGGAAGTTTTTAGTGCTGACATCGTTATTTGTGGAGGTTTTTACAGTTTACACCAGAATCGACTATTAAATCGCTTACAGCAAAAGTGTGCAACAACCCCATTTTTGTGTGTTGCTAAAAAAGAACTGTATGACTGTCGATAATCCACGAGCTGCCTCTGATGCAAACTAAAAGCTGAAGGAATCAATATTATCGGTCCAGCCGCTGGTAAGTCGAAACAAAATTGAGGAAATGGGGCTCGCTAACTTTTACTACATGGGATATTGAATAGATGATTCGTGCGTGAAAACCAGAGCTATGGAGGTACTATGACATTGAAAAGAAAATCCTCTCATCGTAACGGTCTTTGATAATTCAGTCCATTATTTTTCAAAGAGTTTTCGATTTTTTAAGACATATATACTTTCAAGTGGCAATGCTGTTAGACTCTGAAATACCTGAAAACTGCAAACAATTTTTAAACTGGTCGAGGAATTGGAAGAATGAAAATTTCTACCTGGATACTTTCTTCTGAAAATCATAGTACCATACCATGTGAGTCTCTAGTGGTGAGGCGTGCGATTTGGCAACGTTCCTGTTTCCCCATTGAACCCATTACAGACCAGGTTTGATCAAAAGAACGCCACTCTTCCGTTTATACTAGAGTCCCTTGATGGAAATATTGTATAGGGAGTACCGACACGACGCTTTATGCATTTTGACAGGAGTCGATTTAGTCGACTGCCTGAACGAATTCGAAGGTTAAGTTCGACAGTGGACCAGTGGTGGACTGGCGGATTTGCCGGCATTCCGGTCCGTTCCCATACGTTCCTCTACGAATCGACTCCTTTCGTGTGGAGCCTTCGATGTCGTCGACTCCTGCTCGACTCCGTGAGAGCCTAAAACCAACGACCAATCACAACTCGTTGAGCTCGTGTCGGTACTCCCTATACAATATTTCCATCAAGGGACTCTAGTTTATACAGGGAAGGTAGTTTAAGGTGATTCCAGGCGAAACTTTTCCAGATTTCAATCCGATGGATAGCGCCACTAGTCGCTTTTTGGAAAAGTCGTGTTTTTGGCGTTTTAAACTGAAACCATAGATAAAACGCAAAATCCAATAACGTCAGCACCTGCAAAATTTTTTTATGGATTTTTTGAGCCTTAAATGAGCAAAATTGGTTTAAAATTAAAGCCGTAAATTATGAAATTCGTTTCGCCATAAGCTTAGTGAGTGAGAGTGAGCGCGAGTGATGAGACGTCTATCTGCCTCACTCGCACTCATTGCGGCTTACGGGATGTTTCGTTTTTCATAATTTCCGGCTTTATTTTTGAGTGTTTCAGTCTGAAACTTTCAGGGTATCTTCCTGGTGTATGCTCGCAGGTGCTGACGTTTCTCAGATTTGTGTTTTTAGCGTGAATTCGTCAAAATTTAACAAAAAACTGTTGACTTTTTGAGCAGCGCGACGTGGTGTCGACAGTTGGAACTAATCGACCCTGGAATCATCTTAACTGTCCGTACTCGTGGAAGTTGGAATTGCCGATACGCCGAATTGAAGGCACCCGAACGAAGCCTTATCTTGTAAAAGTTTTCATCGATAATCGAGTTTATCCGGAATAAGGACTGAAAAAATGTGAAATATACTAGATAAGAAAATCGGGTATACTCGGGCTTGGTCCATAAAGGGTTAAACACATTATAAAGGTCGAAATGCCTGGTCATCGCCGATGACTGAAGCGTTCGACCTTTTTGGCGAATTTAAATGGAGAAACTACATTGTTGCCAAATTTCACGCCTCGCCACTGGGAGTCTCCTATCTAATTTGAAAGTTTTCTCTATATGTATGTGTTTTTGTTGAGACACAGACAAATTAAATAGTAGGTAATCTCCGTTGATACTCGCATGTGCTCCCTCCTCATATTAGTCATATTCACTCTTAAATGCGGAGCTACCCGAGGTGTCGTGGGGGATCCCTGTCTAATTGGTCATCTCTCTATAGAAACACACAGAGGAAAGCCTCAAATTAGATAGGAATATCTCATGGTATACCTGCGTTGTGGCGTAGCGTGTAATTTGGCAACGTTGTAATGTGTTCATTTAAACCCATGTGAAAGGTCGAATGGGAAGGTGTTCACCAAACACCCAGTAGGTCGATCTTTTTCCTGGGTTTAAATGGAAAAACTGCAACGTTGCCAAATTGCACGCTACGCCACGGGATGGATAAGCTGCGAGAACTATGAGTAATCACCAATCGTATGATAGAACCCTAAGTTTGGCTGGGGGGGGGGGGGGATCAGCAAACAAACAAGAGGAGACAAATTTCTAGAATAATTTATGCGAGAAAAATAAAAGTTGAATATGAATTTGAATTTGAGATGCCATGGAATGTAAAGAATTAAGGCGGTTTTTTTTTCGTTCATTATCTGAATGTCACACAAAAGGAGAAGGTGGTGGTCATATAGTGCTAAGCGGTTAACCCTTGCGTACCGCCGCACCCCCATCCCTTTAAGCTTTAAGCATGCAACGACTACGAGGAAATACTAGTACATTCACGTTAAGTCGTTAGCATTGGACGCTCTATGGAACATTGAAAGTATAGCACATTCTCATTACCTAGGCGACCGACAAACATACACCTGCTTAAGTTCGCGGAAGAGAAGAATCCGAATCGATATTTCTGTTGGACGGACGGACGGTGCGATGTCGAAATTAACCGGCGCGCAGAGGACCAAAATAAGGATTTTCCGGACGTGCGATTCGTAAAATAATGGGTCTGATGAACGAGGCATATCTATCTCAATAGGGGGGCTGTGCTATGTTTTAAGTAAATTATCAAAGTGTGACAGCATGGACGATCTGATTCTCAATTTCTGATTACTCTTTTTAGTTTTCGAATTTTTCTTGACCACGCGAGAGAAGCATTGTTTGCGAATGGTGATGGGGAGAAGCAAATCGCACATTAATCACCTATGAAGTGGTCATTGTTTTTCATGTGCATAGTTATTCACGCAATTGTAAATGAATATTTTCATTATTGTCTGGATTACGTAATTTATTGGATTGTGATTGTATGATGTCATTCATTTGCAATCGCTCTGCTCGTTTGAGGGATCGGAACATTGTCGATATTTATATTAAACAGAGTAGTTTATTAAACTTCAAAATAAATGCGGCGTTAAAAAACTAATTTCTGTTAGCTCTTTGCCAAACCCTCCCATATGCCCAAAGTTAAAAAAAAATAAAAAATAAAATAAATTGAAAAAAATAAAAATAAAAATAAAATGATAATAATAATAAGGGTCTCGGGTGATGTTCTCTCATTCCCTACACACCCTAATAGTTGAATCGGATATTTTTTAGGCAACCCCCCCCCCCCCCCCCCCCCCCAGGTCCTTCCACCCCACTGGGAGTTTATCTAGTTGCGGTCCTGAGACCAAATAATGTTACAGCTAGAGGATCCCTGAAAGACGTTCAATGGTGCGTTCTTAAGTTGGGTTTTGTCCCCCCCCTCCCCGAGATCATCAAGCCAGAACATTATTTGGTCCCTAGCTGGTCATGTAAGAGCCTCGACCTGATTCCAGTGGTGTCGCGTGTCGTTGGCAACGCTGCATTTTCTCCATTTAAACTCATGCGAAATATCGATTAGAGGGAGTGCACTGTGAGCAGTGGCGTACGCAGGATTTTTCTTGGGAGGGGCTCGCACTGATGAGCATTTGACTGAAAATTGTTCCCCCCCCTTCCCCTCCACCCCCAAAAATCGGAGGTCTGGGGGGCTTTAGCCCCTTTAGCCCCCTCCCCCCTGCTTACGCCCTCTGACTGTGAGCCTTCAATAGTTCGACCTTTTTCATGCGTTTAAGGTGGATCCTCAGCGATTAGTTTCATATTCTGCCACCACGTCGCGAAATGGAAAAAAAAAAAATATTGGTAAACGCAAATAAATGGAAAAAAGAGCTTCAATGGCGCCTCGGCAACAATCTAAGGAACATTTTATGACAAACAGCATGCTAAAATGTTACGAAGTGAGCTTGAAACTATTGAATTTCGGAAACCCCCTTCCCTCATAAGACGCCATGATATAGTGGCCGATATAAGGAGATTTCCGAAATTCAATAGTTTCACGCTTATTTCGTAACACTTTAGCATACTCTTTGTGATGAAATGTTCCTTATAGGTTGCTTCCGAGGCGCCATTTTCCATTTACTTGCGTTCACCATTATTATTTTCCATTTCGCGAAGTGGTGGCAGATTATGGAACTAATCGCTGAGGATCCACCTTAAATAAACAATATTCAGCATTGCCGGACTGCACGCGACGCCATATTACCTGATTCTCAAAAGGCATTTCTGATTCTATTGATGTAATTTACCATACGTGTGAGGTGTGATTAATTTCTCCCTTAACCGTTCATCGCAAATTCTGACCAAACCAACAACGGTGATACCTGACCGGCGACCAATGAACCTTGCTGAGTCGATGACAATAAATTGAAGAAAAGTGTCGCTTATGAGCCATTAGACCCAAAAAATACGAATAATTAAAGGAAGCATGGTCAAAATAAGCCTTGAATGTCTCAAGACCCTCATTTCCGGTCAGATGACGACGATGACACACTGGGCGGTCGTTAAAACCTCCTCTCATTAATGATCACTCAATAACATATTGTCAAATGTGCATATCCACGCGCATTACGTATGCTGCGCCTATTGTACGCTAGCTCAACCACGCTTCCCGCCAAGAACGTGCCATTATTTATTCATTGTATAGATATTTTGTCGTAAAAACTATGACTCAGACCTTGCCGAGATAGGGGTGAGGGTTATATGGGGGGACGCAGGCGCCCCTCGCGTTGTGTAAGGAGTTCATGGGGCACATCTACCCCTACCAATTATTAACGCCAAAGGGGTGGGAATGGCGAAGGGACTGGAGGAGGGGAGGAAAGATAATGTAAGAAAGTGAATGCTCGAGACCTACTTACTAAGCAGGTGTGTTTTTATACAGTGTGTTTCCTAAGTTCTTAACGGCGCCAAAAAACGCTAGAACGAAAAGAAAAATTATTGATTCCTGCAATTTTTTTTTTTTTTTTTTTTTTGGTGAGGATTTGGAGGTGACCAACGTTGCTGCCCGCTCCTCCCTCTAAAAACGCCAACATTTTCATTTTCAACCTGAAAAGCATAAACATTCCTAATTTACCTCAAAATGCTCACAGTTCAAGGCTTCTTTTAACCCTTTCAGGCGAAGTGGGACACATGTTGCCCCAACTTAATTTAACAGGAGATTTAATGGAATTCGGAGAAAAGTGGGGGGGGGCTTCAGACTCCACTATTATACAAGACCCAAAAGCCATCCACTTTTCTCAAGCCCCAAAGTCCCCCCCCCCCCTCAGTGTGGGACCCCACTTTCTTTTTGTGTGAAAAACAGCGGCAATAGTGGCTTGAATTAAAAGAACCCGAATACGAACAAGCCCAAAAAAAAAGCACTAAAAAAGTACTGCCATCATAACTTTTAGGTTTTTACACCAGAATTAACTATCAAGTCGTTTACAGCAAAAGTGTCCAACAGCCTCCTCATTCTAGGTAGGAGTTCAGGAAGAAAGCGCAACCTGAATTAGTACAGATCGTTAGGGTCTTTTGAAGAGTATATTAATATTCGAAAAGCCGAAGATTACAGGTCTACTTGGCCTACACTTCTAATACGTAATACACGGGTTTATCTTAGGAGCGCAGTTAGAGCAAACGTTATGGTTATACGATTCAGTTATTCAGGTTATTCAGTTGAGTGTATGAAAGTACTGCAGCATGAAAATACTCTGATATGTAATCTTTTCTCAATCGGTGCAATCGCCGTTTAATCATTAAAATATCCGCGAGTTTTCTAAAATCATCGACGATTCCACCGGTTTAGAGCATATTACTGATGCGAGTATTTTCATGCATTACAGTCATAAGATGAACTAAACTGTGTAATCTTTTCTCAACCAGTGGAATCATCGGTGAATTGAAAAATGCGATCAGTTATACGCAAAACGGGAGCTCTGGAGTGGGAACTTTTTTATAGTCACCCTGTGTATGTAGCTATAGCTACGCGTAGATGGGTCCAGTGTCCAGAGCAAGACAAGGGTGGATACAAGAAATGGGTCTGTTGGGTACTTTTGCTACATCAATACAACTCATTGTTTCTAATGCAAAATTCTGCGAAAATAACGATGTGCATTTTAAAAAAACTTTCAAAATCCACTCATTAACTCAGAAAATACCTTCCATTTTAAACAACCCGCGCTACACTAGACACTATATCACCGACTTATAACTACATAGATGGAACCATCTCGTTTATGTAAACAAGAACAGAACTTACAAACATTGGAATGTTTCGTTTAGATATGTACATTTCTTATAATATTTTGTAATCTTTGATAAACCGAAAGGACCAGACAGCAAATGCAGCTTATATTTCACGTATTAAAAAAGAAATTCCATCATTTTGTAGTTACGATGTTGTTTACTTATGCACGGTGGTTCCGTCTCAGAGACAAATAGAGACGGAGCACTAAGCTAAAATACATAGGGAAGAATTGAGGCATGCCGAATTCTCGCGATTTCACCAAAATCGTCGCATGGTGTTGAACGGTGAGCACTGTTGAGCACCCTCCGCATCACTTCCCAGCACCCTATTCCCAGCCACGCCCCGCCTATCCACCCGTGTTTACCGAATGTCACCGTTCAACACCACGCGACGATTGATGAATCCACGACAAACAGACGTGCCTCTGCTGCAGCCAGTTAGTGCTCCGTCTCTATTTGTCTCTGTTCCGTCTATGTAGTAGTATAGACTGTTTTAGTAGAGCGATATATCGAATCGATTGCCGTTCGAGGGCCCTGGTTCCAAACAAACTCTGGTTCAATGTAATTTCCCCATAAGCGAACTTTTGAAGGGAAATTTAGGGTACCTATTAAATCAAACAATTAATGCGACCTTTTTGCGATTATGAATTCTACGTTCTCGAAAATGCTTAATTATGCCTGGTTCCTTGACTAAAACTGCCGAAATCAATAAGATATTACAGATTAAATGTTGCATTTCTAGGTTAGAATCGCCCGAAATCCCGCCAATTCCACAACAACAACAATAACATTTGGGTGATTCCAACCTCCAAACGCATCGTTTAATCTGTAATATCTTGTTGATTTTGGCAGTTTTACGGATGGAGCGAGGCAAAATTAAGCATTTTCGAGGACGTAGAATTCATAATCGCAAAAAGGTCGCAATAATTGTTTGATTTAATACCCTAAATTTCCGTTCAAAAATCCGCTAATGGGGAAAATGCATTGAATCAGAGTTTGTTTAGAACCAGAGGCCCTCGGACGGCAATCGATACGATATATCGCTCTACTAAAACAGTCAATACCGGTCCAAATAGTGTCTAGTGTAGCGCGGGCTGTTTGAAATTGAAGTGATTTTCTGAGTTAATGAGTGGATTTTGAACGTTATTAATGTGCGCATCGTTATTTTCGCCGAATTTTACGTAAGAATCAAGGTTTTATATTGTTGTAGCAAAAGCATGCAACAGACCCATTGTCTTTCTCTCTTTGCAGCCGTTTGAACACGTGAGTTAAAAAAGGATGGCAGAGGGGGCCATCACATGATTTTAGCCCCTATACCCGTCCTTTTCTAACACACGAGTTCAAAGGGAAACAGAAAGAGAAAGACAATCTCCTGGATCCGCATATGGAGCAACACCATTGAACACCCAAAGCAGATAAGCAACCAATCAGCCTTTAGTAAAATCTAACATTCTGGCGCTTGATGCCAAAGTCTTGACTCGGCTTTCTCGGTGACATTCTCCACTAATGCAAAATGTCAACCGCGGGCAAACACAACACAATCTCAGGTCTAACCAAGCTTCACCTACACTGTATTCCATGGTTGCTAGATTGGGTACTAAAAACCTTCAAGTCTTTTACTAAAGTAAACATTTTGCCACTGGCTTATTTGTAAAGTGAACAATTCTACGAGCTGTACCCACTACCCATAGAGAGGATTTGCTATATTATGAGTCAGTGGCGTAGCCAAGAAAGAGGGTCCCGGGGGTCTGAACCCCCTCCCCCCTTGACACCAGAATTTTCCCTCAAAAAAGGTAATTTTTTGTATTTTCAGACAAATTTTACCAAATTAGTATCTTCGGACCCCCCCCCCCCCCTGACAATTTTTGGACCCCGGACACCCCCCCCCCCCCCCCCCTAGAAAAGTTCCTGGCTACACCACTGTTATGAGTCCTATCCTAAAGTGTGACATCATAGAAGATCTGATTCTGTGCGTTTATAGCCTGCATTTCTTTTAACCTTAAATCAGTAAGTGTGATTATTTCGGAGAAAATTGCGTTTAAAGAAAAAGTGCAAGTGTTATAGGCCGACTCTCTGGACACAGGATTCTAATACAACTATCCAAGTGAGATGTCTGTGTCCAGATATCCACTCTAGAATACTTGCACTTTCGTTTACAACCGCAATTTCAAACGGAATTGTCACAATTTTTTTTTTTTTTTTTGAACTTTAAAGGTTAAAAAAATGAGGCAAAGAAAGCAAGCCTGTGTGAAGAATGTCCATTAGAGATCTGCATCATGGCTGCCTCAGTGCTGCCTCAAAAGCACGTCCCAAAAATCCCTTCTCCCAAAAATCCCTTCTGTTGGTATAGCTCGTTGGAATGACGTGAAGATTCAAGTCGTCTTTTTTTCATGCCCGCAGTCGTTCGCGGTTCACAAAACGGGGTCTTGAAATTATCTGTTATTTTGAAAGAATTTCATTGCATCTAATCTAGTCTAATGGAGCTGTTGCAAACTTTTGCTACAGGCTTATAAACAGTTGATAATGGGGTAAAATCCTGTAAAAATAACGATTAGCTCAATATAAAATCACGAAATCCACTCCTAAACTCACAATATGCTTTTAAACGCGAGACCGTAATGGCGGCCTAGGCCGCCCAAATTTAATGGCAATTGTATGCTTCTCTTTCTTCTTGTGTGGTGTTGCGATAACACCTCGTGTAGATGGCGCTGATTGAAGATAGGAAAACCCAATGCAAACCGCGGTCCCGGCCGCCATTACGGTCTCGCGATTAAAAGCATTTTGTGATTAGGAGAAGTGGATTTCGTGATTTTTTAGTGCGCTAATCGTTATTTTATAGGGTTATACACTTTCACCCCATTATCAACAATTAATAAGCCTGTAGCAAAAGTTTGCAACAGCTCCATTTGAATCTTGAAACCTTGGCGCAATATTCCCTTTGAAGGCCACCAGCGTTCGCAAGCTCAAAAGCATGCGAACACTTGTGGACCGCGGAATCATTTTCACCCGCCCGTCCGCAGTGGACGATTGTGGACTTTAAAAAGAAGACGGCTTTAGGGTTAATCTGCTGGCAACCCTGCACTATAGTGCACAGTACACATTCACTACAACGTCGCGTCGCGTCGGTCGGAGCCAAGCCAAGTCATGTCAACATATCCTTTTGTCTCCCAGCTCTCCACTCTTGAGTCTTTGATGAGTCTTGACTTGAAATCGAGTCCTCAAAATCTTTTTTCAATGTATGTCGCGACCGGCGGCGGCGTGGAGTCGTGGTGACACTACGTCAACGCCAACGATGTTAAAAGTAGAGCCGCGCCCTCCTTTAGCACCTCATGGGCGTAAGGGTCTCTAGTCTCTCGTCTGAGATATTTGTATGCTGATCGCCCACGCTGTTCGCGGGTCTTGGGAAAGTACACTCGGAATTTCTCTTTCTGAGCAACGAGCGGTGAGTGAAGGCGAAGTCTTTTGCGGCTCTGAGTGACCTGTAAGACGGCAAGAAGATAGAAGAATAACCACCACTCAACAGAAGCTACTCTTGGCTGTTGGCTGTTTTTTCGATGGGGGTCGCGAGACCGCGAGTGTCGCGACCTTTGAGCTGAAACAAGAGACACTCGACGCAAGATTTGGGCTGCGGATATCTATAAATTTGTCTCTGAAAGTTATAGCCCCGCTGAACGTGCAATCCCTGGTAGAAATGACCCATGCGAAAAGTCCAAATTTGCATGGGAAATCCATGAGTTCCCATGAGAAATTCATGCGAACGCATGGGAAATCATGACTCTCCATAGGCTCCTCATAGGAACCCATGTGAAACCCATGATTTCCCATGGCCTCCCATGATTTCTCCTTCGATTCCTCATGGGTTCTCATGAGAAATCGTGAAAATGTTCGTAGATTTACCACACGGAAAAAACAGAAAAAAACACTTTGGTAGCGCTGACAAAACCTTTGGTAGAAAATGACCAGCAAAAGACTTTAGTTGAGCCAACCAAGGTTCTTTACGCTTAACTAAAGTGATTTTGCTGGTGAATACAAAATTTGGTGGGCCCAACTAAAGTCTTTTGCTGGTCATTTCTACCAAAGGTTTTGTCAGCGCTACAAAGTGTTTTCGTTTTTCTGCAGGAAATCACAAATTTTTTCATAGGTTCACATGAGAAACTCATGATTTCCCATGCAAATTTGGTCATGATTTTCTCATGAGTCATTTCTACCAGGGAAGGGATTCTGAAATTCTGTGAATGTCTAAGAATGGTCACAAATAAGATCTAGATTGATTTAGAGTACCGACACTAAAAAAAAAAAAAAGTGCTACACGCAGAAAAAAATTATTTTCAAAAATGGACAGAAAGGAAAATTCTTTTAGAAAATTACTGGAGTTGTCAATAATTTCTCACAGTTGAGAAGGACTAAAAGGAAACTCATTATAGAAAATTACTGGAGTTTTCGATAATGCTCACAGTTGAGAAGAAATTCCTTTCATAATGACCAGAACTCTTATTGATTCAATAGAACGCTCTGATAATTCACAAGAAAGAATCGTTGAGTCAATAAGAATTTTGGTTATTTTAAAATGAATTTCTTCTCAGTTCATTTTTAATCAAACGTTCCGTAATTCTAAAGAGGACATATTCCTCTGAGTGAATTTAACTATCAAATTATTTAAAATTATTGATACAACTCAAAAACTGTAAGTTTCACCATTTGGAATTGTTACATTAACACAGCACAAAGGTAATTAAACTATTTCAAATGGTGAAACTACCAGTCTTCAAGTTTTATCCATGGTTTTAACTATATGTAAATGTTTAAACTGTCCCCCCCCCCCCCCCCCCATGTAGGATGTTTTATTTTTGACACTCATGGACGTTCCGCGGGGCTGTTATCCTCATAGTCCGTATAACGTCGACCCACTATCCATGACTTTGGCAATTTAAAATTTTAGTGTTCACGGTTGGTTATATAAAGTTCGCTTTTTATGAAAAACTCTCACTGATTCTACCCGGAGCGCGCCTGTATTCTGGCCGTGAGGCTATGGTAGCGTTCTATGGAATTCATCTCTTTACTGTCTCGATGCAGAAAAAATTATGAATAGCAGCACTTTCAATATACATAGATATACTACATCACAGGATAATGTAATCTTTTTTTTTGCACCGATGCAGTAAACGGTTGAATTCTAGAACGCTAGGTATGTAAGCTATACAGAGTTCGCAAAGCTTTCCTGATTACGGAGCTACCGGCGAAGAACCGTTTCCATGACGACCATAAATGTGAAACATAATGGCGTTCGGTGTCGCGCAATTAAAATGTAATAAAAAAAAAGAGAAAAAGAAGTTGCTCTGAGCATTCGATTTACAGCATGATCGATGCTTAGAGCACTTTGCAGTGCGTACTGCACATCAGCTACACGTCACAAAGTACTTCCCTTCGATAAGGCATGGACTGTGTTTTTTTTTTTTGCGCAGTTGCCATTCTGAGCCGAGAAAAAAAATTGTTCACTGAGTTAAATGCGGAATCCACATAAGGGCGGACACAGGAATTTGTGTTTCTCTCCCGACAGTTTGAACTCATGTGTAAGAAAAGGATAGAAGATCACGTGACTTTAGCTCCTATCTCCGTCCTTTTCTAACATGCGCATTCTAATAGGAATAGAGAGAGAAAGAGAGAGAGAGAAGAGAGAGAGAGATAGAGAGAGGAGGAGGAGAGAGAGAGAGAGAGAGAGAGAGAGAGGGGAGAGAGTTTTTAGTATGCTATCATCGTTTTTTGAGCCGGTTTTTACATCTGAATCAATCCTTAAATCGCTTACAGCAGAAGTGTGCAACAGCTCCATCCGGCAACAATTTTTTTTCGCTTCATTTAAATCAATGCACAATAATTGCGCAACTTTCGATTGTTGGTGAATTGCAGCTCCAGCATCGAATCGATTGTTTTACACCGAATCAAACGGAGGAAAAACACTGTTGCCCAATCGAACGAGCCACCTCTGTTATCTAATGCGCGAATCATCATTTTCTCGCCATTTCGCACGAGAATCATAGTTGAAAATCACTGAACAACAACAGTGCTAGAGACAGCTGCATTATTAGCAGAATTAATATTTTGTAGGTTATTAGGCCCGAGACGCACCTATACTTACAGCCATCCCATCAGAGAGGGATTAATAGGGGGATAGACCTCCCAGCTACTGGAACTGGGTTGCTCATTTAATTGCATGTGGAAGGTAAATACATATACACTCCCATTAGCTGTTCGCGTTCGCCCTGCGGAAATCGCACTCAAAGGTCGACCTTGACTGATGCAATTTTCAATTAAATCAAGTAGAAATTGTCATGAGCTAATGGCGGTACCCCTCTCCTCCTCCTAATCTTTTCGAAACTCGTTTCAGCTAAACATGCTAACTACGAATGAATAAGTGACTATGCACTTTTTATCACTGCACGTATTTGTAGAGCACAGTCCGCCACGACCAATACCCCGGCGCGACACCCCCCCCCCCCCACCCAGCCAATCCTGCACTTTTGCTATACACACATACATGTATGAATTACCATAAGCGATTGATTTGATTGTTGCCTGAATCTATGCTTGCAAGACGTGATGAGTCGATTCCTAAAAGCAAAATCGTGAGATAATCGCATTGAAAGAATCACAAAGGCTCAAAACTCACTCAAAAACTTGGCAATTGGGGCTGTTGCATACTTTTGCTATAAGTGATTTAATAGTCGGTTCTGGCGCAAAAACCTCGACAACTAACGACGGCAGCCCTAAAAACTTCCGAGATTCACTCCTGAACTCAATAAACGCTGTTATTTGTGCGAGCGTAATGGTGGCTGAGGGCAATAATAATGGGAGATTCCCATCTTATTTTCGTTACTCTCTTTATGCTGACAAGGATGATTCACGGAGTAATAATTAGGCCCCAGAGTAGTGATTCGCATCCGATTAATGGTACCCTTGACACCTTGTGACACCGGTGTCAAAAGAGATTCGTCTCTGATTGGTCACTTCTTGATGGAGTTACAGTATTATTAGATGCAGTCTCCCATTATTAGTGCCCTCCGCTGTCATTACGCTCGCGCGTTTTAAAGCATTTAACGAGTTTAGGAGTGGATTTTGTGAGTTTTTAGGGTTATCAACGTTATTTTTGCAGGTTATTAGAGCTGAATCAATCCTTAAATCGCTGAGAGAAGTGTGCAACAGCCCAATTGCTCGAGCCACTACTGCAGTAGAAAGGTAAAGCATACACATGTGGAAGTCCATTCCAAAATTTCAGAATTTTCGAATGAGATTCCAATCTTCCAACAGCAAAGGTTGGTAAGTAAGTGTTAGGATGAAAAGGGGAAAAATTTAATTTTCTTGGCAGTTTGGCACCCTTTTAAAACTGAACAGGCGATTGCGATCGAAATGGTTTGTTGAACGTTCGTTAAAGTCTCCAAATCTACGCCAAAGATTATTCGCGAATTATTGAATTACCTACTACACGTCCCACTTTTGACTTGCTTGAAGGCAACAGCGTCGGCCTTTGTCAGTCGTACAAAGAGGTTTGCTGTAAAAAATGCGGGCGCCGATTCCTTCCCGTTCACATGTGATTCAATTCACTGTAAATCTTTCCAAACGAAACGAGTCCAGGCAGTCACTTTAAAATACTTTCACCTTTATTTCAAACCAATTTCAAATGGATCCGTCACAACTTTTGTTTTCCAGTTTAAAGGTTAAAAGTAAGGAGGCAAATGAATAGATTCCGTGTAAAAGAGTCCATAAGATGTATTCATCATGGCTGCAGCATCCTCGGTGTCTTTTCAAAATTACGTCCCCACAAACCCCCTCTTCAATTAAAGCTCGTTGGTCTGAAGGATTTGAGTCTATGGTTCATTTGGAATCACTTTTAGCTTTCAATTTAACCGTCTACTCCCTGCAGATAGCTACAGTCAAATCAATGCCATAACCCGTGCAACCTCTGATGACCAACAAACCAGTGTAACTGCGACGAGTGAATGTATGGTGCGGATTCAGTCACCGTAACGGAGTACTAGCCAGTGGGCAGAGCCGATGTGATGCCCGGTTGACTGTCGAATACTGAAGACAAAGTTGCCAGATTAATGCATATTTCTTCCGGGAGCCAGATACACTCACAATCAGAAGAGTTAGAGTAGGATGCAAAATCCGAAAATCCCAGTGTTCGTCGCACACCCGTGGAAAGTTCTATATTTTTCTTGGGCTTCTTTCAAAGAGATGTAAATAGAGTTCTACCCTTACATGGTTCTTATACTGTGTAGCGATTTGATTGGTTAACCCGTTTACGACTAGGTTACCAAGATAAATCAACGTTCAGTACCTCAAATTAATGGGGCTGTTGCACACTTTTTGCTATAAGCGATTTAATAGCTCGATGATGATGTAAAAACCTCCAAAAATAACGATGGTAGCACTGAAAACTTCCGATATCCACTCCTAGACTCGACGAACGCTTTTATTTGCGCGGGCGTAATGGTGGCTAAGGGTATAGTAATAATGGGAGATTCCCATCTAACGAGACTGTAACTCCATCAAGAAGTGACCAATAAAAGAGACGACTTTCATTTGACACCGGTGTCACTAGGTTTTGCAGTACCATTCATCGGATGTGGATCATCACTCTGATGACTAATTACTCTGTGAATCATCCTTGTCAGCATAGAAAGAGTGACGAAATTAAGATGTTATACTGCCCTCGGCCACCATCACGCCCTCGCAAATATTAGCGTTTATTGAGTTTAAGAGTATATTTCGGAAGTTTTTAGGGCTGTCATTGTTATTTTTCAAGGTTTTTACACCAGAATCGACTGTTAAATCGCTAATAGCAAAAGTTTGCAACAGCCCCATTGGGTAGTTAAATAGTCTTACACCACGGTGCTGATTTTGCATACCAAAGTGATCGAAGGCGCTCGAAGAAACATTTTATTTAAAACCTTAAAATTTGGAGTCGTCAATTTTTATGAATGAAGAACTTAAATTGAGTGAGGCAGATTTAGTTACAGAAACGAATATACAAATACTCGGACGTCAGTGGCGTAGCGTGCAATTTGGCAACGTTTTATTGCGTCCATTTAATCTCACGTAAAAGGTCGATTACGAAGTTGTTCACGGAATACCCAACAGTTCGATCTTATTCATGGGTTTAAATGGACGAATCAAATTGCACGCTACGCCTTTGTCGGGGGTGGCATTTAAAGGGTTAACCCTTTACAGACACCTCGGACCGATCATTTACTTCATCGATAAACCGATCGTTAAGACTGATGAGTGATTCTATTGGTCGAAATTTGTAAAACTTGGCTGTTGCTATGGTAACCATCGTTAAGAGTCTTGTTATATTAAGGCTATTTTTGACTAACCTTTAAATGGCGGGCACTTTAAAGATGGTTACTATAGCAACGGCCACGTTTTACAATTTTCGACCAATAGAATCACTCATATACAGTCTTTACGATCGGTGCAACGATGAAGTAAATGATCGGCCTGCAGGTTTGTTCAAAAGAACGCCTCTTCTCCATTCACATAAGAAAGGTAGTTAACTGTTCGTACTCGGGAGAGTTGGAATTGCCTATACAATAACTTGAAGGCGCCCGAAGAAGAATTGTATTGTAACTGTTTTCATCGATAATCGCGTTTATTCGGAATCATGATACTCAGGATTGGTCCTTAAGAGGAATACTAACAGTGCGATGGTTAAATAATACAGGTATTTATTGTATTATTTAGTATTTACTGTCACGCAGTTGATATTCGCACGGTTAAATGGTTGTTTTTTAACCATTCAATTCGCTACAGAATATAGGAGCCATCTAAGGATAAAATTTACCTTCCATCTTTTCAGTGTTGCCAGACTGGACGTGCGATATACCACTGCGCATTAAGGAGAAAGCCCTACCATTCGGCAACTCTGTTAAGAGACGAGGGCGCAGGTGCTAATTATAATTGGTATACAACTGAGGGGCTCACCGCGACGCGACGCCGCAAAGTGGACCGAGTCGATAAGAGAGGCTGGACATGGCGATGTGACGATCAGTGGCGGCTCGTGCAATCTGGCAACCGTGCACTTTTGCCATTTAAACGTATGCAAAAAGATCGATACTAGGTGAGGCGCTACGCCTCACCAAGTAATCGATTATTTTACACAGTTTTAAATGGAGGAAATCCATTGTTGCCACATTGCATGAGCAGCCGCTGGTGACGATAAATGTGTATATACCTTTGTTTAATACGCCACGTAAAAGTTTGACAGTAATTTCGAATGTGTTATGGTAAAATTTCCTACCATTGAGCACCCTTTATAGTTTGTTTTTTGACTGTAAAAAAACATTCAAATTTGCATTTTTAGTCGTATGTTCCGTGTCCAAATTCTCCCATGGACACGCTCCACTATGCGGTGGGATCCTGGGGTACCTTGCGAGTGCTATTTGTATTTCGTCTGACTCTGGTTCTGACTCTGCGAGCACAGGACTTCCTACCCACCATTCCCTTCCTCTCCATCGGCCTATCTCTCGCTCGACCCATTGAAGGTCATTCAGAGACAACTGAAATTACGCGCCATTTTCTCTTGTCGATCGTTGCCCTTCGGTTGATGGACGATTCGATGAATCGATGGTGGTCCATGACATCTCCGTCGCGTCGTCGCGGCCCTCCTTGTGATGTCTATTAATTGTCATAACTCCCTCATAAATTTTTCTTAATGCTCGTAAATAGGTGCTCTGATGTACTTCTAAGCGATCTTGCCGATTTTGGCCGTGGAAATGCTGCATGCATAAATTTGAGGGGGGTTCTGCGAGTTTTTCTTGATTTTTCTCACTTTATTTTGGCCAAATTATGTGAAAACATGCTTTCGGATTCATTAAACCCAAAAACGATTAACATTTCTCAAAATTTTGTAAAAAAATATGCATTTTTGGTCCTTACAAGTTTTTCCTTTTCGTAAACAATTTCCGAAATCGTCCTTGAAGTTGGAGAAGTCGGCCAAGAATTGACAAAATCAAATAAAATGCGATTATTTGGCCGACCCCTGCAACTTCAGGGACGATTTCCTCGGAAATGGTTTGCGAATTGGAAAAACTTGTAGGATCAAAAATGCATGTTTTTTACGAACTTTTGAGTAATACTAATCGTTTTCATATTTAATGAATCCGGAATCATGTTTTCACATAATGTGGCCAAAAAAAGTGAGAAAAGTTAAGAAAAACCCCCAAAACCCCCCTCAAATTTTTGCGTACAGCATTTTCACGGCCAAAATCGGCAAGATCGCCTAAAATTACGCCAGAGTTCCTATTTACGAGCATTAAGAAAAATTCACGAGGGAGTTATGACAATTTTTCAATTTGTTTTCCAGAAACTTTGCAACACAGTAACTCGAAAATACTACAATTTCGGACCCACGTTTGTAGGGAAAAAAAAGTATTATTTTTACCTCTAAAACACGCCCTAAAAATTAATGTTTATAGTTTGTTACACCCTGTATAGCGTATCAATTATTGGTGTCCTCGATTCTCTGGTTCAAAATAAACTCCGGCATAGTGAGGTTTTCCAATCGGGCAGTTGCAACTTTGCAAGGGTTTGAACTTTGATAATTTTTATAAAGAAAATGAAAACATTTGATGAGCTGAGAACATGGATGCTCTTGGGTTTTAGCGGCATGGATTCGGAGATACACCTGTGTAAAGTTGCAAAAACCGTGATATTCGTGACGCCACAACGCGAAATTCTCATTTTAAACGATGTTTTTTTGCACCAAAATCGTTTATCTCGAACTATGAAAGCTGGTGAGAAATCAAAGGCATCCTCAGGCATCCTTGTTTTCAGCTAACCGAGTACTTACATTCACTACACTAATAAACACACAATTTCAGACGCTTGCAACTGCCCCATAAGCTGTTTTTGGACATAAAAGAGGGATGTCAATTGCAGAATGGATTTTTGCCGAAGCATTTTGTCAAAATTGAAATTGGTCCAGATATATCAAAATTAGAATCTATACTTCTACGTACGAATATACTTGGTGGACATGTAGGTTCTTGAGAATCGCTGCTTCAGTTGTTTGCAGTGGCGAGGCGTGAAATTTGGCAACCATGTATTTTCTCCATTTAAATTTACCAAAAAGGTCGAACGCTTCAGTCATCGGCAATGACCAAGCATTTCGATCTTTCTAATGAGTTTAAATGAGGAAAAAAGAACATTGCCAAATCGCACGCCTCGCCACTGGTTGTTTGCGATTGCTCAATTGGCGAACTACAGAATTACATTACAGAATTACATTACAGCTACAGAATTGGCATTTTAAGGCACCTCAACGAGGGTTTTTAATTTCCTTGATTATTTTGCGGCTTCTAGAGCAACGGAGTTAATTTAAACTAAAGACTTTCGTGGGTGTTTATAAACTGATCAGAACCATGAATTAAAAACCAGTGTTTGATTATTTCATCTCGCACCGTTTCTTCGGTCGATTTACGATTCGCTCAAAAGATTTACATTTTGGCGTGTTGCCAAAAAGCTTAAGAAAAATATATCAATTTTTTAAAATTAATGGACACCTTTTACACTGTTTTTTATTGCCTCAATATCACGTCAAAAAATTAAATTTATCACTCGATGAAGTCAGAGGACAAACGCAAACGGAACTCTCGTTGCGAAAAAAATTACGATCAATTTACGATTCACGAACTCTCTCGCATTCATCGCTGATGGATAGAATTTGCCAGCAGCAAAAAAAAAAAAAAAAAAAAAAAAAAAAAAAAAAAAAAAAAAAATTGAATTGTCCTGGTAGCTGTTGCCATTTTACCAAAGCATCTTTTTTTCCCTCACAGCCAGAGAAACGCTTTCGCTCAATTTCTTTTGTTTTTGTTTTTGTTTTTGTTTTGTTTTTTTTCGAGCCATTAACAAATTACGAAATTCACTCACAAACTCACAAAATGACATTTAATTTTAAGGCGTAATGGCGAAGCTACGCAGGTACCATGGGGGATTCCTCTAGCTAATTTGCCTCTGTACAGAAAAATACGTAGAGGAAAGCTTCAAATTAGATAGGAATATTCTATGGTACCTATGCGTAGCTCCGCAATTACGCCTTAAACTTCAAAGTAATTCTGTGAGTCTATGTGAGTGAATTTCGTATTTTTTTAAAGTGCTCGTCGTAATTTTCAAGGGATTTTACCCTATTATGGGGCTCTTGCAAACTTTTGCTGTGAGCAAATGAGTTGTCCATTCTGATGTAAAAACCAGCAAACATCACGAAACTCATTCTGAGAAAGTTTAAAATTCAGTAATATAGCTTCATAACTACATAAATGGCAAGATCGTTATGGCGGTTCGACGCAGGTATCATGGGAGATTCCTATCTAATATGCCACTTTCTCTTTGGAAACACAGAGGTATGTCTCAATGTAGATAGGAATCTCCCATGATACCTGCGTCGAACCGCCATTAAGCTCGATTCTGAGAGTGAATTTCGTGATTTTTTAGTGTTACTCATCGTCATTTTTACAGGTTTTTATGCAAGAATCAACACTTCCATCTCGCGTAGCGCAAAAGTTCGCAAGAGGCTCATTAACTATTAAATCGCTTTTAGCAATAACCCCATTCATATATTTTTTTTTCATTTTCTCGTTTCTATTCACAGAGGCACCATAAGTGGATTGCGTTGTTTGGTTATTGGTTATTCTCGTGTTTGTTTATTAAAATGTTAGTTCTCGAAGACTAGCTGGCAACATGCAAAGTGTCCTGTTTCCTCTCAACCAAACACTGGCGTCCAACAAATGATTTAATATATTTAAAAATACCTTCAAGAATAAATGGACGGATTTAATGAACTGAGGTTATGACGTCTCTAATTTAAGATCCAGAGCAAACAACGTCGGCCTCATGCTGATCAGCGACCACGATTTTGACCCAAAGGTGCCGTGATGGAGCCGAGTGGTGGTTGACCTTCAAACGTCACCGTCGAGGATAGGAAGAAGAAGAAAAAAGGAAAAGGATATAGACACAAACATTGTTGTTTTTGTTTTTTCGTTCATCTATCTCATCGAACGGGATATGAAAGCTTTAATTGGAAGTAGTCAACAACAATAATAACCACTGGGATTGGGATCGACAAGAGGTTTACAATGAACGTATACATGTCGAACGAATGGAAGACATACGATAGCTGTTTGCGTGGTGGAGGATATTTTGTTGTATAGGTAAATGTTTCTATTTCTACGTCTGTAGGTATCTACGACCTACGTGCGTCGTGCGAGGCTAAACATGCGCGTTGAAATGGAAGCAGCACAGTAGCACCAAATGAAGAATCTAGTCATGAGAAACTGTAATTTTTGGTTTTTTCCCGGTTACAATGCAGTGGCGGCTCGTGCAATGTGGCGACATCGGATTCTCTCCATATAACCCCAGGTGAAATAATCGATTTTCAGGGGATTCTGCACTGATTGTAAGTCCCTGAGAAATCGATATTTTTGCTTGGCTTTATACGGCAAATCAACATAGTTGCCAAATTGCAAGAGTGAATGACCAGCCAAGATAGCCGACAAAAGAAGAAAACAAAGCTACTCTCACTCGGGAGTCGGGCGACACTCCGTGAGTGTCACAGTCACACTGTCACCCGAGTGAGGTCGGCGAAACTCGGAGTCGCCCGAGTGGGAGTCAATTTGATTTCTTCTTTTGTCGGCCATCTTGGCTCATGATTTTGAACTGCGTGCGCCACTGAAGATGACGCGGGAAGCGATCGAGTCGAGCATACCTGTAAAATATAAGTACCTTGCGCCGCGGCCGCTGTCAGAAATTCCCTAACGATGACGTCACTTGTCGACATCCATCATCCATCGTTGATGCAACACTCTCTTTGCCTGTACTCTGTTAAATACTCAGTCGAGTGACACTTGTCTCATTAATATGCGACTTGCTGCTGTTAATAGCGAAACAGCAGCGCATTTATTCCGCCGCACGGATCTCGCGGGAGGTACTCAGCTACTCGCGCGTGATTGCGTGACTGACTAAAGTTGGCACTGCTACTAAAAAAGCATCGTTGCCGATCTAGAGAGCTGCGTCCTGCGTCGACAACATCTGGCTAGAAATATACGGCCCAATCCCAAAGGGCTGAACATTTCCTATAATATTCAATATTAAAACAATGGGTCTGTTGCAAACTATTGCTACAGCGACAAAGAGCGTAAAATCTTTAATTAAATCACGTGGAAAGTCCATTGGTGGTATCAGAAAGTCATAAAATGCAGTATTAAACTCACAAGAGGCGTGTAACTGAAACCCAAGATGGCGGTAAAATATCGAGCATCGAGCGACCTGAGTGCTCGCACCGTGAACATCCATAATGGCCAACGTTAACAAGCTCACAGCATCATCGGCGGAGGTTATGAGTTTGTTTGCATTGTGATTGGCTGTGATCGATGTTGTGAGGTTGGCCATCTTGGATGTTATTGGTGCTTGCATACAGGTTGCTCGATATTTTACCGCCATCTTGGATTTCAGTTAAATGTCTCTGGTTAGTTTATTATTGCATTTTATGACTTTCTGCTGCCACCATTGGACTTTTGACGCGATTTTACGCGAGGTTGATCACTCTAGAGCGCTGAAGCAAAAGTTTGCAACAGACCCCATTACAAACCAAACGGCTAAAAACACATAAGATCCAATATAAAATATACGGATTTTAATCACTGCATGGCAACACTGGCCTCATAATACGCTGCACATCCGGTTCATTTCGAGAGATCAAAATTTGGTATTGTTTCGGATTCATGCAACTTATCCGACTTCTCGGTTTTGGAATAGCATACATTGCAAATTGAAGGCAGTGTTTTTGCCTAAGTATATTTTTAGAAAACATTTCACATAATTCTGATGCAACCGTTTATAAATCTCTTTGCGGTTCTGTTCTTGAAATTGCGTATCAAATTTTTCGAGATTGAACCTACCTCAACCCACTATGTAAGCTAGCAAATGTGAATGTATAGACACGCGTATTTGACATTGTTTCGGATTCATACAACTTATCCGACGCCTCTGTTTTGGAATTGCATACATTGCAAATTGAAGGCAGCACTTTTGCCTAAGTATATTTTTAGAAAACATTTCTCATAGTTCTGATGCAACCGTTTATAAATCTCTTTGCAGTTCTGTTCTTGAAATTGCGTGTCAAATTTTTTGAGATTGAACCTACCTCTACCCACTATGTAAGATAGCGAATGTGAATGTATAGACATTAGACATGCTTATTTGACATTGCTTCGGATTCATACAACTTATCCGACGTCTCTGTTTTGGAATTGCATACATTGCAAATTGAAGGCAGTACTTTTGCCTGAGTGTACACAGTTACCGATGTCAGCCAAATCAGTTACTGCTGCCGTAATCAACAGCAATACTTTTAAGTAAACCTTTCTCAAAGTTCTGTTCTTGAATTCGTATCAAAAGTCCAACAACCGTTTGCTTTCAAACACATACGTGGGACGTGGGTCATAGGTTGTGCCGTTTTACATTACTGGCTTACATTACTGAGTCTAGGTATCGTTAATTTATTAATTTGCGTACTAGGATACCTTTATAAATGCAGGGTTGAATCTTGAATTTGACATCATCAAACTGATCAAACGCTGCATAAACATTAAACAAGCAATGGGACTCTTGCGAACTTGTCTTAAAGGGGATTCTTGCATAAAAACCTGTAAAAATGACGACAAGTGCACGAAAAAACTACGAAATTTACTCTCATAATCGAGCTTCATGGCGGTTTGACGCATAGGTTTCATGAAAGAGATGAAAGACGATTATGGAATTATGGATTCGCCTCTGTACGAAAGGGAATTTTACGAGACATGGATGCTTATCGAGAAACTGGAGGACGCAAAGAGGCTAAAAGAATAAATGTACATGAGTGGAAAATTATGCTCTCACAAACTCCAGGAACTCGCTGACATTTCAAATCTCAACTATTTTCTGCATTGAAGCTGAGTCTTTGCTGCGTTATTAACGGTTGGATAGTAATTAAGAATTAAGATTAACATTACGCACACGTGTCGCGTCACATAAAGACGACGTACTTACCTACCTAAAAGATAAGAGGAAGAGAAAACGTCATTCCACGTTCCATTGAGAGAGGGACCGAGCGTGCTGCGCCAATATAACATTTTCAGATATTGAATACTCTGTTTCACAAATTGCACTGTGTTGCCGCGTTGCCAAAGGTGAGGGCGTGAGGCAGCAAGGATCGACACAGCCATGATGGAGATCTCTTCCGGACATCTTTCACACTTGCTCGGTCTGTCAGCCTCATATATTTTGAAACCTTTAAATTTTTATAAAAAAACAGTGACGGATTCATTTGAAATTGGTTTTAAAAGAAAAAGCAATGGGTCTGTTGCAAACGTTTGCTACAACGATTGAGAGTGTTTAATCCAATGTAAAATCGCCTGAAGAGTCTATAGGTGGCATCAGAAAGTCATAAAATGCAATATTAAACTCACAAGATGCATTTAATGAAATTCAAGATGGCGGAGAAATATCGAGCAATTTGCATGCATGCACCACGAACATCCAAGGATAGCCAACCTCACAATATCGATCACAACCAATCACAACGTAAACAAACACATAACCTCACATCCAGTGAGGTTGTTAAAGTTGGCCATCCTTGGATGTTTGTGGTGCATGCATACAAATTGCTCGATATTGTTCCGCCACCTTGGATTTCATTAAACGCCTCTTGTGAGTTTATTATTGCATTTTATGACGTTCTGGTGCCACCAATGGACTTTTCAGGCGATTTGACTTTAGATTTTACACTCTCAATCGTTGTAGCAAAAGTTTGCAACAGACCCATCTGTATACATGCACCACGAACATCCAAGGATGGCCAACTTTGACAACCTCACTGGAGGTAGAGGTTATGTGATTGTTTACGTTGTGATTGGTTGTGAATTTGTGATCGATATTGTGAGGTTGGCTATCCTTGGATGTTATTGTTCGTGGTGCATGCATACAAATTGCTCGATATTTCTCCGCCACCTTGGATTTCATTAAACGCCTCTTGTGAGTTTATTATTGCATTTTATGACTTTCTGATGCAACCAATGGACTTTTCAGGCGATTTTACTTGGGATTGAACACTCTTTATAGCGCTGTAGCAAAAGTTTGCAACAGACCCATTGTTTTAAAGTGACTATCGAAACTGGACATACACAGAAATCGATATCTGTTTACACTGACGCACGTGACAGTAACAATCAACATTTTCTTACCTGGATAGTTGTAAAAAAATTCTGTGTCGAGCGATAGCCGTTCCATAACACTCGTTCTTTCATTTAAAACCAATTTCGTGAATTATTTTCAATTTTTATTATTTAAAGTTAAAATTAAAAAGGCACTCAAATCCGAAATTTAGGACCTAGTCAAATTGAAATTAACTGCCGAAAGCAGTATATGCAATAGTTTAAATTATTTATACGAAAAAAAAATGTAAGAAAGTGCGTAAGCATTGGTTTCAATGTATAGCCCGTATAAACATGTGTAAATAATTAAAAAAAAAAAAAAAATCAGAGAAAATGGAGAATATGAATTAAACTAAACACTGTTAGAAATTTGACAACCTCGCATCAAACACGTTAAGCAGAAGAAGAATCGGTTAGAGAGTGACAGAAACTTGGATGAGGAAAGAAGAGAGGAAAGAAAATGCAGTTGAAATCACGTTCTGACTGATTGGCGCTCAGTGCGGGCGGTGCTGTGCATGGTTGTCAGATGCGCAGTAAAACTCATCCAGTTGGTCTTTTTCGTAATTTTGCTACAACAATATAGAACCCTGGGACCAAATAATTTTCGGTCCCGAGCGTAACTTACGCACGATCACATGACCGTGCGTAAGCTCTGATTGGTCGAAACTGCACGCAAGATACACGCAATTCAATTATTTGGTCCCTGAATCTTGCGTAAAATTCGGCACAAGTAACGATGCGCACATTGACACCATTTAAAACCACTCAGTAACTCAGGAAATCACTTCAATTTCAAACCGCCCGCGCTACACTAGACACTATTATCACCGACGTACAACCGTATAGACGGAACCACTCAGTATATGCAATATGCATAGGCAAAGATATTGTAGGTAAACGACATCAAAACCACGTACAATGGTGGAATTTCCTTCTGAATACCTAAAATATTGGCTACATTTACTGTCTGGTCTCTTCCTCGCTCATCAAAAATGACAAAATAATGCAGGAAATGTACGCATCTAAACGAGACATTCAAATATTTGCGAATTCTATTGATGTTTACCAAAACACGATGGTTCCGTCAATAAGCAAATTTTAGCGATCGAATATCATTCACTCAAAGAATTGATGATTGCTAACCAAAGAGTAAACAAGAGTCGCAATTGAATGGAAGGCCTGCGTGGTCAACGTAGATAAGGGATCCGAACGCGGGCTGGCCTGGGCTGGCCTCTGATTGGCTGCAACGGGTGGAGCAAAAATGACTCGGGGTATAGGGAAAATAACACGGGATTTTTGTTCCGGGGCGTTTATCTCGAAACCTAAGCAAAATAGTATCTAAAAAATTTACACGAGTCGATTCAGCAGATTGTTCCGAACAATTTGATAGGTCATAAGTGCCACTTTATTTGCAAATTCGAAAAGACTGTTTCAGTTTAAAAGTACGCACAATAGTGAGTTACTCAAACACTGCTCGAACTCACGCCAAGCATGTAATCACACTATTGTGCGTACTTTTAAACTGAAACAGTCTTTTCGAATTTGCAATAAAGTGGCACTTATGACTTATCAAATTGTTTGGAAAAATCTGCTGAATCGACTCGTGTCAATTGTTTAGATACTATTTTGCTTAGATTTCGAGATAAACGCCCCGGAACGAAAATCCTGTGTTATTTTCCCTATACCCCGAGTCATTTTTGCTCCACCCGTTGCAGCCAATCAGAGGCCAGCCCAGGCCAGCCCGCGTTCGGATCCCTTATCTACGTTGACCACGCAGGCCTTCCATTCAATTGCGACTCTTGTTTACTCTTTGTTGCTAACTGATGCCGCTGATCGGTGAAAAATCTAGCCAATGAGAGTCGAGTATGATCTTCTGAATGATATTCTCGTGAAAATGAAAAATTCGATAATAATATTCCATAACATAACCTCTAAATCAGCTCTGAATAACATGACCATTTTTAAGAATAAAACTAGCGTTTTCGAAGCTAAAATTATGTTTGTCTCAGAAAAATGACTTCTAAGCAGGGCCTGTACAATAAACTTTATTCGAAAAGTTCGTTGTTTCCGAAATCATCGTGGCGAAAGGAGTCAAAAAGGATAGAAGATGAGATTTCTGACACCGGTTGCAACAATTCAATATCGAATCTACCTCCGGAGGTGAATTCGAAATTTCCAATTGTTGGAATTCAACGGTCTCCGGTGAGACCAACGAAAGAATCGAATATCATCAAAATAAAATGCAAATCCATCGAATATCATACGACGGTGAATGATATTCGATCGCTAAAATTTGCTTTATGTAATTGTACGTCGGTGATAACAGAGACAAACAGATACGGAGCACTAACTGGCTGCAGCAGAGGCACGTCTGTTTGTCACGGATTCATCAAAATCGTCGCATGGTGTTGAACGGTGACATTCGGTAAACACGGGGGGATAGGCGAGGCGCGGCTGGGAAGTGAAGCGGAGGGTGCTCAACAGTGCTCACCGTTCAACACCATGCGACGATTTTGGTGAACCCGCGAGAATTCGGCATGCCTCTATTCTTCCCTATGTATTTTAGCTTATGTTAGTGCTCCGTCTCTGTTTGTCTCTGGGTGATAATAGTGTCTAGTATAACGCGGGTTATATGAAATCAGAAGTGATTATCTGAGTTGATGAGAGGATTTTGAAAGTTTGGGTGTTCCGTTATTTTCACAGAATTCTCGGTTAGAATCAATGTGTCATATTGATGCAGTAAAAATACGGAACAGATCCATTTTAATGACATTTGACAAAGACCAGATTTTAAAGACAATATTATTCGGATATATTCCTGGACCAAAAAAGTGATGTCGCCAAAACCCAGCTTGTGACCCCTCTATCGATTCAGCTTGGTAAATGGAGTCGATCGCTTTCAAGGGTTTTCATATCTTTTGAAACTGTGGCCGCTTCACTAGCAACTCATATGGCTATGCAACATAGGCAAAAAGGTGATGTCGCCGAAACCCGCAGCTTGTGACCCCTCTATCGATTCAGCTTGGTAAATGGAGTCGATCGCTCTCAAGGGTTTTCATATCTTTTGAAACTGTGGCCGCTTCACTAGCAACTCATATGGCTATGCAACATAGGCAAAAAGGTGATGTCGCCGAAACCCGCAGCTTGTGACCCCTCTATCGATTCAGCTTGGTAAATGGAGTAGATCGCTCTCAAGGGTGTTCATATCTTTTGAAACTGTGGCCGCTTCATTAGCAATTAAGGTAGATGTCCCAATTACCGCCCCCCTTAAGAAAAAATTGCCGTAAAATGCCTGTAAAAATGTTAATTTTTATCAAATCTATGATCGGTTTTCACTAGGGCCTCTCAAATACTTTCTAGTTTTATGAAAAAAATATAAAGTTGGCGTAATCAATCAGGAAAAAAAATTATTAATAAAACTCGAAAAAATGACCCATGTCCCAATTACCGCCCACCAAAAGTGGCTTTGTCCCAATTATTGTCATATCAGGTGCCCTATTTATAGCCATACATATTTGCGCTGGCTTTTCATTCAAATCATCATGTTTATTGTCAGGAAATAATGACATTATAATAATTTAAAAAGCAGAAAGTAAAGAGAACAGATTTTTAATAAGTAACTGCTGAGAGAAATCGGCAAAAACAGGTAATACGGGGGCAGGTGTCCTGTGTCAACTTCTATGATTTTTTAAGGGCACAACGCTGCTAAATATCAACTTCAAACTTTTTTCACCAGTTCAGCCAACCTATGAAAAACACTTATCCCATATACGCTTAAATTTGTCTGCTAAAGTAGGCTTATTTTAAAGCATAAATGAAAAGGGGGGCGGTAATTGGGACAGGGGCGGTAATTGGGACATCTACCTTAACTCATGGTTGTATGCAACATGGGCAAAAAGGTGATGTCGCCAAAACCCAGCTTGTGACCCCTCTATTGATTCCGCTTGGTAAATGGAGTCGATCGCTCTCAAGGGTTTTCATATCTTTTAACACTGGGGCCCCTTCACTAGCAACTCATGGGCCGTGGCTATGCAACATGGGCAAAACGGTGATGTAACCAATTATTACTGCACAATCTGGCAACCGTCGCGGTTGGGCGAAATCGACAGGCTAGTTGTAATATTCGAAAATTGCCGCCGATTACTCCCCCCCTCCCCCTCTATATCTTCGTGTTTAAAAGAAAACGTCGAAAACGCCACAAAGGAGACAACAATTAGCATATCACATTCCGATTTAAATGTGTTTTCGAGCACAATGCGAACGAGGTGTAATCTACGTGTAATAGCAAACGCACAAACACTGACTTTCAAGACTGCACACAGAGCGCAGAGTGTTGCTTTGATAATACGAAGATTCGCCGAAATTGCTAAAACTTTTGCGTTCGATAGTACTTTCAGCGGATCCAGGAGTTTGTCTTCCTCTCTCTTCGTCCATTTGAATGCATAGGTTAGAAAAAGGTGAAGAATAAGGAGGCGGAAGTCACGTGAATTCCCTCAGTCTTAATTTTTCTAACACACTCGTTCGAATCTGCGAAGAGAGGGAAACACTATAATTCTTTTATCTATCAGTGCGCGTGCATGTATAGGAATATAGGATTGTTTAAAACAAATACGTTACTACCCAGATAACAATATCAGGCTTGCCGATCTGGCTTAAAATGGGCTTTTGTAAGACGTCTTTTCATTCCGTCTTAAAGACGTCTTAAATCCGTCTTATGGTCGCGGATCCAAAGACGTCTTTTAAGCTTGTCTTAAATCCGTCTTAACTGCGTCTTTAAGTCGATTTTAGAAGACACCTTGTATTCCGTCTTAAATCCGTCTTCCAAAGTGGTTTTTAAGACGTCTTTCAATCCAGTCTTACAAGGCGTCTTTAATCCGTCTTAAATCCGTCTTCAAAGACGTTTTCAAAGACGTCTTCCAAGACGACTTGAATACCGTCTTCCAAAGTGGTTTTTAAGACGTCTTTCAATCCAGACTTACAAAGCGTCTTTAATCCGTCTTAAAGCCGTCTTCAGCCAAGATAGCTAGAAGATTGACTCCAACGTTTTAAAGTCCTTAAATATTGATAATTTGCAAAAATCACAAATTTTTTTACAAATTTCGAAAATTACGAAAATGTCCACAGTTCGAAAATTTGAAAATTACCAATATTTTCATAAATTTTGAAAATTACGAAAATTTTCATTAAGTTTCAAAATTACCAAGATTTGCTCAAATTTTGAAAATTACGAAAATTTTCACAAATTTTGAAAATGTTGACTATTTTCAAGCAAGCTTGGAAAGCTAGGCTTCCTAGAGACGTAACCTATAAATTTAGAGCATTGTGACCGACGCCTTTCATATGTCTTTAAGACGGATTCGTAAGACGGTTTTCAAAGTTGTCTTTAAGACGGATTTGTAAGACGTTTTCAAAGTTGTCTTAAAAACGTCTTTAAGACGGATTCGTAAGACGGTTTTTGAAGTTGTCTTAAAAACGTCTTAAAGACGGATTCGTAAGACGTCTTCAAAGACGTGTTTGGGCGGAACTAGAGACGTCTTTAAGACGGATTAAAGACGGATTTAAGACAACTTTACTTGTCTTATAAGACGTCTTTAAGACGGATTGAAGACGGTTTTTGCTAACTGGGTATATCCGTTTTACGGTGCTAGATCGAAAAAAAAATGGGCAAAGCATCAGTAAAAATAGTCAACGGAAATCATCGTTTTCGATTTCTAAAACAGAATTTCATTTTTAAAGTTTCCAGTGACGCAACTAAGTTTTAATTACTTGTTGAGAGTGTTTTCTGTGATTAAAATCTGTCTGGAAAGTTTATAAAATGATAAAATGGTGAGAAATTCGCAGTGGCGAGGCGTGCGATTTGGCAACGTTCTTTTCCCCCCATATAAACACATTAGAAAGGTCGAAATGCCTGGTCATCCCCGATGACTGAAGCGTTCGACCTTTTTGGTGAATTTAATTGGAGAAGCTACATTGTTGCCAAATTTCGCGCCTCGCCACTGGAAATTTACTGTCTGTTTTTTGATCTCTTTTTGAGGATCTCAGATTCTCAGACCATGGTGTGCCACGACTTCAAGAATACATTCAGGATTAAACGACTTTATAGTCTTTTATACCTAATGCACGAATCCTTGGTTCAAGGTCAAAAATAAATCCGAATTATAGCGAGTAGCGAAGTGGTCGAAACATGCTATTTTTCACGAACAATGTACACCTGTGAATATCGTACATCTTCCTATTGTTTTGGAATGGAGCTGTTGCAGACTTTTGCTATAGACTTAATAATAATAGTTAGTAATAATAGTTGAATATGGGGTAAACGCTCTAAAAGATTACGAAATCTACTGTCAAACTCATAAAATGCTTTCAAACGCGAGACCGCAATGGCGGCCGTTGCCGCCCAAATCTTATGGCAATTCTATATGCTTCTTCTTCTTAAATGGTGTTGCGAGAACACCTCCTGCATGTAGATGGAGCTGATTGAGGACAGGGAAACCCTATGTAATCTGCGGCAACAGCCGCCATTTCGGTCTCGCGTTTGAAAGCATTTTCTGAGTTTGGGAGTGGATTTCGTGTTTTTTTAGTGCGCTAATCGTTATTTTTACAGGGTTTTACCCCATAATCAACTATTAATAAGCCTGTAGCAAAATTTTGCAACAGCTCCATTACTTGCACGGATTCCTTGTGATAAGAAAGAATATATATACCCATAGAGCCATTAATGTAAGTAGAGCTCGTTTCAGAAGTGTAGGCGCACCTAGACCCTAATTTTAGCCGAATTTTTAATTTTCATTCCTTCAAATCAAAACGAATCTTGCCCCTGATTGTAAACTTTTGATTTTAAAGCATTCTGGGCCTCAATGCAAATCCATCATAGCTGATCTGGGCACAATTTCCTCTTATAAAACGATTTGCATATCATATTTCCATTTTCTCCACTAGATTCTATGTTATTCACATGTACTACATTGAAAGGTGTACCAGGTATGAAAGGGTTAAGGCGGATCTACGTACTACGCAGGTACCATGGGAGATTCCTATCTAATACGAGGCTTTCCTCGTATCCATGTGTCTCTTTTGGGATGCGGAGAGAAAGGCAAATAGACAGGAGTCCGGGAATCCCCCACGATACCTGCGTCGCTCCGCCATTTAAGAGCAAAGATGACGGAGCTATGCATTTGCTTGCAAGGTCCGACTTTAATGAAATTTGTGATTTTTGCGTACCTATACTGATCGCAGTTTTAGCCAAAAACTGTTGACTTTTTAAGCAGCGCAACGAGGTTCTTTCGATTAGAACTAATCTACCCTGGAATCAACATAAATGCCTCATTCTCTTTCGGTGTTTTTCCAAGATGGAAAGAGCGAAAGCTGAACTTCACCTTAAAAGGGTGTCTATTCAGAGACAAATGGAGACGGAGGAACTCCGAATTCTCGCGGATTCAACAAAACAACAGTCAACGTCGCATGGTTGTAGAATGGTGAGCACCCTCCTCTTCACCCCCCCCCCCCCCCCCGGTCTTAATGTCACCGTTCAACACCATGCGACATCAAGCGAATTTTTGCGACGAATATATCCAACGAAATCATACAAAATCACTGCCAACCTTCGAAAGATAACAGTGGATGATACGAAACCGATCGTGTTTTTTGAACTTTTTCGGTGTTTTCAGGCATCGATGGCATCAATTCGATTTTGAATTCAAGTCTGGAGGCAATACCACCTCTACCCATACCATGCTGCTTCTTTTGAAAAAGTGGGGTTAGGGTTCATCTTGGTACATGTAAGCTTATGGAAAGCTTATGGCGTTATCGAGGTTTTGGTTCGTTTTTTGAAGTTCAACCAAAATTGGAAAAGTGCGTCAGTAATGAAAGTTTATGGCTTAGTTACTTCCCCAAAGCAGTATAAGAGTTGAAAATCATGTTTTGAGAGGATAAATCTCGATTTTGCATTTCACCAAAATTTCATTCTCCATAAGCGTACGTATACCAAGACGACCCTAACCTCAAAGAAGCAGCTTGGTATGTTTAGAGACGGTATTGCCGGAGGTGAATTCGAAATCAAATTGATGCCATCGATGCCCTGTAAACACATCTAAAAACACAATTGAGTTTCCTCGAATATCTAGTTAGGTTGGTATTGTTTATCATATTCGATCGCGAAAATTCGCTTATCGGATCAATGACCGGTAGGATTGATCCAGAGACAATATATAATAGAGACCACGCACTAGCCGTGCGCGCGGTGGCTGACTTATTTTTCGGGACTCAACAGGAATTAACACAGGGAGCATGAGAGTGCACCATCTAACACGGTCCATACGTTGACTGATGCAATTTCGGTGCTTCTGGCTTCACTAGGCAAAAATCTCAACGATGTTTCTCATCAGTCAACGTATGGACCATGTTAGCGGTGTTCTGTTGAGACCCCGAAAAAAAAAGTTGCCACCGCGCGCAAACATGGGCAAGATAGATAGTGCGTGGTCTCTATTATATATTGTCTCTGGATTGATCAATAGGTGTTGACCGTTGTTTTACATGTTGTTTTGTTAAATCCCCGAAAATTCAGTGTGCCTCAAATCTTCCCTTTGTATTTTAACGTAGTGCTCCCTCTCTATTTGTCTCTGTGTCTATTTCATGTTTCACCTCGTTTTTAAAAGAACCGCTTTTTCGTCGGCAAGTAGAGACTGTGACTGCTGAGAGTTGGTTATTATAGTGTGAGTGAATGACTCATGACGTCAAGGTCTGGGTAGGTGCGTGTGAGATTGAGAGTTACGCTTACGATGTCCGAAGAAGAGAGAGAAATAAATCTGAAGATGTTTCCTTGGTGGATAGGTTTAATATTCCGCGGTCCTCCTCTGGCCCTCTGGTGTCGAGTTTGAGTCAGTAGCAGTAGCTCCAATCTCCAGTGCGTGGAGAAGGAGACCTATGGCTCCCCACCTCAAACTCCTGTCATTATAGTTCGTTTCTCACAAATTCCTCGCTTACCTACCTACCTACCTACCTTCATCGCGTTCGTGTCAATTCTTCGCTTGAATCTATGAGTGAGTTTGCCCTACATCAAGACGCCGAACTTTCGTAGCGTTGCACTCAAGAGTATTAGCCTCAAAAACCTGGCCTAAAACCCAAAATTATAATTTCAACAGAAAATAAAAATATTTACGGTTTCTTAGTGCTAAGTAACCGCCCTATAGCGTGCTAGATGCGCGAGGACCCCAAAGTTGATCTACTATTAATAGATCTACTTCATAGAAGTGAGCGTCCAAGTCACCCTCTATTTTTCACCGCTCGTTGCTCTATTATTAATAGATAAACATTTTCCATCACGAACAAGCATTGGTGCATCCAATCATTTCGGCAATTTTGGGTGATGTTTTTGAAGGTATGTGTTGAAGTTAGGCAACACAGCTGTCAGCTGGTTTGCAGGTTGAAGTCTGGCAACACAGCTGTCAGCTGGTTTGCAGGTTGAAGTCTGGCAACTTCAACAGCGTTATTATCTTGTTTTCGATGTAAAATGCCAAAATCGCGCCTTTCCCTCAGTGTGGCTAGAGGCGCTATCCATCGAATTGAAATCTTGAAAAATTTTGCCTGGAATCACATTGAAAATTGTGAAATGGAAAGCCAGGATCGAATTCATCTTCCTCTATGTTTGCCTATTTGATCGCAAGTAATTAAAAAAGGGTGGAGTGGATGGCTTTCAAGTGATTTCAACCTCTATATCCACCCTTTTCTATCACGTGTGATCAAATGGGTAAAGAGAGGTGAAGACAAAACTCTAGCTAAACGGCAGCGCGTGCAATCTGGCAACATGGGCCAAAACCATTTAAAGTCATGAAAAAGGTCGAATTATCGGCTCAAATCGATATTTTACATGAGTTTCTATGGATGAAATTCAACGTTGCCACTGTTCTAGCTTTTATGCATTCAGCAGTGAGACATTGTGATTGTTCTTTCTTTCTTGCCCGGTAGTTGAAGTCTCCCGTGACCGTCGCGTCATGTCATGGGCGTGGCCGACGCGCGACTCGACCGTGGCGCCGACTTGCCGAGCGCGAGCAGAACTGCGCATGCGCGTTTTGTGTGTGACCGCACTAAGCCGATCAAACATTCTCCTTTAGTTAAGTCACGGCAAAATCACGAAGATCGCAAAAAGATACACACATATACTCGAAGTAAAAATTCAAGATAATAATATATGATCCAGAGAATTTTTAAAAAGTGAGTCAAACAGAAAGGAGAAAGCGTAATGAATGTGATATAGACACATTATGTATACGTTTCAAAAAAAAAAACCCGTAGCAAATTATTTTGATTCTAGACCACTCGCTCCAAAGAAAATAATGAAATTAATGTACTACACTGAAAAAAATAAAAAGGGGTGTAAAAGAAGCACAAATATTTGTCAACCTATAGTTAATTTCTAGTTCTTTTATTCTATAGGTCTGTTTTAGTCTATCTATAGGACTGTTTTTGGTCTATATATTGGAGTAGAGGCTAGGTTAGGTTAGGTTAGGTAGGCTCCCTGGTAAAAATGACGACTATACGACTATTCCAAAAACGACTATAAACATAGTTGCCGGCTATAATCTATAGTTGGCCAACTATAATCCATAGTTGGCCAACTATGTTTATAGTCGTTTTTGGAACGGTCATAGTCGTCATTTTTACCAGGGCTGTTCGAGTAGAAGACAGTTTTAGTCTATCCATCGGACTGTTTTTGGTCTATAGGTATATTGGAGGAGAGGTTAGGTTAGGTTAGCCTAGGTAGGCTATTTGAGTAGAGGTCTGTTTTAGTCTATCTATATAGGACTGTTTTTGGTCTATATATTGGAGTAGAGGTTAGGTGAGGTTAGCTTAGGTAGGCTATTTGAGAAGAGGACTGTTTTAGTCTATTTATAGGTCTTTATCAGAATTCTGATATTTGTGCCATAGTTCTCGAAAATGTGAAGGAAAGATGGGTCTGTTGCAAACTTTTCCTACAGCATTATATGGACTACGGACTATGGAGGGCCGATTTCAAGGTGAAATTGAGTGAAAATGACACTGAAAGCATCAAAGAATCTTAAAATTCACTCACAAACTCAATAAACGTGTTCAACACATTTCAAAGATGGCAGTCGAATGAGCTCGTGTCACGATGGATGCAGAGGCGGCTCGTGCAATTTGGCAACCATGCTTTTGCGTCATTTAAACCTGTGCAAAAGTATCCATATCTTGGGCTGCACTTGCACCTCCTCAAGATTCATTCTTTTCCATGGGTTTAAATGAAAAGACTACGCTCTTGCCAAGTTGCACGAGCCGCCACTGGATGGAGGAGTCCCATCTAGGATTGCACCTTCCTCTATGAACTGTCTTCCTCACTTCAATCAGCACAGAAAGATACAATTAGATGGAACACTCCTCCCCCCCCCCATTGTCACCCGCTCTTTCAACCGCCATTGTTGAAATCTGTTAAACGCAACTTTTGAGTTTGTGAGTAGATTTTGAGACTTTTCGATGCTTCAATATAAATTACACGCGATTTTACCTCAGAATCGACCCTTTATAGTCCATTACGCTGTAAAAAAAGTTTGCAGCTGATCAGCTGTTCTTTCACATTTTCAAGAAAAATGCAGTGGTGAAATGTGACACGCGATTTTACGGAGGACTCGACCCTCCACAACGCTGTTGCAAAAGTTTGCAACTGACCTATTTCCGGCACTAAAGATGAGACCAGATTCTGATAGAAACAACAGATTTTTTTGTTAAAAATAGTCAGAAATTCCTCAGTTGACAATAAATCGACGTGGTTTAGCGTGAAAGGGTCTAAATTCCCCAAAAAATTGGATCGTTAAACTCCTCGGTATGGTTGAAATAAACCTGCATGTTGACCAATTGATAACCAGTTTAGTTTGTTTGTTTGTCTTTTCTTCATTAATGTTTAAAAAAAACAATACAGATAAAAATTTCAGCCGTAAACAGGCATGTTGTCCAGGAGGGGTTCGTGTGTTTTCAGGGGGGGGGGCTATTGTGGTATAGTTTTTAATACACTACATGATAAAACACATTTTTCCAGAGGGGCTCACAATTTTCTAGGGGGGGCTGATCCCCCTGGCCCCCCTCTGGTTACGGGCCTGTATCGATCGCTCAAATATAGTGGCCGATTCATTTCGATGTATTCACAAGCTGAAAAAGTGGCAGGCGGGTAGGAGTTGTAATTTTCACGAATTTTAATGTCCATTGACCCGAAGGCTCGATGAATTTCTTTTAAAAATGACAAGGCTGCAGACGAACGACCACCCGAGAGGAACTCCAAAACTGACGAAAGATTACAGGGAGAAGGCGAAACATGAAAAATAAAAGATACGGCGCCACAAAACATATATTAATTTGAGATTTGGATTTCTGGATCCTTAAAACCATTTTGGTGTGAAGCGATTGTTTTAAGAAACACAAGACAACGTATATGATTTGTGTGGTTTTATCGAATTGTGGTTCTAAGCATTGATATAGATTTTCTGGTCTGACTAATTAAGCGCCCGTTACGCTGCAACAACGATTGCGTCTCATGGTCCTGCATATTTGCATACCCATATTTCGGAAGGAGTTTTGAATTAGGGAACCGGTAACAATGATTAACATAATTACATACTCACCGCATAATTCGTGTCTGGTTTTTATCGAGTTATTGTTTTGAGCATGAATTGTTATAATTTGTCCGGTCTGACTAATAACAATCGCCCGTTCCGATGCAACAATCATAGCGTCTTGGTGCTGTATTTGCATACTCACGTTTCGGAAGGCTCTTTGAATGGGGGAACCGGTATGAATGAGATGAGCTGCTCATTTCGAAATTCTGTTTTTCAATGTCACGCTTTGCAATAAAATTGATTTTGATTATCGATCAACATGTGGTAACATATTTCCATTTTTTGTTTGTTTCAGATTACATTCATGATGTCATTGAGCACTACGTCCATGCTTCAGCCACTATGACGGATCAAAATATTGAAGGTTCGTTGAAGGATATGAGATAGTTTAAATAAGTACGAATGAATATAAATTATGAAGGGAGGGAGAAAAAAAGAATGCTCAGAACTTTTGTTTTGAGGTGTCTTTCCTGAACTTCGGACTGTGCATATGGGCAACAGTGTTGCCATTTTTCGGGAAATTATTCGATTTTTCACATTTGACTTGGATGTAAAATTTGACAATTTCAAAGGAAATCTGGCAACATTTGTGGACACTAGAAGGAGTGGCAAAATGGGACACATACGCCCTGCTGCCCCGGCCACCGTGAGTTTTGAAGAAAAGCTTTTCATGTGTCAATATCCCGAAAAATGATTTGTAAAGATTCAAAAATTGGGAAGAAGTAGTTTCGTCTGATGAATACAATGACTCTCAGACGGAAGGCGAAGATTTAACATCTCAGCCCCTCCCGGCCCCAGTGGCGGTTCGTGCTATTTGGCAACAACGTCTTCGCTCCATTTGAATTTATGTTTGACAATCGATTGCTGGTGAAGCGCTGCTTCACTTTCGAATCGACTGTTTTACGTACAATCAAATGGAGGGATAGCATTGTTGCTAAATTGCACGAGCCGCCCCTGCCCGGACCTCCTCTTTATCCGTCGGAAACTTTTCTACCTGAACCCATGGCAGCAGATATTTTAATAGCTCAATATACCACTATGTTACTCTCGCAAGGTGTTGCTGTAGGCAAATGGACTTTAAATTCTAATGTAAAATGCTCCGTAAAAGTTGAAATCTCCATTTAATTTGCCCTTAACTTTCTTCCACACCGCTATAATAAAAGAATTTTGGGCAAAAAGATGGATTTTACAGTTGACTTTTGATTTGAGTGTATAGTAATGGGTCTGTTGCAAATTTTTACAGTAGCTTTGTGTACGATCAAAACCCATTTGTAAAGCGAACACTTGGAAATAACATTTGGAGCGTCAAAAAGTTTCAAAATTCATTCACATACAGTATGTGAGGTCAAGATGGCGGTCAAGTGAGCTGGTCAAAATGGGGGTGTCCCATTTAATTACAGATTCCTTCTCTCAGCGTAGACATTTGCAATTAGACGCCTAGACGGAACTCCTCCGCATTGTGACGCATCGACAGCCCCCCCCCCCCCTCGAATTTCAATAAACACACTTATTGAGTTTGTTTGTATTCGAGTGGATTTCTTGTCGGTGCTTTCAATACGTGATTCTTACGTAATATGACATGGAAATGGACTCCATATAACGCTGTAGCTAAGGTCAGCAACAGAGCCATTAACCCTCGAAGGGCCAGGTTTGTTCAAAAGAAAGCCTTTCTGCCGTTTATACGGGGAGGGTAGTTAACTGTTCGTACACGGGGAAGTTGGAATTGCCTACAGGGCAATTTGAAGGCGCCCGGACCAACCTTATCTTGTGAGAGTGTTTTCATTGATAATCGAGTTTATACTGAATGAAGACTGAAGAAATGTAAAGTAGACTAGAGAAGATAAACGAGTATACTCGGGCTTGGTTCATAAAGGGTTAAGGCCGATTCGGCAGGCGGAAGCTTGTCCCGATTTCAATCCGATGCATAGCGCCATTAGCGCTGCTCAAAAAGTCAACATTTTGTGGCTGAAATTGATGAATTTACGTCAAAAGTACAAATTTGAGGATAGTGTCAGCTCCTGCAAACATACCTCAGGAAGATATCCAGTAAGTTTCAAGGTAAAGTACTTAAAAATAGAGCCGGAAATTATGAAATACAAAAATTCCCATAAACCTGAATGAGTGCGAGTTAGGCAAATAGACGTACTATCACTCGCACTGCTTACGTCTTTAATTCTTAACCAATTCCGCTAGTTTTGGGCTTAAAATATCCTTAAGAAATTTCGCAGGTGCTGAAGTTACTGTATTTTGCGTGTTTTCTTTCGTTTCAATTTAAAATGCCGAAAACACGACTTTTCCCAAAAGCGACTTGTGGCACTATTCATAAGATTGAAATCTGGAAAAGTTTCGCATTGACTCACCGTAAATCGTCTGAAACAGGTCGAAGGATTTCCAGATGGAGAAAAAAAGGGGTTCTTTGGTTATTTTCATACAGCGAACTCATCAAAAGTAGAGCTTTTCCAATCAAATATCCTGCGTACATACGTCTCTAGCTACGTTTGAAATCAACACGGTTTCTGATTTTCTTCTCTCATTTTCCAGAATTGCTTCGAAATGTTTACCTTTTGGTGGCATGTACGTTAATCATATCGGCCATCGTGCTGGGAACGGTCACGGGTGCCTTGATTCTGTACTACGTCAAACATAGGAGACAATCTCACCAGCAGATGGAGCTTGAAGAAAAAGCCTATCAAAAGAAACTACAAACCGCTCAGGTAACCAATGATGAAATCAAAAAAACATTCTACAGAAAAGTTAGTAAATTCACTATTTTTTTTTTATTTTTATTTCCTGTAAAATTTTACTCCAGCAATTTTCATGATCAGCTCTACAATAAAATAACCCTAGAATAACGATGCTTGCACTTGACTTTTCCAAAATGCACACCTAAACTTAAGAAAAGTGACCAAAGTTGGCTTTCTGTTGTTTCACTGCGGTTGGGATCTACTTTCGGTGCTATTTGTGTGGCAAATTCAAAATGCTTATCTCAACTGATATCGGTTGAGTTTTTAAGTAATTGCTGTATGATTTTTTCATAAATCAAGACAGATTTCTTCTTTAAAGAACCATCCTAAGGAGAACTAATTGTAAATAAAATTCCAAAAGAAAGCAATAGTTTACAAGTGCCAACAGTGCATACGAATACGACGGCTTGTTAGAGGGGGGGGGGGAGGATTTTCAGATTTGAAAAACAAAACAAAAACATGTATGTACCATTTGACTGTTTTGCGCACGTTTCATCACTGTGAAAAACGCCTTCAAACAAGAGTGCACGCAATTTGCCTGATAGTCGGACTCTTGAATTTCGACTCACAGCAAAAACGCCTTCAAACTTGGTGTATGCAATTTGCCTGTTAGTTGGACTCGTTGAATTTCGACTCATGTCGATCACAGTATATCCTTACATGATAATATAAGAAAATGAAACTTCATATCAAATTGAAAAAAATTAAATGAATTGATTTAAAAAAATAATAATAATTATAATCAGATGATTCAACAATTTCTATGTTAAAAATCGTGACCGCAAAATGTTTTTGTTAATTTAGCAAAATGGAATGCGAGATGAAGAAAATGGTACCTACTGCCAAACTTACAAAATAGATTATTAGATTGTCAAATTGGTGGGTTAAATTCACAAAAAATTTATTGAGTTAACAATTCGTGTTGGTAATTAACAGAACCATTTTGAGATCACAATTTTTAACATCAGAATAAATTATTAAATCATCTAATTTTTTCTTCAGCACGTACATATAACCCATCATAAATGATTATAATTAATCCAATGATAATTTCAATAAATCAAGTATTTTTTTTTCATATTACCAAATAAAATGTTAGGCAAAATAAATTTTGACTACTGGCTTCAATTAGTTACTAATAATTGATTAATTTTTCTATTTCCAGTATGTTTCAACTATAAACAACAATCGGAATACAACCTCAGACATGACGGGAACGACAACAACATACAGCGTTGCCCACAATCAGGTTGCTCCGATTTCAACGTTGACACCAATCAGAGGTGACAGCAATAGTGGCCTGAGACTGGAAATGCCATCAAACTCCAGAAGTTATCAATCTAGTGAGCCAACATTAAATAAAACCGGGACTCCTCCAAGTGCAAATACTACTACCACATCAATCACAACAAAATATCCGACAGAAGATCGGACTCTGCAATATGTATATGATAATTTAGCCCTGACGCCGTCGCCGGTGTTGAATAAAGAAACATCAACAAACAATAAATTAGAATCTAGACTTTGAACCCACTTCAAGTGCAATTTTCTTCTTAAACAAATTAAATACAGAGATTAAATTCATTTAATTTTAATTTTTTAATTAAATCAGTTTAGTAAAAAAAAGAATAATTAAAGTGTCTCTTTTCTTTTTTCTTAGACTGTTTGCTATAAATTTGTACACTTAATGATTATTTAAGGTGACCAGTCTAACTCAAATTTCTCTGACTGAACTGCAGTTTGTGTGAAATTGTGTAGTTTTAAGGACCCTCGAAACATTTCCAACTGCAGCAGAGACAGATTCAGAAAAGAGTAAAAAGCACTGATTCTCTCTCCCCGTCGTAAATTCTATCATAGAAAAGCTGACTGCAAAAAATAGTCAAAATGTGAGATAATGGCGATTTTAAAAAGTAAATTTTCTTGATCATTCGGTTGTTCCCTGACTTTTGAAGGTTTTCCCTGATGCTTACCACCCAGAATTGATTATATTCTGAATCCAGTGGCAAAGTGTGCACTCTAGGAATAATGTAGCATTTTGTCCCAGACAAAAAGAACCCGACCGTGATCGCTGAATCCTGAAAAATTTGGTATTTTTCATGATTTTGAAGGACAAAATGCAACGTTGTTAGATTGCACATTTTGCCACTGTCTGCAACAAGAAATATATTAGCAGAGTCCTTCAAAAATTCACTGTCAAAACTTTTGAGCCAATAAAGGGAATCAGCTGATTAAAATTTCTAAGACAGATTGCTACAAATAGATATTAAAAATTGTTTGCCTATACCTTAATGTGCTTTTCATAGTAAGCTCAATTTGTTTATTTTTAGGTATTTTTTCTTTTAAAATAAAAATACCATTTCTTTTAAAAGGAATTTTATTTGTTTTTATGATTTTATGCATTCATTGTTAATTAATGCAATTATAAATTATACAATTTGATCTACATACTATTTATTTATTTTTTAATTACTTGCTCGTAAAACGGTCAAGCATGTGGTTGAAAGAGAAAAAATCCACTCAATCATAAAGTAGGCAATTTTTACCATATTCGGATGTTTGTGATTGTATTCCGACGGGTCGGTCAGGAGATTAAATAATTTAAAATTTTTGCCCTCTCAATGCTCAATTTGGTTGAATACAAATTCGATCAAATTTAGATTATAGAAAAACTGAAAGATTTTTAGTGATTAATACGGCTGAGGTTTTGCAATTTTTTCATTCACGTAATGTGAAATAAGCCATTTGAGTGAAACAAATAAAAATTCTGCTCAATGAAGGAAGAGTTTTATTGATTGTATTGTATAGAAACGCTTTTGTAAATAAGGTAGAGTCATAACATAAGTGCATACAGGAATTCGTCTTACTCTCTCCCCGGCCGTTTGAACATATGAGTTGGAAAAGGATAGCATACAGCGCCATCAAGTGGTTTTAGCTTTCATCACCGTTCTTTTCTGCACACATTCAAATGGGATGAGAGAGAGAGGAAGACGAATTCCTGTATCTGCCCGTGGGTAGAGTAGGATGTAAAAATAAAATTTAGAGTCCATAATTTTTAAGTAGAGAGTAAAATCTTTTTAAAAGTCCGTACATCACATTCCATTTTAATGTAAGAGACAATGATCGTTAGATGTAAGTATAACTTTTCACACTAAGTTCTTAGATTGAAAATCAAAAAAATGTTTTTGATAAGAATTTTGTTTTGAGTTCACATTCCCTCATCACATTGATACGTAACATATCGACTTTATTATTCTATAATGATTCCTCCTTTTGATAGAACTTGGATTTTTCATTTGTTGGATTTGTGAATTTTGGTTGAAAGTTCTGAGGAGATGAATTCATGAGACCGTACTATTTTAGATGTGCAATATAGTGCATCTGGTTTGAAATCAAATATGAGATTAGTTGAGAATTGACTTTCACATTTCATTCACTGTTCCATGTTTCAAAACTCAGAAATATTAATTCATTCACTCTGATAAAACTGTTGGTTGAGTGATATTAAAGTAAATTTCCAGGAGAAGAGTTCATTTTTATGATAAATTTGGTTATTACTGTATTCACTTTCGACACACTTTTAAAATTTTAAGCCACTGACTGTTTCTTCCTAAATTATTGAAGCATCATAAATGCGGAATGAATATGTATAAATAGATAAATAAATAAATAAACAAACAATTTAATAATAATAAATAAAAATAATACATGAACAATAATAAATGCATTAAAATTATTATCAAGTACTTAGGGAATTTAAAAAAAAAAAAAAAAAAAAAAAAGATTCTCAGAAGTATTTTCAAGTTATCAAGACTGATGGAAAACCAAAACCTATTTTAGAAACAGTTCTGGAGCATTTAAAAAGCAATCTTCTGATAATTCAAAATTCAGAAAATGTTTCTCTCTATCTTAAACAAGAACAAATCTGGGAGATTTTCTTTAGAACCGTGCCATTCCACTGTTAAAATAGTTTTTTTTTTTTACTTTCTTCTATTTTCTCATGGGTTCATGAGTACTAAGGCCATTCGTCATATTCATCCTCATATTTCTACAATTTTTCCTTACAATGTGTTGATAGCATGAGAAAAGTATTATTTTAAGAGATATCTGCGCAAACAAAAGCTGTGATTATTAAGTATTATTAAGGTATCATTAATATTTTTATTAAATTATTTAATTGTAAGTTTTTAAGTTTAGGATTCATTTAACTGGAAAAATTCAATCCTGATCAAAGTTCCGAGTTAATTTAAGTGCCTGGCTAAGCTTGGGAGTTTAGTTTTTCAATATTTTCGATATTTTGGAAAAAAGTATCAATTTCGATTCGGTTGCATCTTTTTTGACGTTGACAAAATTATCAATGGTTTTTTTGTCTTGGTTCTAATTTGCGGCTGTTTATTTGTTTACACATTGATGTAAGCACCACTCTGTCTTTTTAGCTGTTTTTTGGAAAACCAAACTTCCGAGGTTTAAACCCAGGGATAGGGAGCCGGAGCTATACATTCAAAATTGAAATTTACACCTCTTCTCAAGAAAACAACAAATAATTCTTTCAGAACTAAAATTTACCATTCAATCCCTAATTCAAGATGTTTTAGTGTTGGCTGTTGACAGAAATTACTTTCTATGATTATAGTTTAAAATATTGCGATCGAAGCCTTGAGCTGGAGTAGCTCCAGCTTCAGAGCTTGGATTGCAATAATTCAAACTGTAATCATGAAAAGTAATTTCTGTCTCCGCTAAAACATCTTAAATTATTGAATGGTAAATGTTAGGCCTGAAAGTAATATTCATTATTTTCTCAGGGAGAGGTGCAAATTTCAATTTTGACATTAGCTCTCACTCCAAACCCCTGCTTAAACCTAACGCAAGAGTTTGATTCTTCATTTTACAAATACCTGTGAAAAACAAAAACTAAAAGAAATAAACAAATTCATTTAAAAAAGTTTTCAATTTTAGACTGGAAAAGAATCAGACAGTGAACGGAAATGAAATGAACTGATTACAAATAAAATGAGGAACCCGAAGGATGTTAATTCCCAAATTTTGTTATCTTTCGACCTTTTTAGACACTGTTTTCCCTAAAAATGTGAAACAAAGGATCTTTAAAAATCAGACCGCTACTATTTCAAGAATGTTAAACTTCAGGTCAGTTTTATAACACTGATTTTGCCATCAAATTTTAAATTTTTTTCATTTTATGTTTTCAATGTAAGAAGTGCCTGCTCGGTCTGTGCTCTTGAGTGAGCTTCAACTCAAACAATAAATAATACTTTCAGACCTGACATTTACCATTCAAACAATGCTTTGTTTTTGAGATATTCCTAACTTGTCCTGCATTTAATAATTTGGTGTGATAAAAAAATGTTAAGCAATCTTAAGTTTATTGTAAATATTGTATAAAAATTTATCGTCTGCAAAAATGAATTTATTGCAAGTTTCTTATGAATGTTCAATGAATTTTTATTTATTTACACGGAAATGTAAAGTTTCCTAACATTTGTTGATTATTCTTTACTCTCTTATTTTATTTTATTTATTTTTTTTTTTTGCAAAGAAAAAAGTTCATTGCTCAAAGAAACAATTGAATAGATTGACATTTGAATGATGTCCGAAAGGAAAGAGCTGTTGGAAAGCTTTATAGTCTCCGAAAAAAAAAAAAAGATTTGTGTGCTGATGATTCTTTTTTTTTTTTTTTTTTAAAAAGGCACAATGACAGAATTTTATCGATTTTGTCTGTCTATGTAGTTATAAAAATAGTCCAGCAATCACTAAATATTCTGTGACAGAGGGAACAAAAGGAGCAAAGTCAAAATAGACCAACAGAACAACATCCATTCACATAGCAGATCAACGTGATAAGTCTATGGAACATTTCGTCATAGCGTGAGAAAACCTCAATAAAATTTTTTATTCAGTCTTCTTGAAGGAAGTTTATGTCTGCGCAGCAAATGAGATGGACAACATTGAAAAATGGCTTTTAGTCAATCAAGTTGAGTCTGACCATTGCTCACAAAAGTTAATCATCAGCTCATAGAAAAATTTTGAATGACCCATTTTTCACGCACAATTGCAAAAAAAAAAAAAAAATAAAACAGTGGCCTTAATTTTTTTCAATAATTTAGTTACATATACTTACTCGAATATTACAAAATAAGGCAATGGTGGTCGACCAAAAATTTAAGAATGTTGAAGCGTGTCATCTGGTAACATTATAATTAGATCTCGCATATTTTGAATACTGGGTTGCCGGGATCTGACAAGTAGCAATGTGTCTGCTTCTGAAATTCATCACAACGGATTTGTGAGCAGTCGTTGAGAGCTAAAGAGCTATGACTTGTCATAAACTAACCGCTTGCCGATGGATTTTGGTAGATTTTGAATTTGAGAGTGTGCAGTGAACAGTGGCATGTGGTCATATCTTCCATCTCTCTCGTTCCCTCATTCCTGCTTCGAGTAAGAAAAGAACAAAAGATGAAGCTGTAGCTTCACGTTTCATCCTTTTCTTCTCTGATGCACATACGGAAGGAGCGAGAGCAATAGAAGATTTCACTGCGAGTGCCACTGTTTACTCCACACTCAAAAAGCCTGATCTTTTTAATGCGTTCAATCGGACAGATTGCTGCAACATTGCAAGATTAAACGCTACACCACAGAAGTTAAAGAGCATGACAAAGTTTTTTTGATACATATTGAAGCTTTTACAGTTAGTATGACAGCAAGCTTATTATGAACAATCGTATCATAATACCATCGAGTTGATGATCAAATGCGTGTTATTCTTATGAGTGGTGCCATTCTGATTGGCTTCATTCCGATACAGAAACCCTTCCATTCTCGTGGAAATTCACTGATGACTCCTGAGCTATTGTGCACACATCATAATGATTGAAGGGTTTCTATTTAAATAGATCCTACCGTAATGACACCCCTTAGGAATAACTCGCACTTGATAGCGACTTAATACCATTAGTGATTACTATAAGATCCTTCATAGGAATCCAGCAGAGCAATGTTTCGTGGCACAAGCCTCAAGAATTTCCAGGCAAAATTTAAAACTATTAAGGGTAAGAATGTTTTAGGTTGAATTTCATTTTGAATTTGCAATGATGAAGTTTTGAAGATGAGTCTTTCTGTTAGAGTTTTAGTATAATTAGTTTTATGTTGTTAATCAGAGTTGTTTGTAAATAAATGATGTATGTAGTTGTTTAATGTTATATCTGTTGATATGAAACCCCTTGATCAGTATAATCCGTCCATTAAATTTACTGAAAAAGGAGTATTGTATTCTTGTGATGAAATTAGATTTACATATTTTAATTCATGAATTTATTTAAAACTTTTTTCATTAAGATTTTTCCTTCTTCTCTGTACTTATTCAATAAATTTTCACTTTCCGAAAAACTGTCAATTTCTTCTGATTTCCTCTTCCTTTTGAATTTTACAGAATAATAACAAGGAGCCCTCCTCTGAACTTGAGAGCTAGTCTCACCAGAAAACTGGTGTATGCCTTTTTAATTCTGCTACACCTCAAACAACAAGCCCTGAAAGTTGTCTTAACCCTTAACTGCATGATTTTTTTTTTTTCAATAAAATAATTTTTTTTTCAGTACAATTTTGATTCTTGAAAAATAGTGAAAAAATTCTTTCCATTATATTTCAACGGTAAAAAGCCTGAACATCAATTGTTCCAAATATGGCCTTACCCGAATTTAGGTATCCATGCAACTGAAAATAAAGTTTTCAGGCTAAAAAAAACAAAATTAACGTAGTGAAAAATAAGTTAGTAAGTTTCAATAGTTGTTTTTTTTGTATATGGTACCCCTGCGTTACTCCCAAACATAACAATGAAAATCGGAAAATCTCTATCAGATTTTCAGTGAGCTATTTTCAACCACTCTGCACGTTCTCTATCCTGTGCTGCGCGCTCTAGGACAAAATCGACAATTCTTACTCGTTTAGTATCTGTTCCACATGTGACCCACCATGCAGCGACAGTACAACTCAAGTCCCCTACTTTTATATGAGGCTTCAAAGTAATTGTTCCAGATCTGGGCTCATCTGCAGTTAAGGGTTAAGATTTAAACACTCTCTGAATAAATCTCAAGTCGTGTTTCTAAACGCAAATTGAATTTGTAGGACTTTTCAAGTTTGAATAAAGTGAAGTAAATCTATAAGGAAATCAGCGAATTGTACCTTGAAATTCATGACTCAACCAAAGAAAAAGTTGTATTAAAATTTTATATTCATGAAAAAGAGAAATAGGGAAGAGCAAATTTTCCTAATAGCAATCCTATAGATTAGACAATAAATCCAACTTACTTAAACTTCAGTTTTTTTCGGCAGAGGAGCATTGTCTCAGTTGGTTTTTGAAGCAAATTCATTCCATCCTTCCTGTTGCCGTCTGAAAATTTTTGAGATTGAGATGATATTCTATTCCTTGCAACTTTAGGAAATATCTTGTTTTTACACATTAATCTTGTGGAGAAGAGCTTGCAATCAAAATTTTTTTCTCACTAGCACTCGCTTTCCAAACAATGAGAGCGACACTGGGTTTTTTATGAGTGTAGAGAAACTACTTGCTTCACATTAGTCAACACTGAAGGAGACGCCTCGGAGAAACAGCTATGAGGATCTTGGGTCTTACAATTAGTATTCGCCTCAAAAAAAGTAAAAAGGGCCCTCATATGATTAAAACTCAATCTGTACAAGCAGAGCCATTACTCATTAGTCCTGCGCTGATGATTCGACGCTACCCACACTACACGTTGCCCGAACCTATGTTGTTCTTGAGAGAACAAAAGAAAAGAAAGGTAAGAGAGCGTTCATTGTACGTGTAATGCGGGTTGCGTTCATTCGTCCACTTATAGCTCAATCTGCACATCGAAAATTTTGTCCAACCCACAAACAAGGGATCTGTAGGGCCTGTATCGCTGTCCCTACACAAAACCCACTTAATCAAATTTTCCAGGTTTTCATTTAAAATAAAATGTAAAAACTGGATAAAGATGTGTGACGTATGACTTACATGAACGTTCATAGATTTTTTTAAGATGTCAAAATAATTCAGTCAAAGAATTGGGGGCTGTGTATTTAATAAAAGTCATAGATGAATATTCTGCCCTTTCATGTATTAAATCAATGAATACCTTCAAGTTAAGTTTCTAGGTGAAGAGCTGAACTGACAATACATACCTACCTAGTCCTTCGTTAGAGTTTGTTTCAGAAGTCTAGGTGCACCTAGACCGATAATATTTGGCGAATTTTCAATTTTCATTCCTTCAAATCAAAATAAAATTTGCAAGCGACTTCGACTTTATGATGTTGAAGCATTGTTCCTGAATGAAAAGCCAACGCTCAAACTCATTTTCATTTGTTTTTATTAGGTAATAGGAGAAATTACATTGAAAAATTCTGAGGATTATCGGTCTAGATGAGCCTACACTTCTTACATGACCACTAAAAAATCTGATCAATTACAAAAATGTTGGTGATGATTCAATCGCCAATCAATTATTCTATCACAACAAATGCCAGATATACTTGTTAAAAGTGGGTTTTTGAATGAACTCGAACACAAGTTTAATTACTTAATAATTAATCTTTAATAGTGGATAAGGTTCCGGTAGATCGAGGTACTTATATTTAACAGGTATGCTTGACTTGCTTCTTGCATCATCTTCAGTGGCGCGAAAATCAAAAGCAGAAGCCATGATGGCCGACAAAAGAAGAAAACACTGGATAATTATATTGGTGTAAAAGAATTCACAGAGAGATAATTAAATCAACTATAATATCGACGATGCGAGAAAAAACACTTAATAGTAAGTTCCACTTCCATCAATCTTCATAAAAAACCTACTCCTGATCCAATCCCACGTCATTTACAGTGTTTTCTTCTTTTGTCGACCATCTTTGATTAGGCTTTTCTTGACTTTTTCTTCTTTTGTCGACTATCTTTGATTAGGCTTTTCTTGACTTTCGCGCCACTGAAGATGACGCGGGAAGCGAGTCGGGCATACCTGTAAAATATAAGTACCTTGCTGGTAGATACAATAATACAAATTAATAAAAATGATCTAACGGATCTACAAACAACTGCGTCGCAACATCTTACCAATAATGAATGTGTTATGACAGGTGCTACTAACTTAGTAGTTTTTGGTTAGCAGTGATGCAGGGTCTCTAAATCAAGAGTACCCTACAGTAACCATGGTCGAATGCAGGAATTTCTCTCTCTCTTTCTCAGGCCATTTGAATGCATGTGTTAGAAAAGGGTAGCAGAGGGGACCATATCATGACTTTAGCACCTGTCTCCATTCTTTTGCACGCGTTCAGATGGAAGGAGAGCGAGAAATACAAATTCTTGAATTCGCATATGGATGTAACACTCTCGTTTGACACCCTTGCAACTGAATAAAATGTGAGCAGGGTAATTCCAAGTTTCATGTTCAATAAATCACATAACAACAGGAAAAACAGATGAAGTGCATTTATTGAGGAAATTGTACAGATATATTTTTTTTTGTGTCTTCTGTTTTTTTACAAGAGAGATTGGTAAAATGGGAGCAGTAGAAAAATAAAATAATTAGTTTCCATGGTTAAGTTACAAATTTAAATCACTGACAAGAGCCATCAGAATTTAAAATTTTCAAGTATTTACCACGAGTCATTTCTTTAGCTTCTTCAATGCCTAAGTTGTACGCTATTTCGTGTAACTTCTTCAATTCAGCATCCATTGCTTCTCGGGGCAGTGAGCTGTAATCTGAAAAATAAAATGAATGATGAAATGACCAAATTTAAATAAAAACAAGAAAAATACAACATTTAATAACTCTAGGTACAGTCGACAAATTAAATAATGCCATTTGACTCCTTAGATTTTGGTTAAGATAGGCAACCTGCAATACTAATCAAAGTGAGTGCAAGTACTGCTGGTTGCCTACCTGAGTCAAAATCTAAGGAGTCGACGGAGATTATTTAATTCGTCGACTGTAACCTACCAAGCTAATTTCAAACAATAAATTTTCAAAAGCGCATGAATCAAATAAATGAAAACAATTCAAGGTTATGTCCATTAAAGAGTTCCAAAATCCACTGAGCCCTAACGCAACGAATGCATTTAACAAAATTACAGGATACTGGTTGAAAGAGCAGGTGACATTGTGGGAGTCCCGTCTAATTGCAACTTTCTATGCCGTGAAGAGAGAGAGCTGAATTTAGATGAGACTCCCCTGTAATCGACCATCTTCTGGTAATTTTGTTGAACGCATTTATTGAGTTTGAGAGTGGATTTTGGACCTTTCAGCTGCTCTCAAAAAATTATTTTTAGATGATTTTACATAGGAATCAACCCTCCATAACGCTGTGACAAAAGTTTGTAACAGACCCATTGTCTATCAGGGTTAATGTATTATCTTGCATAAAAACCATCATTGATAGAAATCCAAGCAATATTGTTGCCTCAAATTTTCATCACATAAGGGTAGCAAAATAATGGGAAAAAGAAGACTTACAGCAGAGTAGAGATTGCTCTTCCTGCGTAAACGGCTGATTCCAGTTTTTTTGCACTGTTTGCGGAATCGTATTGAGTCTCGCAAATGCAGTGACGCCAGGAACTGCAAAAAAAAAAAAATGAAAATATTACACAGTGGTTAGCACAGAGCTAAACTAAGTAAGAACAAAAACAAATTTTAGAAAACTATTGAAATGAAAACTTTGCTCGGCAGTATTGGTAAACGAGCTGTCAGTAGTCAAAACTTCTGAAACTACCTCTTACCATCTTTACTTTTGAGGATTTAAGATTTTATGTACATCTGAATCTACCCTAAAATTGCCTGCAGCAGAAGTGAGCAACAGTCCTGTGATAGGAACAGGCTTCAATGTCAGCACATTAGCTGGTCCACCATCAATCTAAGCCTTCAAATTTACTCAGACGGGTGGTCAACTATTTTCAAATACTTACATAAAGCATCGATACTGGAGGTTGTTGCAGAAGTGTTGGCCGCTGACAGCCCTTTGTTCACAAGCGCAGTACGCCGGTTCTGTGCCTATCAAGCAGGCAGGGCGCTGGCGCAAACCACACTCCCAAACTTCGGTCTGCGCAGCAGATGGAAATAAGTCGCTCCGCGCATGTGAACAAAGAGCTATCGGCAGCCAACACTTTTGAAACAAGCTCTATTCTTTCTTCACAGTTTTTCTTCAAGAGACTCGTACTGACTGCAGCTCAGTTTGGGTCTGCATGGTTAAATATCTAGGTTGATGAAACAAAAAAGGAGAACTTACTTTGCTCTGGCCAAAGCTCAGGCGACGTTCTGTCCAGCTTTTCCAGACTTAATAACTCATCCACATCTGACATAGTAGAATGCCTGGAAAATAACAAATTACGCAATTAGACATAGTCTCTGAAAAATGAAACTGAGACTGTAAATAGAATGAATTCAGCAAAACAAAGGTAAAAGACCAGCAGACCTTTGGAAAAGTCAGAGTGAGTGGCGATTAGAGGCCGTTTCAGTTAACTTTGGTTCTGACAGCTCTTTGTTTCCAGGAGTAAAAGCGTTGACGGCTCACTGCGTGAATCATTAGAACTTTTTGCCACAAAATAGACTCGGTTAACTATCGTAATTAGTGAATATTAACATAGCGTAATTGATGACTTGATATTGTCCTTCCGCATTTGTAAGGAAAGAACTGTCAGAACTGAAGCTATCTGAAACAGCCCCGAGAATACCTGAAAAGGCAAGAAAAATGGGATGTATCAACACTGAAAAAAAACGTTGAGATAAGGAGTGATTGATAAAATAAATTCATAATACCTCAAAGTGCATTTACCCGTCCTCTTCAGAGCAGAAAGTGTTGATATTAAAAGTTTAAACCAGTCATTCAAGTTCAAGTCATTCAAACGTAAATCAAAAGTCAAAATAAATTAAGGAGAAGCAGCAATACCATCTAATTCCATACCTGGCCACAGGGGTTTGAGGTTATGTAACTAGGTTGTCTACTTTTACATTGGCTCTTATGGGAGGTAGTGGATTTTTTGCAGTTTTCGACATTTTTCGGTCATTTGGAGGCCGAATTGACGCAAATGGCCCTCTTAGTGAATTACTCCCCTTAATGTTCTTAACATTTTTCAAAAAAAAAATTTTTTTTTTTGAAAAATGTTCAGGACATCAAGGGGAGTATTTTACTAAGAGGGTCATTTAACTGAATTCGGCCTCCAAATGACCGAAAAATGTCGAAAACAGCAAAAAATCCACTACCTCCCATAAGAGCCAATGTAAAAGTAGACAACCTAGTTACATAACCTCAAACCCCTGTGGCCAGGTATGGAATCAAAGAGTAAACAAGAGTCGCAATTGAATGGAAGGCCTGCGTGGTCAACGTAGATAAGGGATCCGAACGCGGGCTGGCCTGGGCTGGCCTCTGATTGGCTGCAACGGGTGGAGCAAAAATGACTCGGGGTATAGGGAAAATAACACGGGATTTTCGTTCCGGGGCGTTTATCTCGAAACCTAAGCAAAATCGTATCCAAACAATTTATACGAGTCGATTCAGCAGATTTTTCCAAACAATTTGATAGGTCATAAGTGCCACTTTATTGCAAATTCGAAAAGACTGTTTCAGTTTAAAAGTACTCACAATAGTGAGTTACTCAAACACTGCTCGAACACACGCCAAGCATGTAATCACACTATTGTGCGTACTTTTAAACTGAAACAGTCTTTTCGAATTTGCAATAAAGTGGCACTTACGACCTATCAAATTGTTCGGAAAAATCTGCTAAATCGACTCGTATAAATTGTTTAATACTATTTTTCATAGGTTTCGAGATAAACGCCCCGGAACGAAAATCCTGTGTTATTTTCCCTATACCCCGAGTCATTTTTGCTCCACCCGTTGCAGCCAATCAGAGGCCAGCCCAGGCCAGCCCGCGTTCGGATCCCTTATCTACGTTGACCACGCAGGCCTTCCATTCAATTGCGACTCTTGTTTACTCTTTGTATGGAATTAGATGGTATTGGAAGCAGAAGAAGCAAAACAAAACAGAAACAAAATGTTTGTTTACTGATGACTGATGCTCTGCGAAAAACTAGTAACCGGTTTCTGGTGAATACCGAAGGTGATAAATCTGTAATCATAAATTCACGAAATTAAATTAGTAAACAGAATGATGACTATGCGGTGATAAGGTAATTAAATTATTAAAACTTCATGGTTTTGAGCGGCACAAGGTCAGTATTTTAAGTGCGGCAAGTATCGTAAAGGAAGTTCTTTAGTGTCGTCTTCCATCAGCAAATTGTTCGTGATACCAGTTAATAGCTTTTCCAATTTCAGGAAGTTTTATCACCAACAGTCCTACAGCATGCAACCAATTCATGTTTAGAATTCTAAGGCCTCTTGCTGACTCTTTGAAGTTTTGTATGCTTTTGAATATTTTACGAATTGTGTTGTCAGGTAATATTCACATATACCTTCATATCCTTGTATAAAATTCATTTTTCTTGGTTGTAGTTATGAACAGACTTTGCGGGATCTAAGTAAACAGGTCAGTCCAATAGCGATTCACTGGAAACGGCAACCCTTTTGTTTTCAATGAGGCGGCTTTGCTAAAGAGGTGATTTTTTAAACATTGACGGTTATGGAGAAATGCCGACTAGCTGTCGTTAAATCCGAATTTCTCTCTTATGGTTGATCAAAACGTCCAACAAGTGACTGAAACTTGTTCTCTAGGGTTATAGGAAGATTTTCATGTCATTCAACATTATGTTTCTGCACTTGAGGCTTTAATACGTGGCTTTGCCCGAAGAGAATTTTCTTATAATGGGCGCTTGTAGAGATACACTGACTAGCTGTCGTTTCAACTAAATTTCTTTACTGTAGGTGGTAAAAATGTCCGGAAAGTGGTTAAGACGTATTCACTAGGGTTTAAGGAAGGTTCAAGTTGCGAAAGTGCGGCAACAGAGCAGAGATTTGCATTTTGCCTCTTGAGGGCTCCATTGATCCGCTTCTTCTTCTTTTTGAGAGTCTTGGCGCAACTCTCCTAGTATGTAGGGACTCTAGGTGTGCCTACTCTATTGAAACTACCTTCATCATGTAGGCCTTTCAGTATTCGAGGAATGGCAAGTCAGTTGGATCCTCAGTCGCTAGGCTCGTTCTAACTTGCCACTGAAACCTGTAAAATTTAAAGCCAAAACTTTCTTTTAGTCAGAGACAAATAGAGACGGAGTAGGTACTACGCTAAAATACATAGGAGCGCCTAAGAGATATCTTGCACTGTAAAATTTGATCATTTTCTTTGTAAGTTAATTCTTCGAAAAGTTGCATCTGCCTTTGATTTGAAATTTACAGAATCTTTGGCACTCCTAGTCACTGATTCATTGATATTTTATTGCTTGTTGTTGCAGCCAAAGATTAATGTTCCATTGATTCTTTATCATGACGAAAAAAGTTGAGGCGCTGTTCTCCTATGAAACCCTGACGCATGCAATAGCTGGAGCAACTGGAGGAGTCCTTGCAACTGCGCTATTCTACCCGCTTGAAACTGTAAAATCAAGACTGATTATCGAAGAGAACAAAAAGAGAGAAGATGATAACTCTTTTAAAATCATGATGGAACTGGCAGAAGAAGAAGGAGTTCACACATTATACAGGGGAATGTTACCTGTCATTCAAAGTGTCTGTGCTTCCAGTTTCGTCTACTATTACACTTTCCACGGTTTGAAAACTCTTGTCAAATCACCCTCTGCCAGCAAGGATCTCATTCTAGGAATAGTCGCTGGAAGTATTAATGTTCTAATTACGACTCCGTTGTGGGTCGTAAATACAAGACTGAAGATGAAGGGTCTGAAAACTTTCGAGCCTCTAAAATACTCTTCACTTTTGGGTAAGAATATTTTTGAAGAATTTTTTTCCTGATTTTTCAATTTTTATGTAGACTTTCTTCAATTTTTTTTTTTTTTGATAATTGCTATTAGTTTTGCTATGGACGGGACACTAAGCCTAACGAAGCTGGCATAACTCAAATAGGTATGGTAGAAGCTCAAAAACACACAGAAAGTGAAAAATATTGTCTCTTTGGAAAAACCAATTGGCTCATGGGTTTAATAGGAAACATTAAGATACAGCAAGAAATGGGGTGTTTTACGGACAGGGCGCTGATGAATCCACATCCGTAACAATCTTTCTTCACAATATCTCAATCAGATTTTAGCATCCTTATGAAAAAATTGGTAGTTCAAGGGAAACTATCTTCTTCTATACTTATTCCAAAAATTTTCAGAAATTTTTCTACTGTAAATTTCTGTATCTTAAGAGATGATACGAACAAAATGCGGGGGCCTTCTACCTGAGAATGACTGATGGTAATTATTTTAAACGGAAAATTTTGTGGGCATATCAGTCCTTGTCCTCAAGGATTCAAAGCCAGAGCCACGGCTCAAATTGAATATTTTGTTTTACTCAGCAGAAAACCAAAAAAACTGCTTTCAGATCAGTAATTTATCGTTCCAAAAGTAATTTCAAGTGTTCTTTCTTAATCAGACATTAATGTCTTTTAATCTTGTATTATGGTTTGAGTTATTGCAATGGGTGCTCATTTTGGGAGCTGACCTGGCTCATGGATCAGAGCTCCGATTGCAATAATTCTGACTGTAATTTATGAGATCAATTTGTGACTGTACGAGAACTCTTGTAATCAGTTTTGAAGTGATAAATTATGGGTCGAAAGACATTTCCCTTAGCTTTCTGTAGTGGAAGACATGAAATTCGAAATGGATCATGACTCTGGCTCCAAGTTATTGCTTGTCCTTGTGTGCTCTTAACCCTTAACTCCAAACAAAGACGGATTCAAGACAAGATGAAAAGATATCTTTAAGGCCACTACCTTAAGATGGATTTAAGACGTTTTTAAGACTGGACAGAAAGATGTCTTAATAATGCCACTTTAAGTCAAATCGGCAAGATCTGGGTAATTATAAAAAAGGAAACATAGCTAAATAAACAACAAATACTTTCTTACATCAAATTTAATCTGGGGGAGACCCCCCAGATCCCCCTATAATATTCTGGGGGAGATCCCCAGACCCCCTTCAATATTTTAGGGGAGACCCCCAACCCCCCTTTGATATTTTTATCCGGATCTAAAGATTCATTTTTTAAATATTTGAATTAGTCTGTTTTTTGACCCATTTTCCCATTGATTTTAATGGAAACCATTTTTCATCCAAAATTAACCTAAAAATCAAAACTTCAAAAGAACAAAAATAGTCCCTCTGGGTAATGTTAAAAGCAACATCTCTGCAAAATTTGGATGCATATGGATCAATAGTTCAAAAGTTATGCTGGGTTTCATGTTTTATGGCTACGGACAGACAGACAGACGTCACAGAAAGTTTGTGCATTTACACCTCCAAGCCACATCTGGCTAAATAATTTTGAGACTTGATGGATGAATATTCTTTAGGATAGTACTAGGCATAATAAGAGCAAATTATTTTGCAATCATCATGATTAACTTAGTCGTAGTGAGCCAAGTATCGAAACAAAATACCTTGAAAATCTCTGCACTATTGCAATACTTTCTCTATTTCTAACTTTGTTAGTAGTGAGAAAGTAAAAATGGTGCAGTGATCCATTACAGCCACTTTCAAGATTCTTTAATTCAAATTATTTAAAAATTCCGATTTGCAGAGGGACTGAAGAGCATTTGTGCAGATGAAGGACTCGGAGCTCTATGGCGAGGAACAGGTCCCTCGTTACTGTTGACCTGCAATCCGGCCATCCAGTTTGCCCTCTATGAAACGATCAAACGTAAAGTTGGGACCAACCTAAGCTCAATCCACTATTTTTTTATCGGAGCTTTTTCCAAATGTATTGCAACAGTTCTAACTTACCCCCTGATCTTCATTCAAAATCTACAAAGAGTAAGTGAATCAATGCTGACAAAAATTCATCAGAGTGGGGCAGTGTTGCCAGATGGAGGGTAAAAAGCCGTATGGTCCCCATTTAAATCAATGTAAAACGTACGGCTTTTTCACCCCAATCTGGCAACACTGGAATGGGGCTCTAGCTAACTTTTGCTGTTAGCAGTGGCGTCGCGTGCAATTTGGCAACAATGTATTTCTTAAACTCATGTGAAATATTGAATTCAGGGGGTGCACAGTGCACAAGGAAAATTCAACATATTTAATGAGTTTAAATGAAGCAGTTGCATTGTTGCCAGATGGCACGCGACGCCACTGGCTGTAAGCGTTTGAATAGTTAATTTTTGAGTATAATCCAGGGAAAATTACGATGAGCACATCAAAAAGTTACAAAGTCCACTCACAGAATCTCAAAATGACTTCAAAGTTTAAGGCGTACTTAATGGCAAAGCTAACGCTGCGCTGGTGCAATAAGAGATTCCTATCTAATTCGAGACTTTCCTTTGTGTGTTTCTATAGAGAGAGTGACAAATTAGACAGGAATGGTGAAACCATGCTTGCTAGCAGACTCCATTAATCAGCTTTGCAGATGGTAAATTCTACCAGTCTTTTTTCCGTCTTCTCCCCCGTGACACCTACATAGCTCCGTCATTTAAGGTGATTCTTCAGCGTTTAGTGTCGATTTCTGCCACCAGAGCGCTACCGTTCGATTAATGTCAAATTACAGGCAGAAAGTAATTTTAATTTAAGAAAACAGAGTGTCAGTTACTAGATAATTATCTGAAGAACGTCTCTGCCAAATATCTCGTCAATAACTTCAAAAATAAGGCTGAAAGTACCAAAAAATAGCGAAGAGCAGGTATCATAGGAGATTTCTATCTGATTTGTCTCTCTCTCTCTCTCTCTCTCTCTCTCTCTCTCTCTCTCTCTCTCCCTCTCTCCCTCTATAGAAATGCACAGAGGAAAGTCTCAAATTAGATGGGAATCTCTTGTGGTACCTGCGTAGCTCCGCCATAATGCTTAACTTAAAAATCATTTTGTGAGTCTATGAGTGAGTTTTATGATTTTTTTTTGTACTCATCGTCATTTGTGCTGGTTTTTACGCAAAAACAAATTATTTAATTGCAGTTAGCAAGAACCTCATTCACAAGTAAATCTCTTTAGTTTATACATTAAGTAAATACATTTTTTCAAATTGCATCAACCCTCTTATTTTTTTCCGTGCTCAGAGCACCTTTAAAGGTTTAGCCATCTTCCATGTTTTCATCAATTTGCTGGTCCAAAATTTTAAGAAGAGAACATTTATTTATTTATCTATTTATTCATTTATAAAGTTTTGTTGTAGTGAGCAATTATTTGCCCCAAAACACAAACATTTTATGAGTGGGAGTCTACCTCATTTTAAGAAACAGAAAATTACTGATGATTGAAATCGGGGAAAAAAGAGATAGGTAATTTAAAAATTAAATTAAGGGAGAAAATTGAATAAATTCACTGCAAACTGGATCGGATTTATTGAATTCCAAAAAGTTGAGTAGAATCAGCAGTCAAGACAGACTAGAGTAATGATTTAATAATGAGCTTGACAAATTGCCATCAATTTTGTTTGTGTTTCTCCATTTTTGTCTATTTCTTTTTTTCATATGTATTATTTTTTTCCATTTTTTTTTCCGCAGCACGGGCACAAGTACAAAAACCTGAAAGCCAACGCAAATGCTTTGGAATTACTTACATATATTATCAGGTTAGTTGAATCCACTTTTTATGCGAAGTAAGAAATTTCATGGTACATTGAAGCATTCACTCAGTTTAATGTCCAAGGGGTCGTCGTTAATGACTCACTTGTTAGATTATTTTTGGACCAAATTTCTGTCAGTATGGGTCAATTTTTCTCAAAAACCATTTTTGGGAGTTTCCAAAGCGTATCATTTTGCGGGACCAAAAAATGTCTGGTTTTTTCATTTTAACATGTTCTTAGTTCTCAGATGATCTTTTTTGAGAAAAGCGCCTAAAACTTTCAAATAATTCTGGCCATTTATGGATTAAAACTGCAAATTTTTACCATGTAAAGTATGGCACACACTCAACTGCATGAACCGTGGTATCAACCCAATTTTGCCAATGGGGCTCTTGCAAACTTTTGCTATAAGCAAATAAATAAACCAATCTTGTGTAAAGACCAGCAAAAATCACGAAAATCACACTAAGAAAGTCTAAAATTCAGTAATGAACTCACATAACTGCTATAACAGCAAGATGGTAATGGCGGTTCGACGCAGGTATTGTGGGAGATTCCTGTCTATTATGTCACTTTCTCTACGGAAACAGAGATATGTCTCAATTAAGATAGGAATCTCCCATGATACCTGCGTCTCTCCGCCATTAAGTTCGATTCCGAGAGTGAATTTCATGATTTTTAAGTGTACTCATCGTCATTTTTACAGGTTTTTATGCAAGAATCAACTCTTCAATCCCGTACAGCAGAAGTTTGCAAGAGCCCCATTAAAGGAGTTCAGTTGTACCACTTGTGCATCCAATGCTTCATTTATTTGTCCTCGAAGCAAAAGACATGATCATTGATTATTTCCCCCTTTCTTTTTCAGAATTTTGGGTATCCGAGGTCTGTACAAAGGTCTGGAGGCTAAAATACTTCAATCCGTTCTTATGGCAGCCTTTGTTTTCGTCACTTATGAGAAGGTGAAACGAATGGTTCATACAATTCTCTTGCCAAACAGGATAGTCAAATAAATTTATGTATCTACGATTACATTATCACTATTATTACTTTTGTTCTCCCTCTAGCTAATAGGATAATATTCTTTCGGAAAAAAATGCCAAATATTCCAGACTGAAATTGATTTTTAATCGCTACTGACACTCGGTCTGTAACAGGTTAAGTGTCTTTGGCCTTCCCAAATAGAAGGTGCATTAAGTTGATTACTTGTCACGTAATCAAGGTGATTGTTTAGTCAAATGATTAATGGTCATTTACTGGATTTTAAGGAGTTTTTTTAGAATACAAGGACCGTCGGCACTTGTAGGTAGATCTAACAAAGATATCTGCAAAGTTTGGATGCTGGAATTCGCAAAATAAGGCTGTAATCATGAGAATTTACGCTATCGTAGTGCGATACGAGAGATCGAGCAGTGATTGTGTGAATTCCCTTAATTACGTCCTTATTTTGCGGATTCGAGCGTCCAAACTTTGCAGTTATCTTGATTAGATCTACCTACAGGTACTGACGGTCCTTGTATTACAAAAAAACACCATAAAATCGGGTAGATGACAATTAATTAATAAAAAAATCGATCTCTTTAGTCACGTGACATGGAACCTTTAGCAGATTTTTCTTTTGTGCTACAGCGTGATTGTGGTTGCTGTAGATTCGCAATAGAAATATATACATACTACATACTCTGATTATGTTTCTTGGAAAACGTGCCCAAGTAGAGTGACTTAGCTTGGCACCACATCATGTGATTTAATGATTTGTTGCTTTGCCGTATGTTTACTGTTGTTTAAATGTTTACTCTTTGGTTGCAAACGGAATAGTAACCTTAAGCTTTTAACGTGAAGCTTAATAATAAATAACCTCACAAATAACCTCAAGCTTAATAACCTGAAGCCTGAGGTTTCAACTTAAAATAGAAGGACCTTTATTTTTTATTCATATCCAAAAGTTTTTTTACTTTTGATTACCTATTTTTAGACCCGTTTTTTTTCCCATCCGCTGCCCACCCGCTGCCCACCCGCTGCAGCGGCTGGCGTCCAGCAAACCGTTTCTCTCAATTGCTGGCAGCGAATGGATTCCATCCGCTGCCAGCAGATGCCAGTGGTCCCAGCGGTCTCTTGAGGCCGCTGGGCGTCCGCTGGATAGGCCTTTTTTGTTTACATCTGTGTTTACAAATGGGCGAACCGGGCGAACCTAACCTCTTCAAGCAAAATCCAGCGAATTGACAGAAACGGTTCGCTGGACCGATGGATCAGTGCAGTCCCAGCTAAATTCTCGCTGGATGGGGAAAGTAGATGGGGAAAAAAACGCATCTTTTGACAGCATACGTATTCTTCTTCAAAGCAAGATTCCTTCATCAGTAGAATTTGATGACCCCAAAAATTGACAAATGTCTTGTTTGCATCTTAAAAGTAATTCCACATGAAACTTTTCCAGATTTCAATCCAATGGATAGCGCCTCTAGTCGCTTTATGGGAATGTTGAGTTTTCAGCATTTTAATCTGGGACCAAAAAAAAAAAAAGCCAAATCTTAGAACGTTGGCATTTGTGAATTTTTATTTGGGATTTTTTGAGTCCTTAATGAACAAAATTAGTTGAGAATTAAAGCAAGAAAATTGGAAATTCATTTCGCCCTAAGCTTAGTGAGGCAGATAGACTTAGTATTCCTCACACTCCCCACACTCACCAATCTTATGGCGAAATAAATGTTCAATATTTAGGCTTTAATTCTCAATTAATTCTGTGCAAATTGGACTCTAAAAATTAAAAAAAAAAAAATTGCAGGTGCCGATTTTGCATTTTTTCTCTGATTCCGGTTTAAAATGCGGAAAACTCAACATTCCCGAAAAGCGACAAGTGGCGCTATCCATCGGATTGACAACTGGAATCACCTTATATGATTAATGGATATGGATTTATGGATTAATGGAAATCTAGCTTGGGACATAACTAACAAGTTATTTCCTGGATTACTCATGTGTATCCCTCAAGTTCACAAAGCTCTTGGACATTAGACAATTCGTTCAAAGTTAAAGTATTTTTTAAGTTTAAGGAGGACATTCAAAAGCATTGTTGCTGAAAATATTTATTTCCTGTCTTACTTTTAACTGCAAATTGTTTAGAGACATAGAATTTTAATTGTTAAAAACTTTCTCTCTTACACGATCCTCAACACTTATGAATCTGACATTTTTCCTGGTATTTTTGTGCCTTCAAAACGACGGTTATTATTTTACCTTGTGCTTGAATCCAGGGGCCTTTATGATAAAGGATTCGATAATTTGGTCTGGCAGCGTTACCTTTGAAATATTTTTATTTAGAACACCTTTTATTGTTTTTAATTATAGTCTCTCAGTCATTCTCTAAACTGCTCTGGAGGTTGTGTATCAAACCCAAAAAAATTAAGGAAAATCTTTGAGAAAGTGTAGGGTAAATGGATGAAGGATGAAATCGTAAATTTGTCGTCCATCTGACTAATAGGCCTAAGTCGATTTATACAACTTTTCAAGTGAGAGGAAACAAAATTGACCCATTCCTTGGATTTAATGGTTTGCGCTTCTAAGTTTGCTGTTGAAACTCAAAACTATCGAGAGTTTGGCATGTATGACATCACAGATTAAAAGAGCATAATTTTTTTAGAAAAGAATCGTTGAAAAAGTTGATTTATCAAATTTCCAACTTACGCCTGTGCATCAGAAAGACGAGGAGTTTTCTCTACTGTTGGTGGTTGTTCATATCTGTCAGTTTGCCTGAGCCTTGTGGCTTGGAGTTAAAAGCTGAAGCCAATGCTGAATTCGAAGCTTTCCGTCTGTCACGGCATAAAAACATGAAAGATGTTTCGAAAGAAGAATCTTAGTAAATTAAAAACTGATTTTAGATAATCTGGCGCAGTCAAAAATTTATTAAAAAGATTTCTGTTTGAATCATTTCAGTTGAAGAAGCTCTTTTAGGGAGCTGTTCTAGTTTAGAGCTCCGATCGCAATAATTAAAACTGTAATCTTTGAAATTGATTTTTGATGTTTTCGACTATCGAAGAAAATCTAAAATCAGTTTTGAATGTTAAATTACTAGTCTAGAAAGAATTTTCAAGGTTCTCTGCCACAAGAGATGCGGTTTTCGACTTTAGCCGTGGCTCCGAACTTGTGCTTAGGGTTATAGGATGTAGGGTCCAATATTTTTTGTCAAGATTCAGACCTCAAAAGTTATCGTTCCTTTACAGTTAAATTCTCACAATAAATTGGCCCGTATGCTTTTTCATATAAGCTTGTCAGACTTACAATTTTCAGTACAATACATTTTTTTGGGCGACACGCTTAGCCATCCTATATCAACCACAATAAATCCAGTTTTGTCTGATTGAGATGCAATGGTAATTTTTCTTATGAATTTGGCAACGCATCTTTTACAATTAATTGGTCATGACATAAAAATATATTGGACAAAAAACTGTGGACGTGACTGATTTGAACAACATTTTTTATGAGGATTTGGCTGGACATATTGAACGAATATTAGAGCACAAAAACATGAATGGATAAAAATGCTAGACTCAAATTATTGTAACTGACGCTTGGATGAGCGAATGGTTAATTCATAAAAATTCTCTGATCAATCAGTATTGACTACCAGCGATAAATTTTGTATTATGGTTCTGCTGATGGAGTAGACTTGTACCTAAAGCAGGAGTTGTAGCTGAAGTGAATAAGCATCTCTCTTTGTCAGTAGATAGGAGATTGAGTTTATCGTCCTTTTTCTTTCTTTTGCAAGTACAAATTTGAGTGAAATTCTTAAAAGACTTAATATTAATGAATAAAAGCCTATTTTTAGACAGTTAAAACGCTTGTCTTTACATTCTTACTCCAACCAAATTTTCTGTGCTATTATCAGAGACAATGTATAATAGAGACCACACACTATCTATCTTGCGCAGTGGCAAATTTTTTTTGGGGTCTCAACAGAATACCGCAAACAAGGTTCTTAGGTTGACTGATGAGGAAAATAGTTGAAGTTTTCGTCTACTGAAACCGAAGCTTTCAAATTGCATCAGTCAACAATTGGACCATGTTGGACGGTGCTTCCTCATGCTCCCTTTATTAATTCCTGTTGAGTGCCAAAAAACAAGTCAGCCACCAAGCACACAGCTAGTGCGTGGTTATTATCGTCTTTGGCTGTTTCAAACCATCCGCATTGATGACTCAAGCGCAAAACCAAACATAATGCGTTCTGACAAAACCTACATTATCTCCAGAAACCAACATTTTCTGAAGAGCAAAAAAAAGGTGATAGGATCGAATTACAGTAAAAGATCTTTGTGTCGAATCATCAAGGGACCGGAAAAAGTTTGACACAACCGGCATCGGGGCCGATTAAAGCAAAGGGACTACATCGTCGATTTTTTCAGACGGAAAATCAAAGTACCTATCGCAGTACGACTTTTAACGTGACGTTTCCTACGTAAAATGGTTCGAGAAATCGATTCCGATGGTCGCCGGATCGATTCAAGGACTCCTTCTCGAGGAATCGGTGGTTTCTCGGATTTGAACATAGCCGGTTCTTCCGGTTCCATTGCCGATTACAAGAGAACGAAGCCTCAGATCGATTTCGGATTGTTGCAATCGATTCCTCGGTGCCGATTACGTCGGAATCGATGCCCAACTCGAAATTTTTTCCCCCGACGAAAATCGAAAAAAAGGAAAGGGGTTACATGGTCGATTTTTTCGGCCGGAAAATCGAAGTAGCGCAGAACGACTTTTAACGTGACTTTTCCGACGGAAAATGGTTCGAGGAATCGATTCCGATGGTCCATGGATCGATTCGAGCACTTCTTTTTTGTTTGTTAGTGGTTTGTTTCGAATTAGGTTCCTGGGGATCTGAACTTACCGAGTAATTCCAGTTAATTTATGTTAGGTGAGGTAAAATCGAAAAAAAGCAAAGGGGTTACATCATCGAAAATCTGGACAAAAATATTTTCTAGACTTTTTGTCTCATAATGAGTTAGTAGGTGACCATGCCGACGTAGAATCAAGCGGGGAATCGATTAAGAGGCTTCCCGGCCGAATCGGAGCAGCCGTTTGCTATACATATATCGCATTATAATGAACTGTAGTGCTTTTGGCGTCCTCCCGAAATGAAGGCGCTCGCCGCTCGGAGTGTACCACAATTTCTTCGGCCGCGACACGTTTCTTCGTCGCGAGACTGGTCGCTATCGATTTTTCTTGTGGATTTACGTAGGAATTGACCTCTAACTCAATTTTTTTTCTCCACTCTTTGAAAAAATCGTGAGGGAGGACACTCGCCTTATGATATTTTCAATTTCGCGCATCCATCGTTGAAATTTTGGACGAAAATTTTTGTCCGAGACTTTTTGTCTTGAAATATGTTTAAGTTTGATCTCTTCGATGTTAAGTGAACCGGGAAAGCGATTGAGAAGGTTTTTGGGTCCATTGGTGCGGCCGTTCTTGATATACCGCACATATTACGAAATGTGGGGCTTGTTGCAGCTTTCTAAAATGAAGGCTGTTGGGAATGGGATGTACCGCAATGTACTCCGAAATTTGGGACGAAAAATCTTTTAGATTCCATGGGCAGATACAGGAATTTTGCTCTCTCTCTCTCTCTCCACTCATTTGAACGTGTGCGTCAGACAACGACGGAGAAAGGGGTTAAAGTCACGTGATGGCCCACTTTGCTGTCCTTTTTTAACACATGTATTCATAAAGAGAGAGAGAGAGAGAGGAAGACATTTCAGTATCCACCCATGGCAGGTTGGATTGAATCGCTGTGAATCACGTTGGTCTCCTTCGGCTTTTCACATATACCTTACTAGTAAATATAAAAATAAAAAGAAGTACACATTTTTCGATTCGAAAATTTATTAATTTTTCAGAAAGTGTCATAGTAACTTGATCTAAAATATGACTAGTAAACTATTTGAGAATCCGTCAGCAGAAAAATGCTTTCAAATTAGCTTGTAGCACGATCCTTGCCTGGAAAAGTATAGGGTATGGCTGCTTTGGAATATCTGGAAGGGGCAGGGAGTTATTTCATTTCAGGAAAAGTCATACAATTCTGACGAAATTATTGTTCAAATATCTGAATGTTTGGGAAAAGTCCGCCTAGAGTTTGTGAAGTTTTTTGTTTTTATCTCTTGTTTCTGATTAGAAATCTCTCCTTATTAACCGAGTAAAATTCACCTCACTTTTGAATCTTTGTTTGAGTACATTTCTTGCATAAAAATTGGGAAAACTTTCCCCTTCATCGTTCAAAAATCAATGGAATTTTGTTACAAAAGAAACAATAAATGACCTGGAAAAACGTGGGAAACGCCAGGGAATTTTTCATTCAAATTTTTTAATTTGTTTGACTATTTTTTTTTTTTTTTTTTTTTTTTTTGGTTTTATTTGATATTTGTTCCCTTCATCCTAGCTTTTGAGAATACTAAATTTACTGTGTGTGCTGGATGAAATTATGCAATCAAATTTTTGACTGAGAACATGTTCCTGCTGACTGGCTAAACTGAAAATAAACGTATTCATTCAACAATATAAAGAATCAATTTTCAGTAAAATTGTTCTCAGAAGTCAAGGATTTTAAAATTATGCAACTTAAATAAATTACTATGCATCTTAAAACTAAGTGGTAAAGAGTTCTATTCAGTATTTATGTACCTAACAATAATCTAGTTCTAACATGAAATCAATAAATTATGGGGGTACAGCATTGAGTGGACATAGATACAAAATTAAATATGGGAGTTTTTTCATTTTGACTTTTGACGACAGCACCCTCCAGCATCCTCAGCACGACTAGAGTCCCTATGTATGAAAGATTCAAGACACGTGAACGGAAGTGAAGAAGAAGAAGGAAGGGGTCTGAGTAGCCTAGAGGCGCCTCTCTTGTTTACATTTTTATCCAACGATCTTCCCGCCAAAGATTACTTACACATGTATTCGTGTGTAAGTAATCTTTGTTAGGTCAACCTCCCGTTGGCTTCACTAACTGTTTTAATTTACAGTGAGGAGTAATGTGGGAATTTTATCCTGTTCTGAACATACTTTCATCAATTTCAATAGAAAATTTCATCAGTACAAGCTGAAAATGCCGAAAGTTTCCTCAAAGCAGGGCAGCGGGGAATATGGTTCCATGAAGATGTAAAAAAGAGGCGCGCCTCCAGGCTTCATAGACCCCTTCTTTTTCTGCTTCAGTTTTCAGGTGCCAATCAGAGATGGAACCTCGTATGCCGAGACTCTTTCATATGTAGGGGCTCTAAGCATGACTTAGTATGATTTCATATTTTTGGAGGCTTGAGGTTATCATAGGTATCATTCAGGGACAATGTTGCCAAGACTAACCTAACAATCCTCTGATGAGGATGATCCACTTACTAAATGAGGGGATTTTTCAAGTAGTCCAATGGCGGCTCGTGCGATGTGGCAACAACGTAATCTCTTCATTTAAACCTATATAAAACAATCGATCTTCAGGAGGTGCATTGCACCCCAAGATATCGATACTTTTTCATAGGTTTAAATGGAACAAAAGCATAGTTGCCAAATTGCACGAGCCGCCATACTGAAGTAGTCCTAGTTTCCATGCTTGAGTGTTTATCAAAGCCTTAAAACTTATTGTCCTAATAATTTGGGTTCCTCTCAAATAAGAAGAAATAAATAATACAATTAAAACATGAAATAATATAAACTACTAGTAGTACCTAGCTAGGTATTAAATATTATTAACTTACGAAAGAGAGAATTTATTCAGGCAATTAATATTAATTATTTGATATCCACCAAATTCCTGGCAAGAATTATGATCAGAGACCAATAAGCTGACAGTTTTGCTCATGAACGCAGACGTAATCAGTGACGGCTCTTGCAATCTGGCAACAACGCAGTAGCGCACCGAGAGATTCTTCATCTCTCTCTGTTCTCCATTAAGAAACGTATGTTAGACAAGGATGGACAAGGGGATAAAACCTCCTCCTTCTGTCCTTTTCCTACTCGTGCATTCAAATGGGAAATGAGAGAGATGGAAGCTATCCTGGTTGCGCCAGTGCAACAACGTGTTATCTCCATGTAAATGTGAAAGAGCTCGCTCTCACAAGCACTTAGCTTTGAATATGTCTACTCCGGGTAATTTATCCCAAAAACTGTGCGCAGTATTTTTTTACGTATGTAAGTTGGCCAGTTCTGATCAGGTCTGTTCATCATGTATTAACTTGGATGGATAATAAAAAAAAAAAAAAAATATAAAATAAATAAAAAATAATAAAAAAAATAAATTAATTAAAAAAATACTAAAAAAAAGATAAAAAAAAAATATTTATACATATTAAAAATGACAAATAAATAAATAAATAAATAAAAAGAAAGTACGACTAAAGTTGGAAGGCATTTAAAGGAGCCCTACTTGTACGCAGCGGCGGTTCATGCAATGTTACAATAACGGATTTTCTCCGTTTAAACCTATCAAAAATAATCGATCTTCAGAGGGTTCACTGAGTCTCTAAGAGATCGATACTTTTGCATAGGTTCAAATAGAAAAAAGACATGATTGCCAAACAGAATGGGCCACCACTGCCTGTAAATACGTGTCACCTTGAAAACCACTTGTCATGGATCAGTTCCTCGCTTTAAACTGTTGACAAATTCAGAAATGAAAACCTTCATGCATGGGCATTGGGCAGCGTGTGAGTCAAAGAAGTTAGGGCCCCTAACTTTTTTGACCCTAACTTAGGGGGGAGGCTAAAAATAATCAAAAATCGAAGACCTTTTTTCTTCATTATTGTACATATATTTTAAATTTTCTTTCGGTCATCAAATTCTCACAAATTCTTATACAAAAATGGAAGACAAACTGAAGAGTGAATAAAATAATAACTTGCTGATTCTATTCCATAGAAACCGCCAAGAGAATGAAGGAATGTACGAGGAATTTAATATTTTCATTCCAATTTTCTGCCTTGTTATCAAATGTTCCTCTCTTCAGCTTAGCTCCTTTCAACCCCTCCATTCTCAGAAAAGTGGAGGGGGGATTTTCCCCTCTAGCCTTTATAACGCGCCGGGCCGCCTATGCCTCTAAGATTCGTTAATTTCTAGAAATCGTGCTACTTTATGGTGGTTGTTAAACACATGCATCTAAAAATCAAGATTTATCAATCTTCTCTCTCTCTTTTTTCATTTTTTGTTTTGAACATTGTTCTGGTAAACTATCATACATTTTTTTTTTTGTTCAGAAATCGCTGGAAAAATCAACCTTTAACTTTCCACAGATCTTTACGAAGCTTCATGAAGAAGTAGATGAAGAGTAAGAAAACCACGTTCCAAAGCATTGAGCTCACAAAGCCTTTGAATATATCGGGAGCGAAGAAACTCGAGCGTCTCATGGTGATGGCTCGAAATGAAATGATGGGTTGAGTGAGTGGTACCAATCGATTAAACAACTGTATGCTGTAATGTGCGCCCTCTAGAGCCCAGAAGAAACCTGAAAGCAAAGAGCTCATTTATTCATATGTTTGTTGTCCAAGAGAGGCATGCGAAGTACATGTTAAAACAAAATGACCTATAATATTGAATGGGACAGTTTTGCTGTAAGCGATTTAATAGTCGATTCTGGTGTAAAAACCTGCAAAAATAACGATGGCAGCTCTAAAAACTTCCAAAATCCACTCCTAAACTCGATAAACGCTTTTATTTGCGTGGGCGTAATGGTGGCTGAGGGTAGTAACAATGGGAGATTCCCATCTAACAATACTGTAACTTCATCAAGAGGTGACCAATAAGAGACGACTTTCATTTGACACCAGTATCACTAGGTGTTGCGGTACCATTCATCGGATGTGGATCATCACTCTCATGACTAATTACTCTGTGAATCATCCTTGTCAGCATAGAAAGAGTGACAAAATTAAGACAGGAATCTCCCATTGTTACTGCCCTCGGCCACCGTTACACCCTCGTAAATAAAAGCGTTTATCGAGTTTAAGAGTGGATTTCGGAAGTTTTTAGTGCTGCCATTGTTATTTGTCGAGTTTTTTTTTACACCAGAATCGACTATAAAATCGCTTATATCAAAAGTGCTCAACAGCCCCATTTGTAGTTGTTTGCTTTGTTTAGCACTGGTTTCAGCACTGACGGAATAACTGAGTTTTAAAATAATCAGTCCGAATGTTTGTGCTATACGATTGAGATAGTTCATGCGATTGCAACCGAGCGCGAATGGCAGCCTCAGATCTTAAATTGCCTTCAACTGAGAGGATAGGCAAAACCATGACCATGGACCGCGCCGCACGCACCTACGAAGAAACGTATAGGCAACCTGCACCAGACGGAAGTATCGCAGATCCGATTTGATCCAGTTACTTTCAAATTAAACCTTCTATACAGGTAGAGCACCCGATTTCCGTCGAACTCCGCCCCCCCCCCCCCCATTTCCGTCACCATCGTCATATTTTCGTACGAAACAATAATACGCGGCACTTCTAGTGTTACTGGATATTGTTTCCAGATTTTACACATAGGTGGCAGCATTTTCCAATGGCTGTGAGCAGGCTGTGAGAATATTTACATTTGATTTAAGAGGTTGTAAATTCCTCTCCGAAAGTCAGCAAATTATGACACTTTGAATATTTTGATGGAAGTAATATAAGTATGGAACACGAATTTTCACATGAAATCGACGGAAAACTGACATTTGAAAATATATTGTGAGATAAATGAGGATAGTTTGACCGCCATTTTGGTTTTTAGGCTCTAATGGTCACCAGATCGATTTCTGGACTTGACACCATCGAAAATCGGATTCTCCGAATCAAGACGAAGAGAATGAGACCTTCCCCACTTTTTTTTTCAGGAAGCCTCCCAAGGGGCAACTTATGTGTACATTTGACTCCGTACTAATATGAAACTTTAAAATTATGAATATGCTCTGTAAAACTCACCACAAATCAACATGAGTAAAAAGTTACTTCCAATACCAGCGAATCCAGCGGCAGTCAAATTTTTGGAGGTTATCGACAGAATGATACCTGCAAAATGATATCACACAAATTAATAAACTGATTATAAAAGCATCTGGTAGCAGTTTGACATTAAAATATAACATCCAAATTAGAAGGTACCTGAAAACTCTCTACCTCCTTGTTGCAGCCTTAAAAAAAGCTAATTTGTAACTTTCAAGAAATTCAGTAAGTATAATTTATTGTAGACTGATTAGAAAAAAATCTGTCAAAATCTCGAACTGGCAAAATTCTAGCCGAACGAGCTAAAACTTTGCACTGGTAAAATTAAAGGCAAAGGGGGATCAAGCAATTGAGGAACCACAAATTTATCCTATTTGAACGTATGAGAGAAACAGTCGATTCTTGAGGGGAGTCATGTCCCTTTTACTAGTCGATTCTTTCTTATACATTCAAATTGGGAATATTAATTCACAGTTGTCTGGTTGCTAGATCCGCCTTTGCCTTTTATTTTACCTTTTACTTTACCTTTAATTTTCCTATTTATTACACTCATTGAGCGAGAGAGTTGTTTTTTCAAACTTTGTCACTTTCAATGGTATTTATTTTGTATAGGAGCTTTTAATTTCGTATTTTTCTGAAGTTTTCAGCCGAAGAATCGATTATACAGGGTGTCCCAAAATTGATAGTAAATATTTTTACCACGTATTTTTGGGGCCAAAATAAGACTTTTTTTTCCCTATGAACACGTGTCCGAAAATGCCCCCCCTCGGAGCTACAGCCCCTCAAAGTTTTAAAAAAAATCGGTTTTTCTTCGATTCTAGGAACGGATCTGCGTAAAAATGGATGAAAATTGGTTTCTGGGAGTAACTTTAGGCGTTCTTTCCGATTCCGTGGTCAAAAACTCCCGAAAGGGTCAAGAAGGGGGGTTTGAGGGGGGTTCAAATTTTAAATTGAATAATTTTTTAGTGCTCCGTAAGAAAATGAGAGAAGTAACAAAAGAATATAATGAAACAAAACAAAAGAAACATTTTTGATCATTGTGTTTTTTTCATATGACGCACGAAAAACGAGTAAAATCGATTTTTCGCCGGGAGCGCACAGCCCGAGAGCGCTGCTCTGTGCACTCAACTGACTCAACGATCGACTCGTCGCAACGCGGCACTGAAACAGCGCTCTCGGGCTGTGCGCTCCCGGCGAAAAATCGATTTTACTCGTTTTTCGTGCGTCTTATGAAAAAAACACAATGATCAAAAATGTTTCTTTTGTTTTGTTTCATCATATTCTTTTGTTACTTCTCTCATTTTCTTACGGAGCACTAAAAAATTATTCAATTTAAAATTTGAACCCCCCTCAAACCCCCCCCCCTTCTTGACCCTTTCGGGAGTTTTCGACCACGGAATCGGAAAGAACGCCTAAAGTTACTCTCAGGAACCAATTTTCATCCATTTTTACGCAAATCCGTTGCTAGAATCGAAGAAAAACCGATTTTTTTTAAAAACTTTGGGGGGCTGTAGCTCCGAGGGGGGGCATTTTCGGACACGTGTTCATAGGAAAAAAAAAGTCTTATTTTGGCCCCAAAAATACGTGGTAAAAATATTTACTATCAATTTTGGGACACCCTGTATACAAGTACACTTGGGGATAAAAAATAATGGGAGACGACTGCTGAAGGTAGGCTACCCGCAATGCTTATCTCAATATGAGTTTGTGCCATGGGCGGATCCAGCAATTTGGCAACCATGAATGCATCCCGTTTGAACGTATGAGAAATAATCGATTCTTGAGGGGGCCATGGCCCTCTTACTAATCGATTGTTTCTCATGCATTCAAATGGAAATAATACACAGTTGCCAGATTGCTAAATCGGTCTTTGGTTTATGCATTGCAGGTGGCCTACCTAAGTCAAAATCTAAGAACTTTCCTGACAATCTTTTTGTCCTCGACTGTTCCTTCATTTGATCCTTTTGACTAAATCCATGCATTCAAAAACTGTATGAGTAAAAACAAAAAGCAATCACTCACCGAACAACATGCCTTGACTCCCAACTATCACCAAAAGAGCGAATGCCAAATATGCATCCCCTTGGAAGGGCTGGTTAAATACCAAGAAGATAATTGCCAGCAACTCAATTATCTGAATAACCAGAATTGTCATTTGAACGATAACGTGAGCTACTGCGACCTCCAAGAAAGTGATTCCTGCGAATTAAACGAAAAAAACTTTAGTTTGAAATTTGTGAAGAGTATAGTGACGTCTGCCAGAGGCGTCACGTGCGATCTGGGAGCGCTGCATTTCTTTCATTGAAACCATTGCAAAGAATCGTTTCGAGAGAATGCAATGCGCACCTCCAATACTCCGACCTTTTTTATGTATTTAAATGGAGGAAATGCAGAGTTGCTGGATTGTACCGCGAAACGCGAATGGTGGCGTAGTTGCAGAGGGACTGGGGGGGGGGAGGGGAGAGCCTCCCTCCCAATTTTTCGCGAAGGAGGGACTATTTTGAGATAGCTAAGCCCGAAAAGCAAGGCAGCAAAGTGGATGGTGCTTTTTCGTCTCGGGCGTTAAAGTCCCTTTAAACGGCCGCCGACCGTATTGAATTTGACGCATAGTGACCATGATCGAATGATCGCTTAAACAGGTGTCTTCGCTGGATAAACATAGGGTTGAATAAACATCCAACACTTCCAACAGGCTATTTGTTTTTATATTTTTGAGGTTTAAAGGATTTGGAAAGTGCGTGTGCATTGACGTTTCTGTCATTTCATTTCACGAATCGACCATTTCGCAACTCAACGGCTGTATTTTAAAAATCGCGAGGAATTTTAAGGCTGCGAACTTGTCGTCATTACCCATTGGATAGCAGGAAGTACTTTTTTTGTCTTTTTGGTTTTTTTTTTTTCGTTCATTTTTTTTTTTTTTTTTCATGGGTTCGTTTAATGGCTTGATTCCACCTTGGGGCCATATCCAACAGGAAGTACTGTTGTCGATAAGAAGATGGTCTTATCTCTTATCTGATGTCTTCCTCAAGCTGCACCCGAGTGTTTCTCACTTGTCTTTAGTGTCAATCCTGGGCAAAGGGAATTCTCTTCTCATAGGCATTTCAATCGTGTACTATCGACGAATTAAAGATTGTCGCGACACTTTTACACATTTTCACTTGTGAGTGTACGTGTGGGACTGATTTGATACGGCTTTCCCACTTTCACTGGCCTCTCGCCTGCAAGGTGAGGATTATGAAGAGTGGCCGAACCGGAACCTTGAAGGCGAAACTTAGCTCACGAAAATCTCACGACAATCTTTGATTCGTCGATAGTACACGGGTAGCTTGTAACAGTCCGGTTATTTCACTTTGAGTACTAAGCACATAATTTATCCCCGGGCGCGTATTTAAAAAAAAAAAAATAAAAAAATAAAAAAAAAAATGAAAAAAAATGTCCCTCTTTATTATAAAATGTAGGTAAGCGATCCAAGTATTTCAGAAGGAGCAGTTTTTCGAAATAAAACGTGCTCCTTCAGCTAGTGGATATGTTGCAAACTTTTGTTGCAGCGTCATAGGGTTGATTCCTTCGCAAAATTGCATTAAAAAGTCTCAAAATCAACTCATAAACTCACTAAGTAAACGTAAAAAAAAAAAAAAAATCAGAGATGGCGGTCAAATGAGTGATGGGTTGCAAATAAGGGAATCCCATCTAATCACTGGCGCAACCAGGATCTCTTCCATCTCTCTCATTTCCCATTTGAATGTATTTGTAAGAAAAGGACAGAAAGAGGGGGTTATATCCCCCTGTCCATCCTTGTCTAACATACGTTTTTTAATGGAGAAAAGAGAGAGATGAAGAAACTCGTTGCGCTAATGCATCTAATTGTAGCTCTCTCTCTCTCTCTCACCCTCTCACCCTCTCTCTCTCTCTCACCCTCTCTCTCTCACCCTCTCTCTCCCTCTCTCTCCCTCTCTCTCCCTCTCTCCCCCTCTCTCTCTCTCCCTATCTCCCTCTCTCTCTCTCCCTCCCTCCCCTCTCTCTCCCTCTCTCTCTCTCTCTCTCTCTCCCTCTCTCCCTCTCTCTCTCTCCCTCTCTCTCTCTCTCTCCTTCTCTCTCTCTCTCTCTCTTCCTCTCTCTCTCTCTCTCTCTCTCTCTCTCTCTCTCTCTCTCTCTCTCTCTCTCTCTCTCTCTCTCTCTCTCTCTCTCTCTCTCTCTCTCTCTCTCTCTCTCTCTCTCTCTCTCTCTCTCTCTCTCTCTCTCTCTCTATAATAAATCACCTCTCTTAGCATAGAGAGTTGCAATTAGATGGGACTCGTCCTTAGTGACCTGCTCATTATTAGAGTGTAATTTGAAGTTTGTTGAACGCATGGTTATTTGAGCTTGTGAGTGGATTTGGAGACTTTTTGATGCTTTCTATGTGATTTTCACGCGGGTTTGCTTCAGACCTGACCCTCCATACCTCTGTTGTTAAAATTTGCAACAGACCCTTCATTAAGTTCTTGAGGAAGACACTTACCTGAACTCATAACTCGTTCCATGACCCCACTTTCTTTTTCCTCTCCAATGACAGCAGTTGTGAAAACGGTCGGGAGATAGAAAACAGCACTGAAAGGCAACAAAACATGATTCATCAAAATATACCTAAATACGACGAATTTTTTCTTTCGCCAAAATATAATTCAGCGATAAGAATTTATACTCGAGGAATGTGGTTATCGGAGGCATTGACGGCTCGTGGAATCTGGCAACAGTGGCGTAGCGTGCTATTTGGCATCGTTGCCCTTCGTCCATTTAAACCTATGAAAAAGATCGAATGATAGGGTGTTCGGTGAACACCTTCGCATTCGAACTTTAACACGGGTTTAAATGGACACTGTTCAACGTTGCCGAACGCGCCACGCTACGCTACTGTCTGGCAACAATACTTTTTTACCATTTGAAGTCATTCTAAAATACAGTGAAGTTGTGTACAGTTTGGCAACGTTGTATTTTGTCAATTTAAACCCATGTTAAAGGTCGAATTCGAAAGCGTTCACCGAACACCTAATTGTTCGATATTTTTAATGGGTTTAACCCTCTAAGGACCAGGTTACTTCAGAAGAACACCACTCCTCCGTTTAAATAGGGAAGGTAGTTAACTGTTCGTACTCGGGTGAGTTGGAATTGCCTATACGATGATTTGAAGGCGCTTGAACGAAACCTTATCTTGTAAGTGTCTACATCCAGAATCGCGTTTTTCTCGATCATCATACTGGAACTATGTGAAATAAAAAGGGAGGGTAGTTAACTGTTCGTACTCGAGGGAGTTGGAATTGCATATACGATGAATTGAAGGCGCTCGAACGAAACCTTATCTTGTAAGTGTCTACATCCAGCCAGAATCGCGTTTATTCTCGATCGTCATACTGGAACTATGTGAAATAAAAAGGGAGGGTAGTTAACTGTTCGTACTCGGGGGAGTTGGAATTGCCTATACGATGAATTGAAGGCGGCTGACGAGACCTTAACTTGTAGCAGGTATTTTCGTCGATAATCGCGTTCATCCGGAATGAAGACTGAAACAATAAGGAATAGACAAGAATAGAAAATCGAGTATACTCGGGCTTGGTCCATAAAGGGTTAGATAGAGAAAGCACGACGTTGCCAAACTGCACGCTACGCTACACGTAGGAGTATTTACCCCAAAAACCTGGCCAAAAATATTTGCGTGTTCTTGAATATTTGAAAATTGATTTCCGTTAATTTTCCAATTTAAACTCGAAACTCCTATTGCACGGTTTATGGTAGGAAAAGGCGTAAAAATGAAGAATTTTAGCACAAACCAAAGGTCGATATTGCATTCTTTCGCCGAGTAATTGAAGCTTATTTTTTAAAAAAGGCTTCACTTCAAAATGTTGCAGGATAAAAATGTGGAACATTGTGCAAGTTTTTATTGCAGAAACTGTCTCCCTAGATGGTCTTTTTCAACCTCCTTTGTTCTGTTTTGCCGGAATTTGCCCGGAATATATTTAAAATTACCTTTTTCTATTTATCAAGTGTCTGAAATTGGATATTTTTTTACGTTAGTTTACAGTGAGTTATAGAATGGTCTTAAATGCATGAGAAAAAAAAAATGGCATGTAAGAGCAGTGCATACCTTCAAAAGCATCCTTCAAAATTGCCGAAATGATTGGATGCACCAACGCTTGTTCGTGATGGAAAATGTTTACCTATTAATAATAGAGCAACAAGCGGTGAAAAATTGAGGGTGACTTGGACGCTTACTTCCACGATGTCCTATTGATAGTAGATCAACTTTGGGGTCCTGAAGCATCTAGTACGCTATAGGGCGGGGCGGCTGCTTAGCACTTAGAGACCGATATATTTTAATTTTTTGATGAAATTTTAATTTTGGGTTTTTGGCCAGGTTTTTAAGGCAAATATTCCTACGTGCGCCACTGCTAAAATATGGATTTTAAGTGAGGCACAGTGTTTCACCAAAAAATTCTTTTCACAAAGAGGTTGAAGTGGAGCGAACCCATTGCTGCCTCATTGTACCACCACTGATACAAGGCATAAAGGGACATTGTCGTAGGCCTGCTTGCAGGCGTTACTCGGCAATTTGTCTTCCTCAGAATCGTGGATCGTTTCTCTAAAAGTCAATGGAATAACTATGAAACTTTTTCCTGGAAAGGGTGGCAAAAACTTATGGACAGTTTTTTTGGAAGGTCGGCAAGTTGTCTCCACTCCCCCCCCCCCCCTTCCAGGAATGTAGATCTGTCTCTGAGAACCATCGCCTGACAGATATCACTTCTATTGACTATATCTATCAATACTCAAAATTGACGATATTAAGAGTTTCTTCTTAATGTGGTAATGACCCCGCTTAAGAGAGAAACCTCTTGATTGATAGAAACCTCTTTATAGATTGATTTGGAGCATAGGAAAAACGTACTCCACCCATATAACACGTCGATAAGCGTATACTTACATGATGACTAAACCAGGGGTACAGAACGTAGAAAAGTCATAATCGTAACTTCCAAACACAGGTTTCTCCATCTGATTGAAAAGAAAAAAAGAAGAAAATAAATGAAAATATTAAATTGAAACGAAAAAAAAAAAAAAAAAAACAAGCAGGGAAAATTCCAACACGCAGGTGTTGGAAAAGCGTGCCACTAAAGTCTGAACAGCTTTAATGCTTTTGCTAGCAATGATAATAATTAGACAGCATTCAACATGGAGCTGATCTCGAGAAAATTGAGTCCAAAGTTGAAGAGCTAGCATTTAAACAAAAAACTTGGAATTACTTACGTTTTGATTTCATTCAACTACCGTGTTGTGTTTTTGCATTTCAACACCGGAAAAGTGGAATTTACTATGTAGGAAAGGTACTTAATTTTTAGCGTTTAAAGTGACTTGGTTCCTTTCTTCTTTTTTTTGGCATAATCACGAAAAACGAAACTCTAAGAAAAACCAAACGGCAGAGTTGGTTTACACTGTTGATTATTTTAAAATCCGTTAATCCGGACTTAATTCCGTTCCCAATTCTATAAAGGAACCGAGTCGGAGTTGGTTCCTTACGAGACTCGGATTAAGGTTTAACCTAATCAGCCAAAGGAACCAAGTTCTCATTTTATTTCATCATATGGACAATGACATCAATGAGGCTCACCAGCTCACTTTTACCGGGAAATTTTTGACGGGAAATAGTTGTTATTACAGAAGAAGCACTTGTTGCTTCGAGATTCAGTATTGCTAGCTCTATCAATCAATAACCCAATTTTATCAAAAATGTCACTCGGTTCTTTTGTGACAAGTGCTGTCCAATTGAGCTTTTTTGGTGAGAAATTATGAAAAAAATAAATTTAGATCAGATGTATCTATAAGGAGATGAGTCAAAGGCGTTGTTTTTGTGTGTTTTTTTTTTGTTTTCAAAACTTTGGAGGGCTCTAGCTCAGAAGAGAAACATTTGCAGCACATACTCATGTAGGAAAATAAAGTCTTAATATATGTATGTTGACCCCAAAAATACACTCCATAAGTTTGGCACTCAAGTTTTGAAACACCCTGTTCTTGATATTTTGCTCCCCCCCCCCCGCCCCCTTCACAAAAGACAACATCTTGACCATGCACATTTTTTAAAAACACAGTTTGACTGTAGAGATATTTTCTCTCTCTCCCCCCCCCCCCCCCCCCTTAACGAAAAAGGGGGGAATGGGTCACCTATCTCTGATGTTCGTCGTGCGCGTGCACAGATTGTTCGGCTTTACGACTGCAATTTTGGCTTTCTTTATAATGCGTTTTTTGGGTTTTTTAGTGGATTTTATGACCATTTGATGCCGCCAATGTAATTTTCAGACACTTTTACATCAGAATCAAAACTCTATGGCACTGTAGCAAAAGTTTGCAACAAACCCATTGAAAGCTGAAAAGAGAAAATTATTTGATAAGGCTTGATCTTTTTTACCCACATAAACTATAGACAATAGATATTTCTAAATCCCTCCACCTTTTAAACGGCTTGTTCAGGGATCAAACATGAGGTTGCGTTCTTTTGAAGTCAAAAGCGTCATATTCGGAAAAGCCGTGATTCTAAATAATAACAGTTTTTTTTTTATCTTTTTTTCCGTTTTAGGTGCTGTCAGCACTTATTGCGATTGTCACGATGTAGATACGTAATATGCATAAATGGAACACTTGCGAATTCATGAAACAATAATCCTTTAATATACAGAACTAACCATTTCAAGTGCCCTTTACACATCAAGCATTCTAGGGGTATAGATTAGTAGGTGTGGAGGTTTAAGAGGTTTGTGGATTTTAATTCCCCCTCTCCCCATTTATTTTCTTGAAAAGTATCGAAAGTTTACAGTTAAAACTATGCCATTATTCACTATGACGCATTGTCATATTATTTCTTTTTTTTTCTGTTGCCGTCGGTCGATATCATTTTTCGTGTTGGAAAAGCAAAGTTCCATATGGACCTATAGTTTCCAAAATTTGAAGAAGCTTCCAGTGAAAAATTTTGTACACGCAACGAACTTTTTAGGATAGGTAAATAAGTTATTCCTGAGTCAATTCCATAGCCGCAGCGAGGAAGCTGTCCAGGGGTGGAAGACACGTGACAGCCCCTCTCACTTTTTAGAGCAATTAATGCGAATTTTACCCCTCTGGCTCCCTGTGTTCTGGATTTTAAACACCTATTTTTCAACAAAACGCCAAAAATGTCCTCAAAAATCCGTTGATTCCATCGACGCTCATTGAGGGGGTTTCAATTTGCCGATCCCCCAGAATTTCAAATGTTTCGATGCAAAGACCTGTTTAGTGTGACGTCATGAAAAAAAATTTGGGTTTCCCAAACAAAGGCTCCGTCTCACTCGCTCTCGTGGGTTTTCCCATACGAAACACAGTCCAAATTTTCAAATACAAGTGCTAGTAAACAACACGTTCTTTACACGTTGTGTTTATCACACCATTGGGTTCCACGTCCCTTATAAAAATTTCCGATTGTTTCAAAAAATTTTCCGATTGGATATATATTCCCGCGCTTTATTTCCCATAGAAATAATCGAAATTCCATAGAGACAATCGGAATTCGTGTAGATTCAAGCGCGCTGACTACAGCAACGATAGGTCTCATGATTGAAATAAGGCGAAATCATCTATGGTTCCTATTCTTACAGTTTTAACAGCCACTTTTTTCTCAGTGATAAAATATGAGTCCGCTATCACAAACTTTTTGAAACATCGCGCATCGATGCACAATCACAGTTATATCGAAGAAAGTCCTATGTTTTGTCCTTGTCACACTCACAGTTTCTAAAGAGCACAAAATTCTAGGATATAGGCTCATCAGCCACATCACGGCATGTGTTGTACCTCGAACAATAGCTTCGATACGAATAGAAGTTAGAATGATTGAGTGTCATGGCGGTGATACTCCCATAAGAGACCGTGAGTAAGACAAGGACAAAACGTAGAACGTCTTTCGGTATAACTGTGATTGTAAATTCGCTTGTGATCTTTTAGGAATTATGTTACAGTGAAAAGATACTTTAAGGCAAGTGGAATCTAATGGTGCAATAAAATTTGAGAAAAGTGTTGGTTAACTAGCATGAATTTGCGTTCGAAAATTTGGATCTGGTAAATCCACGAGAGTGAGCGAGATAGCGCATTTGTTTGGAACTAATTCTGATCGTGACGTCATCACTAAACAGGTCTACTTAAGGATATGAATGAGCCTCTCTCTTTTCTATACCCCTCCCGCTCTTCATCAATACCTCGTCGCTTCTTATCGATGTACCCTCGTCAAACAGATTTTGACACTTTTACGATGCCTGTCCTGAACGCTTAATGCACCGTGAAGAAATCTTGAGACCGGTGGAGCCCAAAGGCGAGGGGCAAAGAGGGTTTCTGTGAAGGGTGTTTCCACCCCCCTCCTGCCTTGGAATTTCGACTCATAGGTTGGCACAAATGACTTAGGTTGCTGGACCTGTATGGAATTCTCGTTTGAAGGAATTCGACTTTGACCCTTAATAACTTATTGAAATTAACAGGAATACCAAAACTTTTACAATTTTAAGAAAATAGACGCCGAGGCCTCCTGGATTGCAGCAATAAATTAACGATTAATGAAACCAGTTTTAAGAAAATACGTTTTTAATTTTTCAAACCTTCCCGCCAAAGGTTTTGCCATAAGCAAGGCATTGGACTTATATACAGGGTGTCCCAGACCACCCGTGTAGGTACTTTTTCTCAAAAACGGCTGGGAGTAGAGAGCTGAAACAAAAAAGTCAGATAGGGAATTGACCCCAAAGAATTCAATGAAAATATTTTCAAAGCCCCCCGAGGCCCCCCAGGGGGGTTTTGGGGGGGTTCGAAACACATTTTTCCATTTTTGGCGGGAAAAAGCATATAAAAGGTAGAAAAATAAGTTCAGATTCTGAAAGAGAAACATATTGCCGACATTTTTACTCCAGTAACTTTTCCCCGAAAACCCCAATTTTTGGGGTTATGGGCCCTTTTGGGGGGAAATTTTCATTCGGCTACTGTGACCACACTATTCAATATTTTTCAAAAAACTGAAATCCATCTGAAAGAAGAGATAAAGACCTTTCGATTGATGTGCCACATAATACCTAAAAGTGAAAAATTAAGGCCCCCAGGCAGATTCCAAAATTTGGGGGTCTTTGGGCCCCCCCACGTGAAAAAAGTCAAATAGCAAGGTATGGCTTGTGATACATCGATCGAAAGCCCTCAAAGAGTAGAATAAGATGGCGCAATTCAAAATCGTCTACAATCATTACTTTCAAAATGGCGGCCATTTGAAAATTTTGGGTGTTCAAAGGAAAGTCTAGGGGAAGGAGTCCAAAGATTAACGATACATAGATTAAAAGGCCTTGAAAAAAGCAAACGAATGGCACAAACCGCAAATCGATCCGCCGCTTCAATCAAAAGTTATGACCGATTGAAATTTAAGCAGCCTTAAATAGGCCTTATTGAGCCCTTTAAGTTTCAATCGGTCATAACTTTTGATTGAAGCGGCGGATCGATTTGCGAATTGCGCCATTCGTTTGCTTTTTTTAAGGCCTTTTAATCTATGTATCGTTAATCTTTGGACTCCTTCCCCTAGACTTTCCTTTGAACACCCAAAATTTTCAAATGGCCGCCATTTTGAAAGTAATGATTGTAGACGATTTTGAATTGCGCCATCTTATTCTACTCTTTGAGGGCTTTCGATCGATGTATCACAAGCCATACCTTGCTATTTGACTTTTTTCACGTGGGGGGGCCCAAAGACCCCCAAATTTTGGAATCTGCCTGGGGGCCTTAATTTTTCACTTTTAGGTATTATGTGGCACATCAATCGAAAGGTCTTTATCTCTTCTTTCAGATGGATTTCAGTTTTTTGAAAAATATTGAATAGTGTGGTCACAGTAGCCGAATGAAAATTTCCCCCCAAAAGGGCCCATAACCCCAAAAATTGGGGTTTTCGGGGAAAAGTTACTGGAGTAAAAATGTCGGCAATATGTTTCTCTTTCAGAATCTGAACTTATTTTTCTACCTTTTATAGGCTTTTTCCCGCCAAAAATGGAAAAATGTGTTTCGAACCCCGCCAAAACCCCCCTGGGGGGCCTCGGGGGGCTTTGAAAATATTTTCATTGAATTCTTTGGGGTCAATTCCCTATCTGACTTTTTTGTTTCAGCTCTCTACTCCCAGCCGTTTTTGAGAAAAAGTACCTACACGGGTGGTCTGGGACACCCTGTATTAGATATGAAAATGAAAACAAGAAGCGCACCGTATATATACGGCACGCTTAAAAATCTTGTAAAACGAGAGTATTTAGGACATTCTCGCGGTGAGCATGCAAATTTTTTCAACGAGACTGCGTGAGACAACAAATAAGTCGAAGGCCTGATTGGATCGATTCTTTTGATTCGCTGTATGTAAGCAGCAATGAAAAATAATAATAATAATAATTAGGTCGCGTGACTAATTATTAGTCAAACTTACGCAATCAAATTCATTGGTTGTAGGGGAAGTGTGGGTGGGTTGGGACACCGGGAGGGTTGGGACATTGCGTTTTTCTCAGTTTAGGTTGGCACTACCAACTTCATCCTGGGATGTAAAACTCTACAAGTGAGGCCACACTGCCAAACGGAGTTTGAAGGCAATATCACCTATCTTCTTCCCGCTAGGTCATTTTTGTTGTTTTGACCTATACTAATTTTTTTTCTGGCATTTTCTAATTCTTTAAACTTTTTGCTTTGTATTTATTTAAACTTCTCACAATTGGGGGGCCGAAAACAGTATATATTTAGGTGAAACTTCCCGCAGTTGCAATCTTCATAACCTAACCTCACTTTTTGATATTGTTGGTTGTTCACATTTTGTCGTTTTGGGAGGGTTAGGACATCGGTCTCAGGGAGGGTTGGGACACATTTCCAAAGTGCTTCTCAAACACAAAAAACTGAAAAACTTTGAAAACTGTGGAAACTTTTCAGTACCATCATATTTAAGGTCCTAAATTCATTAGATTAGTAATTTTAACTATTCTTTTAATTTTTTTAATTTTTTTAACTTTAAAACTGATTTTTTTAATTCATAATTTTTTCCGTAGCTGCTAGCGCCATATTTCTAACCGCGGAGGCAGTTTTTATCAATTATTTAATTTTTATCTACCATTTTTTGTATTCTTTGAAACCTTTTTACGTTCTGGAAGTGTTTTTTTTTTAATTAAAGTTGTTTAAAACATTAAAACATTGATAAAATCATTCCATGTCCCAACCCTCACTGAGCCCTGTCCCAACCCATACAGGGTAGTTAGGGGTGGGACACTTTTTGAATTTTTAAAAAAATTGCTCTAAAAAATTTAGTTTTTAATATTTTTTCTCCAAATCAAGGCAAAACATTTTTATTGTCAGTCTGAATAATCTCCAATAGCAACTTTTGAAGAAAAAAAAATTAAGGGACCCATAGACAGGTTTGAAAAAAAGTGTCCCAACCCACCCACACTTCCCCTACTTACTTACCCAATAAATTATAGGTACTCCAACCAATAAATTGTTACTCGGCACCAACAGAATAGTGTACCGGGTACCAACTCAAATTGGTTGTCCTTAGTACTTACTCGCAGTATAATTGGTACCATTAAACCAGTGATGTGCAAAAATCATTTTTTGAATAATCATGAATAATTGACTAAGATTATTCGCATTATTCTCATGTTATTCAATGGCGAAGCGTGAAATTTGGCAACAATGTATTTTCTCCATTTAAATTCACCAAAAAAGTCGAACGCTCCAGTCATCGGCGATGACTAGGCATTTCGACCTTTTTAATGTGTTTAAATGGGGGAAAAGGAACGTTACCAAATCGCACGCCGCGCCGCGCCGCGCCACTGATGTTATTATTCCTATTAGTAAAAAAATGAAAGTTTTGACACTACCAGTCATTCATCTTATGACTGATGAATATGCTGTCAATGTCAAAACTTTGATTTACTCATGGGAATAACCTGAGAATAATACCAATAATTTTAGTTAATTATTCATGGTTATTCAAAAAATTATATTTGCCCATTTGCTTGTTACCTATAATCGATTGGAGTCCCCATTTTTTTAAGTAAGTAAAACTAATCAATTAGATGCTTAAATTTCACTAATAATAAAAATTAGTCAGGCGAACCAATTCTTTTTTTTCCCGCGGAGTAGCTATCCTAATCAATGGGGCTCTTGCAAACTTTTGCTACAAGGAATTTAAGAGTTGATTCTTGCATAAAAACCTGTAAAAATGACGATGAGTACACTAAATAATCGGGAAATTCACTCTCAAAATCGGGCTTAACCCTTTTCAGCAAGATGGTACACATAAGTACCATTTTCTGTAACATGGGTTTCAACGGAATTTAAATGGAAATTTTGCAAAAACATGTGTGACCCATCAAAAGTCTTAGAAAATTGTCCTCTTTTGAACGGTCTTAAAAAAATCTCAAAATAAGTAAAATTCCAAAATGCGTGCTGGAAAGGGTTAATGGCTGAGAGACGGTGGTATAATGTGAGATTCCTATCTAAACTGAGACATATCTCTGTGTTTCCTCAGAGAAAGTTACAAATTAGACAGGAATCTCCCTTGATAACTGCGTTAGAACCGCCATTACAAACTTGACGTTTTAGCAGTTATGTGAGTTAATTACTGAATTTTAAACTTTTTTAGTGTGATTTTCTTGATTTTTCGCTGGTTTTTACAACAGATAGGATTATTCATTTACCCACAGCAAAAGTTTGCAAGAGCCCCATTATTTAAGTTCGGGGAGCAACCCCCCCCCCCCCCCCTTTCTTCATGACAACTATGAATACGTACCAGAATGGGTAATCTCAAAGATTCGGCGGCAGTCTCAGACTCGTTAACACAGGGTTTCAAGATTGTTTTGAAAGCAGTACGGAGCATGTTGTAAAAGTCTCTTTGCATTTGAAACAAGACGTGTAAATCTGTAAAAATCAAGCAATTGTTTCGTGACAGTTTTGAGTCATTGCAAAAATTAGGTACAGTGATCGAGAACATTTTTTAAGCGGAACAGCCGCGGCATTAGTGTGGTATCTTTTTTATTTGAAGGGGATTTAAAAGTTTTCGTGGAATACGTGGATTTGCACAATCTGAAAGCACGATATTACACCGGAAGTATTTACAAATCTGAGCATTAAAAGAGATGGTAAGCTTGAACTTCAACAAAATAAATATATAAATAATATGATATAATACAATGTTACTATGGTTGGTACCCACTCCCTCAGTGGCGGCTCTTACAATCTGACACCAATGTTTTCCCTCCATTTGAATCTATGTACCAGTGGCGTAGAGTGAACTTTGGCAACAATGCAATGTGTCCATTTAAATCCATTAAAAATATCGAACTATTGGGTGCTCGGTGAATACCTTCGCATTCGATTTTTTACATGGGTTTAAATAGATACAATACAACGTTGCCAAATTGCACGCTACGCCACTGCTATGCACTTGTACTATGACTTCCAAAAGATAGTACCCTCGTCGAAATTCCTACTGTTAAATTTCCCTCTTGTTTCCAATAGAAGTTTCGATTTTTCATGAAGTACTCTGATGGGGGCATATTGATGAGTCTTTAAACACTTGGAAGCCGCAACATTGTATAAAGGTTGCCTAGGTCTAAAAGAGTAAAAATTTTGACTAGGGCACTATTTTTTTTTTTTTTTTTTAAAAAGTCATAGTACATACATCAATCGAAGCATCATGAAGCCCTCCTCCACTTCCGAATCGGTTGTTTTACACATAATCAAATGGAAGAAAAACATCGTTGCCAACTTGCCAATTTTTCGGGTAGGTGTAATTTTTAATAGATGACATCCAACGTTGCCACATTGAGCACTCTGTCGTTGAGGAGAATAGTTCTGAAACTCGTTGGAACACTAAAATTTCCCAGCTTCGCTCCCTGAAAATCTGAAATCACGCGGTGTTATATTATTTGGTTTTTTGGTTTGCTCGAGGACTTACTGGAACTGTCCAGCCATAGATCAGCGAAACTTTGCTCAATCGCCAAATTCGAAGCATCCTTTTGAAGCAAGACCCTCTCCTGTATGGCCTCCGAATAATTCGATCCGAAACTAATCAAACCATACGTTTTGCCGGTCCGATAGTCATGTATCGCTTTGTCCAAGTCATTGTATTCCCTCTATTAAAAATGAAAAAATAAAAATGCATTAATGTCATTGTTCACATCCAAGGGTCGGAGTTTGCAGTTTTTTGAGGCATCGATGGCATCAATTTGATTTTGAATTCAAGTCCGGAGGTGAATTCAAAATCGAATCGTTGCCATCAATGCCCCGAAAACACCTAAAAACACAATTGAGTTTCCTCGAATATGTAGGTTAGGTTGGTATTGTTAATTATATTCGATCGCGAAAATGCGCTTTAAAACTTTCCAGTGACATTTCTCGGTTCAAGTTACTTGTTTAAATTGTTTTTCCTAATTAAAAGTGGTCTTGAAAGTTTATTAATGATAAATTACTGACAATAAATCAGTGGCGGCTCGTGCAATTTGGCAACAACGTTTTCCCTCCATTTGGCTCAATGTAAAAGAATCGAATGCTGGTAAAGCGCTGCTTCACTATCGAATCGATTGTTTTACATAGAATCAAATGAAGCAAAAACATTGTTGCCGAATTTCACGAGCCGCCACTGTGACAAATTAACAGTCTGATTTTTTTACCACTTTATGACGATCTCAGACTATCAGTAGCGAGGCGTGAAATTTGACAACGATGTACTTACCTTCTGCATTTAAAGTCACTGAAAGAATCGAACGCTTCGGGCATCGGCGATGACCAGATGTTTCGACCTTTCTAATGTGTTTAAAGGGGAAAAAAGAAACGTTGCCAAGTTGCACGCCTCGCCACTGCAGACTATAAAGCGGCGATAACTGACCCATTTGTCACCAGTTCGATGCGTAACTCACCATGATATAGTCCTTCCTCTGTATTTCTTTTATGAAAGCACAGCTGAGAGTGTTATTGTCATCGAATATACATCGATCCGCCGGGTAAACAATCGGGCAATTGATTAAACTATCGTTGAGTTCGTTGTTGACTAGTCCGAAAGGTAAATGCCGTGGATCGTGTCCGACAGCCATTGAGAAAAACACACTAATTATGATCGGTAAAGCGAAGGTGAATATGATCATTCTAGAAAGGAAAAAATCAGAAGAAACAAAATTAGAGAGCTATTAATTTTTAAATATAGCTCGATTCGGAAATAAATCTCAGAACGAGCGGGGCAACGCCTTTTTGTAAATTACTGGATCAAAACAGAATAGGTCTATTTGCGCACTTTCGCAACAAAGGCATAAATAATGGGGATGTTGCCCACTTTAGCTATAACCGATTTAATAGTCGATTCTGGTGTAAAAACCTCCAAAAATAACGATGGTAGTACTTATCACTTCCGAAATCCCCTCCTAAACTCAGAAAACGATTTTATTTGCTTGAGCGTAATGGTGGCTGAGGGCAGTAATAATCGGAGATTCCTATCTTAATTTCGTCACTCTCTATGCTGACAGGGATGACCCACAGAGTAATGATCCACATCCGATGATTAGTACCGCGGCAACAAGTGACACCGGTGTCAAATGAAAGTCGTCTCTTATTGGTCACTTCTTGATGGAGTTACAGTATTGTTAGATGGGAATCTCTCATTATTATACTTATCTAAGCCACCAATTTGTTCCTAAATGTTTACTTGTTTATAACTTTTACTCTATTGGTACTGATGATGATCATGTTGATCATAAGGCTTTTGCCTTTCATGTAAGTCCTAATTTAATTGTAATTACAAGATTGGCTATTGTTATGAATTTAGTTTCATTTTACTTCTCGTTTTATCTTTTTTTTTTCAATTGAAGATTAATTAGACCACAGTACCAGAATGTAGACTTATTACATGGACCGTAAATGGGATGATTTCCTTGAGACCTAAAGTGCTTTTCAATCTTCGCAACGGCATACTTTCTCACCTTTTTCTGCGTTTACATTTGTTAAGTATTAACAACAGAGCAACATATTGGATCATTGTCTATGACACACTCTCCGTGGAAGAGTTTTGCTGGCCGTTGGAATTCAACGCGTTTCATACAGTTCGTTACATTATATTTGTTCATTTTTTGAGCTTTACGAGAGCAAAAGATAGGGCAAAGCAAACATTATAAAATTGAAGGCGGTGGCAAAGTGTAAATCTGTAAAATCTGACAAAGTTGCATTTGATCCATTTAAACCCATGAAAAATATCCAACTAGTAAGGAATTGGCAATCATATACTTTCGGATTCGACTTTTTGCATGGGTTCAATTGGACCGAATTCTACATTGCCAGATTGCACGCGTCGACGTCGCTTCGTCATTGATTGATTGAGTGTTAGATGATCTTGGCAGTGGCGAGGCGTGCGATTTGGCAACGTTCCTTTCCCCCCATTCAAACACATTAGAAAGGTCGAAATGCCTGGTCATCGCCGATAACTGGGGCGTTCGACTTTTTTGGTGAATTTAAATTGAAAAAAATACATTGTTGCCAAATTTCACGCTTCGCCACTGGATCTTGGTGAATTAACTTACGGTTTATTCCTTAGGAGAAGATAAATATTTTTCAAAAATTGTGCCTTAAATCGAGTTGCGCTAAAATTACTTTCTTTCTTCACCGGAAGTTCGGGTTTTGAAGCTCCTCGAGAGAATAGTGTTGAGTCCTGAAATGAAAGAAAAAAATTATCTTAATCAAAAGCGCAGCTTCAGTTTGTATCATGACAACTTCGTAATTTACATGTATTTACAAATTAATCTATTTTCTGATACAATCTTTCAAAAATAATTATATAGTGGATGATTTTTAATAACTTTTTTCCTCTGATTTGTTGCAATTTTTTTTTTTTTTCAATCTCAGACCAGTGGCGTAGCGTGCAATTTGGCAACGTTGCAGTTCGTCCATTTAAACTCATGAAAAAGATCGAACTATTGGGTGTTCGGTGAACGCCTTCGCAGTCGACCTTTTACATGGATTGAAAAGGACACTGTACAACGTTGCCAAATTACACGCTACGCCACTGTCTCAGACCATAGTGCAACGTGGAATCTCCATTTAAATCAATGTATTTTGGGCTAAACTCGCATCTCCGGAACTTGATGAAGCCTAGTAACTATAGACAACTCTGTTTCCAGCTCATTGAGTACTTTTATTTGCTTGCTAAGAAACACCCCGTGGCAAAAATGGTTCATTCAGATCCATACGATTTAATACGAATTCCCTACACCGAGTCTGGATATGCATGGATCTGTAAGGATACCAACACGTATACCCATACGATATCCATACATATTCATAAACAGTAATGTCACTAGACTTTTGCATTTTGGGGGGCAAGATGTGTAGATCCCCTGTCGGGGGGGGGGTCTCCCCCCAGTTATCGAGGGTCCGGTTGTCCACCCCCAAAAATTTTTGGAAAATTGAGTCTTATCTACTAAGCATAATTTTACACTATTCTGAATTTTACTCTAGATCACTGACGAAAACTACCAAATCATCTCCTTGTTTCACTATTGGAACAATGTAATAGATAAAATTCAATTTAGGTCAGTATCTACGGTTAATGTCTTGGTTTATTTAGAGAATTAAGAGAGTTAATTGAATTAAAAATCCTATACTCTGAAATTGTAAAAAATAAAAAAAAAAAAAAAAAAAAAAAAAAAAAAAAAAAAAAAAGGGAGTGTTAACCTTCGAGCTCCTCTAATCTTTATTTATGTCAACTACAGTCAATATCCTTTCCTTCCTTCCCCCTTAATTTTCTCCTCCTTTGTCTCCTTCTGCAAGTTCTTTCTTTTTCCATCTCTCTTATTCTTCTTCTCTCTTCTTCTCTCGTTTTCTTTCTGTTCCCTTCTTTTCTTTCCTTCTGTGCTCTCCTTTACTTTTTCACACGTTTTCTCTCTTTACCGTTTGGGGGGTCAACAGTCACGTTCGGGGGGCACTATGCCCCCCCCCCCCCCAGTGACGACTCTGTCCATAAATGGATCAATACATATTCATACGAACCCATACATATCCATACTCTGTATGGTGAATTGATTATGAACTTGTATGGACCAGGACAATAATTCAGACCCTTGCAACTGCCCCAGTTTGCCAGGATGTGGACTCGAATCCAATCACAGGGGTTCGCAATCTAACTTCTAATTAGTCGATTATTTTTCCATATAGATCCAGATAAATCACGATGGGTGAACCGCCACCGCTGAAAAAATGTCTGCGTGAGTGCGTGCGTGACCTTCACAGTTCACACCTCACAGAGTATGTCTAATGTCTGTGCCTCATCACAATGACCGGAAGAATGACTGATAGGAACCAGGAAGAACGAAGTTCTAGTAAACTTGGTCGCCCCCATTTTCTTGTTTTTTTTTTTTTTTCTTTTTTTTTTAGGAGCCCCCCACCCATCTACCCTCGGTGGTTCCCTTATTATAGTTAAATAAAAAATCATATATGTATATTAAAATAACTTTATCTGATGAATACGTGGGAATCACGCTATGACGCTTATTTTAACTTGTCATTTACCCGTTCTGCTTCGGCGTGCACCAAAGAGATCTGAATCTACCCGCAACACTTAAGGTGATTTCTCATCTGTCTGAAATAAGATTATAAGCGCAAATGAATAGTGAAACCTGATGTATATACCAGCGAAAATTACACTTAAAAAGTCTAAAATTTAGCAAAAAACTCAGAAAACAGCAATAACGTCATGATAATACTGGCAGAACTACGCAAGTATCATCGGAGATTCCTATCTAATTTGAGGCATATCTCTGTGTTTCCAAAGATATAAGATGACGACAAGAATCTCCGATGACACCTGCGTAGCTCCGCCATTATTATCTTGACATTGTGGCTGTTTTTTATGAGTTTGTTGCTAAATTTTAGACTTTTTTAACTATGATTTTCGCTGGTTATACATCAGGTTTGACTATTCATTTGCGTATAGCAAAATTTTGCAAGAGCCCCATTTTTACCCAATCTTTTCAGGAGGATTTTTATTGGTCCTTCGAGGTTGGTGCATACATGCAAGGCTGGTCACCCGAAATTTCAAGTTAAGTTTTCTCTGCGAGGAGTGAGTTTTAGACTTTTTTGAGAATGGTATCATCGTTATTTTCGCAGCATTTTGCATTGGAATTGATACTCCATTTGTCTACAGCAAAACCTTGCAAGAGCTCCATTGAGGACTTGGGTGCGAAAAGGGCACTTGTCCATTACAATGTTCATTATTTCTTCAGTTTATTTTTTCTTTCCAAGGAAAGCAAATCATTGTATCTTGCTGCAAATTTTACTGAGAATTATTCACTGTTTATGGTTGTTTTTCGTGCAATCTCTAGAAAAATTAATTCTTCATATTCTTAAAAAAAAAAAAAAAATAGTAGAAAATGAGGTACTGAAACACTGCAATATGAAGAAGTTCCCTTCTCGCACCCAAGTCTTCAATTTCGGTGATTCAAACAATAGCAAAGCGTGCAATCTGTTAACGATACATTTCGTTCATTTGAGCCCATCAAAAATATCGAAAAATGTGGTGTGCGGCGAAAACCTTGAAAATCGATTTTTTTTTACGTTATTTAAATGGACGAAATGTATCGATGTATCGATGTATCGAAAACTGATTGCACGCTTCGCCTTTAGATTTAAACATGGAAACCGATCATTTTCTTCGCCACTGTGTGACGCATGAGAGTCGGACCGTTAGTCCAGTGATGCCAGATCGAGGGTAAAAAACCGTATCGTCCCCCATTGAAAATGTAAAACGTACGGCTTTTTTACCCTAATCTGGCAACACTGCGCTAGTCCCAGCTGAAAACTGGTTACATTCAATTGATGATTCACCGGAACGGCATTTGGAAACGTAAAAACTCATCTGAAAAGGAAAATGGAAAGGAATAAAGGAATAAATAGGGGAGAGAGAGAGAGAAAAAAAAACAGGTATATTCATGAAAAATACAAGACTCAAATACGCAGATTCATTTTATCTACTCACCCATTTGAATTCTTTCGCCGCCTCATCCTGTCTACATAAAGCTAAAAATACGTCTTCCAAATTTGTTGTGTTGTGAGCTGCTAAAAGTTTGTCTGGACTATCTTCAGCCAGGAGTTTCCCGTATCGCATCAAGCCGATCTAAGAGGAGAACAGATGAATAGGAGTTAATATATACAGCTATACATTTTGAGATGAGAAAATCCGAGAGTGGAAGTCCAACACCATCACGTGATAATGTGGAGACTGTGGATTTGTTTAGAAGCATTCGCCATGGCACTAATGCACTATAGTCTGAGATCGTGAAAAATTGGCGCAATCAGGATCTCTTCCATCTCTCTCATTTCCCATTTGAATGTATAAGTAGGAAAAGGACAGAAAGAGGGGGTTTTATCCCGTTATCCATCCTTGTCTAACATACGTTTTTTAATGGAGAAAAGAGAGAGATGAAGAAACTCTCGTTGCACTGGCGCAACCAAGATCTCTTCCATCTCTCTCATTTCCCATTTGAATTTATAAGTAGGAAAAGGACAGAAAGAGGGGGTTTTATCCCCTTGTCCATCCTTGTCTAATGTACGTTTTTGAATGGAGAAAAAAGAGAGATGAAGAAACTCTCGTTGCACTGGCGCAACCAGGATCTCTTCCATCTCTCTCATTTCCCATTTGAATGTATAACACGGAAAAAATATCTACGGTGAAAATAACCATACAGATATCTGATTTTGGCACCTGCTAGATGTTATGGTAATGTTAACCAGAAGTATACTATGTTTTGACTAGGTACTAGATGATGTTACCTGATTGCATGTGGAATTCACTAAAAATATCGGTAAATGTACCATACTTCTGGTCAAGTTTACCATAACATCTAGTAGATGCCAAAATCAGGTATCTGTATGGTTAATTTCACTAATCTTTTTTTTCCGTGAAGTAGGAAAAGGACAGAAAGAGGGGGTTTTATCCCGTTGTCCATCCTTGTCTAACGTACGTTTTTGAATGGAGAAACGAGAGAGATGAAGAATTTATCGGTGCGCTACTGTCGTGAAAAATTGGTCAAAAAGCAGAAAATAAATTTCTCATCACTTATTTATCAGAGTAAGTTAAGATGATTCCAGGGTCGATCGGTTCCAACCGTGAACACCACGTCGCGCTGCAACAAAAGTCAACAGTTTTTGGCTAAAATTGACGAATTCACGCTGAAAACACTAATTTGAGGAACGTCAGCACCTCCGAGCATACTTCAGGAAGATACCCTGAAAGTTGCAAGCTGAAACACTCAAAATTAAAGCCAGAAATTATGAAATACAAAAATTTCCCATAAGCCTCAACGAGTGCGAGTGAGGCAGATAGACATATTATCACTCGCACTCATTCTCACTCACTAAGCTTATGGCGAAATGAATTTCATAATTTTCGGCTTTAATTCTGAACCAATTTTTCTGGTGGATTTTGCGTTTTATCTATGGTCTCAGTTTAAAACTCTAAAAACACGACTTTTCTGGAAAGCAATTAGTGGCGCTATCCATCGGATTGAAATCTGGAAAATTTTCGCCAGGAATAACCTTAAACCTAGATACGTCTCTGAAAAGTTTTAAAATTGTTTAACAGCTAGGTAAAAAACGATGATTTTTGATGACTTTTTTTTCTACTGATTTTCGGCCACATTTTTTCGATCTGAAACCATAGTTCAATGGCCTCGCGTGCAATTCGGCATTGCTGTATTTTGTCCACATAAACGCGCGTAAAAAGTCGAGCCATAAGAGGTGCTCAGAGCCCCTCCTCGAATCGATATTTTTTTTATGGATTTAAATGGATGAAATGTGTAGCGTTGTCAGGTTGCATGCGAGAAAATTTGTAACCGATAAAATTTAATTTCCATAGCGAGGTGCTCACACAGAAAGACCATAGGTTGTCACTTGCCTTGGAAGTATAGTTTAGTACTATTGCAACTTTCCTACGGCTCAAAAGAGATTATAGAAAAACATTTTCACTAATTTGTTCATTGTAAAAATTCCTCGTGATATTGTCTTCACTTTATTCAGCAAAAACTTCCAATTTCGTTCAATAGGCTGTTGTGTCATGCTTTCGCCAAAATAACATGATACACATTGACTGATGACTCTAACGTAAAACTCCATAAAAATAACGATGTGATCATTAAACACTTTCAAAATTCACCCATTGTCAGTAATTCAGGAAATCTTTTCCATTTTTGAAGAACCCGCGCCATACTACATATACACGCGCTATGTTTGCATCACTCGGTCCAATGGTAGGCGTGGCATATATAGGATGCATTCAGTCTGTCTATATGATAACATGTCTTTGGTGGCCGATGTAATTTAGAGGTCCTGGCCAATCCCATATGCATGGATATAATATGATGCTGGGCGCTCGAGGATATATAGGAAAGGTAAACATGAGTACAGACTTGATTACAAACAATTTTCTTTGGTCGCAGTGCCTTTGGATGTGGTTTGTGGTTCCCATAGGCATTTCAAACATAATAAAGAGACCAAGGGCTATAATGCCCATTGCCCTCCAGTGAACCCCATGCTATTAAAATAATAAGAACGCTAATAATAATAAATATATGTAATAATTATAGATGACGTCAAAATAGCTCGCCAAAGTGGAAACATCTCATCTCGTTTCAAATCATTACTGCATAAAACGCCGCACAGTAGGTGGAATGGGTCTCTTGAGTACTTTTGCTAATATGACACATTGAGTCTACCGTAAAGTTCGGCGAAAATAACGATGCGAACATTCAGGGTCGGACTGGCTATCTAAATGTTCGGCGGCTCGGTCAATTTTGAGGCCCCCCCGGCCACCCTCTGACTCTCCTCCCCTCAGGCCATTTTTTTAAAAATTAACTTAACACGAGGCAGTTTTTACGCTATTTTCAACTGATAAATTTGAGTTCCCTGTTTCTTATTTCCTTTCATTTTTTAGTTATATCGTTGACTTATCTTATTTTCTTTCATTTTATTAAAAGATCCAGATCATAGCGGGCTTCTCTTGGTACTTTTTAAACCCACCCAAATATCAGCAAAAGGTTATGCTCGGCTGCGGCCTATAGTCCAGGATAAAGTAACTTATTATCTTCGGAGGTGCAGTCAAATATTAATTCTTGAAGGGGGGGGGGACAAGTGACGCCACCTTTTTTCACGTTCCTTATTTACTGTGGGTTTTGAGGGTATGGAATACCCCTCGGGTTGACGGAGGGTCCGGGAACCCTCCCCCGGAAAATTTTAAAAATTTTACGTCCTTAAAACCCAATTTTAATGGATTTTTTGGGTCTCAGTTGTGAGAGAACCGAGAAATTATTTATGAGATAGAGATAACATTTTAGCAGGGTTTGAGTTTGAAAAGAAGGAAAAAAAGAAAAGCTAGTTTTTAAAAAATATAAGACCTAATGGTAGACTCCTCGCTTGTAATTAACGAATTGTCATTTTTCTTGTTTTTCTTGCCAGTACTTTTTTATTTTCTTCCTTGTTTATTGTTTAGATACTTTTTGGGGAACTAGGGGGCCCCAGTTTGACCGTTTGGAGGCCCCGTTTTGGCCCGATCGGGGGCTTCGTTTTAATCCATTCGAAGGCTCCCTTTTTATCCGGTCGGGGGCCCCAGATTTGCCAAATGTCGGTCCACATCGTGAACTAGAACGGACTTGGCCAGTCTCAATGTATTTTCGATCCTTATATTAGGCTAATTCAATTAGCTGACAATAGTTTTTCTTTAGTGTAATATATTTACTGTCTTCTTTGATACATTATTCATTTTACATTCTTAAAACTTTTCCATTTTCTCCATTTGGCGGCCTCCTCGGGCCTCAAAAAGCGAAACTTAAGGCCGTGATCGCGGCCTAGCGGGCAGCGGCCCTGGCCAGTACGACCCTGACCAGGTTAATAGTTCAAGAGAACCCCACTCCTCCGTTTATACAGGGAAGGTAGTTAACTGTTCGTACTCGGTGGAGTTGGAATTGCCTATACGGTGAATTGAAGGCGCCCGATGAGATCTTATCTTGTAGTGTTTTGTTTTCATCTATATTTGCGTTTATCCGGAATGAATACTGAATCAATGTGAAATAGACTCGAGGAGAAAAACGTTCACTCGGGCGTGGCCCATAAGGCGGTTATCGGCTAAGGTGATTCCAGGTGAAAATTGTCCATATTTCAATCCGATGGATAGTGCCACTAGTCGCTTTTCGGAAAAGTCCTGTTTTGACGTTTTAAACTGAAACCATTGATAAAATGCAGAATCTAATAACGTCAGCATCTGCAATTTTTTTTTTTTTTTTTTTTTTTAAGGATCTTTAAGCCCAAAACAAGCAAATTGGTCCAGAATTGAAGCTGTAAATTATGAAATTCATGCTCTTCGCCAAAAGCTTAGCGAGTGAGAGTGAGTGCGAGTGATAATATGTCCATCTGTTTCAGTGGCGGCTCGTGCAAAATGGCAACAATGCCATGCCTCCATTTGATTGTATGTAAAACAATCGATTCGAAAGTGAAGCAGCGCTTCACCAGCAATCGATTGTTAAACATAGATTCAAATGGTGTGAAGACATTGTTGCCAGATGGCACGAGCCGCCACTGATCTGTTTCACTCGCTATCATTGAGGCTTATGGAAATTTTTTGTATTTCATAATTTCCGGCTTTACTTTTGAGTGTTTCAGCTTAGAAAACTTTCAGGGTATCTTCCTGAAGCATACTCGTAAGTGCTGACGTTCTTCAAATTTGTGTTTTTGGCGTAAGTTCGTCAATTTTAGACAAAACTGTTGCATTTTTGAGCAGCGCGACGTGGTGTCTACGGTTGGAACTAATCGACCCTGGAATCACCCTAAGGCGTATTCCAGGCGTGAAATTGTCCAGATTTCAATCCAATGAATAGCGCCACTATGGTAGCTTCTGGGAAAAGTCAGGTTTTCTAAATTCTAAAAATTCTAAATTGAGGACAAAGAAAAAATGCAAAATCCAAGAACGTTGACGCACTTGAGAAAATTTTTGAATTTATGGACATTCTTGGATTTTGCATTTCTCAGTTCTTAGATTGCCTTTTTTCAATTTAAAATGCCAAAGAAACGACTTTCCCCAAAAGCGGCTAGTGGCGCTATCCATCAGATTGAAATGGAAAATTTTCGCCGGGAATCACCTTAAAACCCGTATATGCCCTGAATTATTTGACATTTTTTAGGTGTTTTTCTCAAAAAATACAATTTGAGAACTAAAAACACGAAAAAATTAAAAAACGGAAATCATTTAGGGCAACTAAATTTTACGAGCTAAAAACTCCCAAAATTGGTCCAAATCGACTGAAATTTGGTCCAAAAATATAGAGAACAATAATGCCTTTGGTTTTTTCCAACGTTTTCCGGTTTTGGTTTGCACTCAACTCATCAACAACTTCCATTTTTTTTTTTTTTTTTTTTTTTTTTTTTTTTTTTTTTTTTTTTTTTATATAGAAAACACAACATGTCAGACCGTTGCAAACTGCCCCATTGAACACAGTCATTATTTCTCATTTTTTAAAGATACCTACCACGACACGGAAAGTTGAATGCAGTGATGGGCCAAAATAATTTTTTGAATAACCATGAATAATTAATTAAAATTATTCGCATTTTTCTCATGTTATTCCTATTAGTAAATCGGAGTTTTGACGCTACCACCTTATTCATCTGTCATAAGATGAATGACTGGTAGTGTTAAAACTTTGATTTAATAATAGGAACAATATGATAATAATGCGAAGTTAATTATTCATGGTTATTCAAAAAATGATTTTGGCCCATCACTGGTTGAATGGTTTTTGGTTTTTTATTGTAAGTACTCTCTTCTGTGTCAACAACGAGTCATTTGCTCTATACGCTTAATGCTGGTCTAACTCAGTGACCACACGATCACCAAAACAAACAAACAGACAAAAAAAAAAAAAAAAAAAAAAAACCCTACTCCTTCCGTATTCAAAGGCAGTAACCCAAACACAACAAACAAAACTGGGTCGATCATTGACCTCGTCTCTCGGACTTTTCATCCTTTGTAATCAAGGATGAGTCAACACACTAGGTAAATGCACAATAAAACAAGAATAAGAAGAAGACAACTATGTCACTGTTACGGGGAAAAAGGAAAAACTTTATAGACCTAAACAAGATACAATAGGCTACGGTCGAGGCATCGAGCCGCACCTTTCATTATACTCGGGACGCAGACATTAATATAAAGGTCGCAATCAGCGCCTCCTAATTATTTTGATAATACTTATTTTGATTCAAGATATAATTTTCCTCTGACCTGATTTTGTATGATTAGACTAGAATAAAACGTCTGCTGCCATCTATTTCAGGTTAGTAAAAATAGTATTACGTTCTCAATTAGTAATAGTTCCTGATATGACCAAACGCGCGCTGAGATCATCAATCATAAAATCTTTATGTTATTTTACACTAGTTTAATGAATTTGTTGCTCCAGAGGAACACCATGCAGTGAAGAGTTATCTATGGTTATACCATAGCAACGGTCACGACTTAGGGTGAGTCTTATTTTTCAAAAATGAGTATTTTTTGTGCGAACGGTCGATTGTTTGTTCTTTGTGGTCTAAAAAATTGACCAATGACAAGTATTTTGAAAAAAATTGACTCTAAATGGACCCTCATCGGCAAAAAGGGCGTAAGTACCAAATATGAATTTTTGGGTGTTTTAGTAGTCAATTATGGTGTAAAATAGCCACTTTTGGTCATTGGGGACTGAAATTTTCATTATTTTTGGCTTATCTGCAGTCCTAATGCCACAAAAGTCTGTTTTAAGATATGCGTAAAATGCTCTCGCCGCACTTTAGTCCAGGCAATGGGTGATTATTGGAAGAACAAATTCCCATCAAAGGTTTTTTGGGCTTAACCGCTTCGTCTTGGTGTCAGTAATGACCACCTAAAAGTCCCCATGCTTCGGTGTTGTGCTAAATTCAGGGGAGGGGGGGGAGGGCCCTAAAATCGATTATTTCGATATATATATCAAAAACGATGCAAGGTACATAAAAAATGGATGCGTATTTCTGTTACTGAGGTAATTTCCAACAAGAAAGGTCCTTTGTGTTTTTACGCTCTGACGACGTCTAAGCTCTCAAAAACACGATTTAAGTTTTCGGCGATTTTCAGGAAAATTGATACCCCGTGGCAACGCTCATTTAACACAATGTTGTTTTGAATGATTTCGATCGCCTTACCGTAGCATATTTAGAGTGCTCCGATTTTTATGAAATTAGGCATCCGGGGATTTTTTACGTCGCTGATTTCATTTTTGGAGTCCAAACGTCCTTAAAACGTGATTCAGACAAGCGTTTTGAGCTATTATCTAAAAAGCTGTATTTTGTGATGGGAAAAACCTTTGATGGGAATTTGTTCTTCCAATAATCACCCATTGCCGGGACTAAAGTGCGGCAAGAGCATTTTACGCACATCTTAAAATGGACTTTTGAGGCATTAGGACTGCAGATAAGCCAAAAATAATGAAAATTTCAGTCCTAAATGACCAAAAGTGGCTGTTTTACACCATAATTGACTATTAAAACACCCAAAAATTCATATTTGGTACTTAAGCCCGTTTTGCCGTTGAGGGTCCATTTAGAGTCAATTTTTTTCAAAACGCTTGTCATGGGTCAATTTTTTAGACCACAAAGAACAAAAAATCGACCGTTCGCACAAAAAATACTCATTTTTGGAAAATAAGAATCACCCTAGCCACGTATCACAATGCTAGACCGCAATAGCTGTCACTCAAAGACAGTTTTAACTATAGCTTTAACGTAAAAGTAAACAATCATTCCGCTGGAAGATTTTAACCATAAAATTAGGCGACGTTAACTTTGTTATTTTTGGCCAAAAAGAGATTAACTCCGTCGACTGTGCGCCGGTTTATCTGGATTTTTTTTGTCCTCGTTTTGGCGGTATTGCCAAGGAAGGATCCGCCTACAAAGATCGATGCGGAGATGGATGGATACTAGTATACAACGAGATACTCTCCATCTCTTTCTTTTCTTCATTGAAACAAGTGCGTTAGACAAGCATCTAGGCAAGGGGATAAAGCCTTCTCTCTCCATCTTTTTCCTACTCGTTAATTCAAAGGGAATATAAGGAGGATGGAAATGATCCTGTTTGCGCCTCTGCAAGATATATTAATAACAGGATAAACAGTAATAATAATTCTTCGCTGCGTGAAAAATCCGGCTGAAATCAACTCGGCAGCAGTAACTTGCTCAACTGCTCTGGTGATGTATTCATTATGCATTCATATTTTTCGGAACAAAATAATTTTCTGATCAAGAAGTTTATTTTTGGTTTTGGAATTGAGAGGGGAAAGATTTTGAGCGATAAATATGTCCCATTGAGAGCTGATCTCAAAATGTATAACGTTGCAGACGTATGGACAGTTTTGTTTCTCTTTTTTTTCATACTTTTTCTTTTTAAATGTAGCCGGATAATGAAACTTACTTCTTGACGTTAAAAACTTGTACTTTAATGTGAATCTATACCTATATCTAATTTATACTTCCAGCAATTGATATTAAGTAGTTTTACAACTAAAAGCAACAATCGTGTTTTAATTTTTCTTCTCTCTCTCTCTCTCTCTCTCTCTCTCTCTCTCTCTCTCTCTCTCTCTCTCTCTCTCTCTCTCTCTTCTCTCTCTCTCTCTCTCTCTCTCTCTCTTCAAAAAAACCGGATCGTCACCCTTTCGAGATTGGAGCATAGAAAACCTCTTGAAAAGAATTTGCGAAGATAAAATAAATTTGAAATTTATCGAATTAATGGGGCTGTTGAAATCTTTTGCTATACTCGATTTGTATGGGTTGATTTAGATGTAAGAGCCTCCAAAAATAACGATGGCAGTAGCACTGAAAACTTACAAAATTTAATCTTAAATTCATTATATGCATTCAAAATCGCGATCGTAATGGCGGTTTTGGGCACTAATAATGGGAGTTTTCTATCTCAATTTCTTCAGTGTTTCTATGCTGGGAAGGAAGACTCACAGACTAGCCCCCCCCCGTCTGTCCGATAGGCACGTGCTGCAATGTTGTGAGAAATGCAACACATTTTTTTTTTTGTTTGTAATACGAACTGAAAGACGCGGGAGTCGCTTTGCTGACTGTTTATGCCGTGAATATGGCACGGGACCGCTAATCCAGTTATTGCTCAGAGTTACTTTTTTTTTTTCAGGGAAATCCCCGAACTTCGGGAATTTTTAATCTCACGGAGCAGCAAGTTATCTGCGTAACATTATTGTACACATATGCCATATACAATATATATACGTATATGCACTCATGTCTGGGACAGATCTATTCGAATCGAAATTTCCTTATGAATCTTTACTACTACGAGTATATTAATAACACGGGATTTGATTTTCATATCGACAACTCCCTATGCAGAAGAGCACCGAATGTATGTACTATGACTTTCGATAGAAATTATCCACGTAGAAATGTTCATTCTTCCATTCCTTGATCATTGTTTTTGCAGTTCTCAGGTATTACAGAGTCTAACAGCATTGCCACTTGAAGGTATCTTAAAAATCTATTTAACTCTTTGAAAAATGATGGGCGACGTCATTCATCAAGGACTGTTTCGATGAGAGGTCTTTCTTTTGAAGGTCATAGTACCTACCTATCACAAGCCAAGTGCCACTTCATGATAACCCAAATTCAAGGAAGTTATTCCTGCATGCAATAAATGTCTTTGTTGGTAAATATAACAATAACTAGAGGCCGGTGGCCGCTTCGCGGCCAAGCGTTCCGTTTCGCGTCTTGCGCGTGATTTTGTTATTCGAGCTAACACTTTGACTTGATATCCACTCCCTAACTCCGTTTGTTATTCGCCTATCTAATCCTGCTCATCCAAAGGACGAAATCTAAAAACTTACTCTATTATTCCTGCAATACTAAAGTGGTATTTTCTCATGTACACCAAATGTTTAGAAAACAGGAGTCATCATTTGGAAGGGGCATAAATAGCATAACCCCCCGTCCCCCCACCCCCTTGCATGAAACTTAACCATTTTAGGGGTGGTCGTTCTCAAGAGGGCCCGATCCAAAACCGTCAATTTTTTTTGGCGCTCATGGAGCCGCCGAAACCCTTAGAATCGGCGCATTTGGATGCACCGTATTAGCGCATGTGGATTATACGATTTAGAACAGTACAGAGAAAAGAAGGGAAGGAGAGAAAGCGATAGCGAGAGTGAAAAACCATGCTTTCACAATAAAATGAGAAGTTCGGGGTAAGCAAACAAATACGCATGACCGAGATCGCACACCTACGATAACCTTTCGTTGAACTGACATGACAATAAGACATTGCGTTTTAGTAGGTAAATCAAAAATCTGTATAAAAATGGAAAAGAAACTTTGCGCGGGAAAAGTATGCCTTTTTCAAACAGCCCTTTATTAACGACAATAATTTGTTAAAATAGGTTGGCTCGGAAATTCAAGCAAACTTCATTTAACATTTTAATTTTTTAAGTTTTTCTGGACGTGAGGTCATTTACAACCCCTATTATTTGGGGTCATTCTTTCAGCGCTTTTTGACAATTGATGCTCAATGCTCAAAAGATGTCTCTCCATAAGTTTTTTGAAATTAGAGTGAGATAGCAGTACATGCGGGGGTTACGTGAGACCAAGAGAGACAGTTTGTCTTTCTTTGAAACGCTCATCACCAAGTCAGCACTAAATCAGTCTATTTCGAAAAAGAAAAAAAACGCCTTAATTTAATTTGACACACTTTGACTCCACAGATTAAAAAATAACAGGTGTATACAATCAAATGAATCGTTAAAAACTACAAAAATACCCAAGAAATCTAACGATTTTTTTTTTTTTTTTTTTTTTTTTTTTTAAATTTGAAAAAACAGACCTTATAAAAACATCATAACCTCACCGAGATGCGAACTAATACGAAACAGCTCAAATCCCAAACTTTGAAAGAGGATGTGTAACAATATTCTGGGTCCGTTGGACCCGTTGGTAGTATTCTTAGATAAATCACTTATACATTCAAAGTAAACAACACATTTTCAACAGGAAACCAATTATTTTCATTACTGAGTAATATTCGAGAGCATATTATTGATAAGAGAAGAATAACCATCGTCTCAACTCATCATCTGTAATAGTTTGGTTTCTTTAAAAATTCTCGAAACCTAGCCCAAATTTGCTGGGTTACAATCGAGATATCAATTCAACTCACTGATCTCAACAAAGTCATCTCTAGTTGATTGTACTATTCTATAAATCTGCGTTTAATACATATGATAAGTATCGAAGCTCTACTTCGCGAACTTATACAGCAACCTCGTCGAGTCATCAATCAATGACTGTAAAAAGCTGCCAGATTTGACATAAAATATACACATTTTACATTAAGTCTCAAGGGCCTGAATATTTTACAACACATCTAGCAGCACTGTGACTGTCCCATTGTTTACATCTACGTAAAATCATGTGTTAAAAAGTCGAAGCTATACATCGATATCATACGAAGTGACTTCATTGAAGTCGCTATTAAAATGCTTCTATACCCGAATGTGTCCTTCCCAAAGACCTCTATATTAGACTGGCGAACGAATACGAACCAGCGTAACCTGCAAGAAAGAAAATTAGGTTAGAATAGAGGTGCTTGGCCGGAAAGACAAACTGTCTCTCTTGGTCTCACGTATCCACCGCATGTACTGCTATCTCACTCTAATTTAAAAAAAACTTATGGAGAGACATCTTTTGAGCATTGAGCATCAATTGTCATAAAGCGCTGAAAGAATGACCCCAAATAATAACAGAACCGCCGTAAGACGCAATGAGTGCGAGAGAGAAACCTTGAAACGCGAGAGGTCTCTCTCTCGCACTCGCAGTCGCTCACGGGAACACTTTGGGAAACGGACCGAACCACCATAAGACGCAATGAGTGCGAGAGAGAAACCTTGAAACGCGAGAGGTCTCTCTCTCGCACTCGCAGTTGCTCACGGGAACACTTTGGGAAACGGACCGAACCGCCATAAGACGCAATGAGTGCGAGAGAGAAACCTTGAAACGCGAGAGGTCTCTTTCTCGCACTCGCAGTCACTTAGGGGAATACTTTGGGAAACGGACCGAACCGCCATAAGACGCAATGAGTGCGAGAGAGAAACCTTGAAACGCGAGAGGTCTCTCTCTCGCACTCGCAGTCGCTTACGGGAACACTTTGGGAAACGGACCGAACCGCCATAAGACGCAATGAGTGCGAGAGAGAAACCTTGAAACGCGAGAGGTCTCTCTCTCGCACTCGCAGTTGCTTACGGGAACACTTTGGGAAACGGACTGAACCGCCATAACACGCAATGAGTGCGAGAGAGAAACCTTGAAACGCGAGAGGTCTCTCTCTCGCACTCGCAGTCACTTACGGGAACACTTTGGGAAATGGACCGAACCGCCATAAGACGCAATGAGTGCGAGAGAGAAACCTTGAAACGCGAGAGGTCTCTCTCTCGCACTCGCAGTCGCTTACGGGAACACTTTGGGAAACGGACCGAACCACCATAAGACGCAATGAGTGCGAGAGAGAAACGTTGAAACGCGAGAGGTCTCTCTCTCGCACTCGCAGTTGCTCACGGGAACACTTTGGGAAACGGACCGAACCGCCATAAGACGCAATGAGTGCGAGAGAGAAACCTTGAAACGCGAGAGGTCTCTTTCTCGCACTCGCAGTCGCTTAGGGGAATACTTTGGGAAACGGACCGAACCGCCATAAGACGCAATGAGTGCGAGAGAGAAACCTTGAAACGCGAGAGGTCTCTCTCTCGCACTCGCAGTTGCTCACGCGAACACTTTGGGAAACGGACCGAACCAGCATAAGACGCAATGAGTGCGAGAGAGAAACCTTGAAACGCGAGAGGTCTCTCTCTCGCACTCGCAGTTGCTCACGCGAACACTTTGGGAAACGGACCGAACCACCATAAGACGCAATGAGTGCGAGAGAGAAACCTTGAAACGCGAGAGGTCTCTCTCTCGCACTCGCAGTCGCTCACGGGAACACTTTGGGAAACGGACCGAACCACCATAAGACGCAATGAGTGCGAGAGAGAAACCTTGAATCGCGAGAGGTCTCTCTCTCGCACTCGCAGTTGCTCACGGGAACACTTTGGGAAACGGACCGAACCGCCATAAGACGCAATGAGTGCGAGAGAGAAACCTTGAAACGCGAGAGGTCTCTTTCTCGCACTCGCAGTCACTTAGGGGAATACTTTGGGAAACGGACTGAACCGCCATAAGACGCAATGAGTGCGAGAGAGAAACCTTGAAACGCGAGAGGTCTCTCTCTCGCACTCGCAGTCGCTTACGGGAACACTTTGGGAAACGGACCGAACCGCCATAAGACGCAATGAGTGCGAGAGAGAAACCTTGAAACGCGAGAGGTCTCTCTCTCGCACTCGCAGTCGCTCACGGGAACACTTTGGGAAACGGACCGAACCACCATAAGACGCAATGAGTGCGAGAGAGAAACCTTGAAACGCGAGAGGTCTCTCTCTCGCACTCGCAGTTGCTCACGGGAACACTTTGGGAAACGGACCGAACCGCCATAAGACGCAATGAGTGCGAGAGAGAAACCTTGAAACGCGAGAGGTCTCTTTCTCGCACTCGCAGTCACTTAGGGGAATACTTTGGGAAACGGACCGAACCGCCATAAGACGCAATGAGTGCGAGAGAGAAACCTTGAAACGCGAGAGGTCTCTCTCTCGCACTCGCAGTCGCTTACGGGAACACTTTGGGAAACGGACCGAACCGCCATAAGACGCAATGAGTGCGAGAGAGAAACCTTGAAACGCGAGAGGTCTCTCTCTCGCACTCGCAGTTGCTTACGGGAACACTTTGGGAAACGGACTGAACCGCCAACACGCAATGAGTGCGAGAGAGAAACCTTGAAACGCGAGAGGTCTCTCTCTCGCACTCGCAGTCACCTACGGGAACACTTTGGGAAATGGACCGAACCGCCATAAGACGCAATGAGTGCGAGAGAGAAACCTTGAAACGCGAGAGGTCTCTCTCTCGCACTCGCAGTCGCTTACGGGAACACTTTGGGAAACGGACCGAACCACCATAAGACGCAATGAGTGCGAGAGAGAAACGTTGAAACGCGAGAGGTCTCTCTCTCGCACTCGCAGTTGCTCACGGGAACACTTTGGGAAACGGACCGAACCGCCATAAGACGCAATGAGTGCGAGAGAGAAACCTTGAAACGCGAGAGGTCTCTTTCTCGCACTCGCAGTCGCTTAGGGGAATACTTTGGGAAACGGACCGAACCGCCATAAGACGCAATGAGTGCGAGAGAGAAACCTTGAAACGCGAGAGGTCTCTCTCTCGCACTCGCAGTCGCTTACGGGAACACTTTGGGAAACGGACCGAACCACCATAAGACGCAATGAGTGCGAGAGAGAAACCTTGAAACGCGAGAGGTCCCTCTCTCGCACTCGCAGTTGCTCACGCGAACACTTTGGGAAACGGACCGAACCAGCATAAGACGCAATGAGTGCGAGAGAGAAACCTTGAAACGCGAGAGGTCTCTCTCTCGCACTCGCAGTTGCTCACGCGAACACTTTGGGAAACGGACCGAACCACCATAAGACGCAATGAGTGCGAGAGAGAAACCTTGAAACGCGAGAGGTCTCTCTCTCGCACTCGCAGTCGCTCACGGGAACACTTTGGGAAACGGACCGAACCACCATAAGACGCAATGAGTGCGAGAGAGAACCTTGAATCGCGAGAGGTCTCTCTCTCGCACTCGCAGTTGCTCACGGGAACACTTTGGGAAACGGACCGAACCGCCATAAGACGCAATGAGTGCGAGAGAGAAACCTTGAAACGCGAGAGGTCTCTTTCTCGCACTCGCAGTCACTTAGGGGAATACTTTGGGAAACGGACTGAACCGCCATAAGACGCAATGAGTGCGAGAGAGAAACCTTGAAACGCGAGAGGTCTCTCTCTCGCACTCGCAGTCGCTTACGGGAACACTTTGGGAAACGGACCGAACCGCCATAAGACGCAATGAGTGCGAGAGAGAAACCTTGAAACGCGAGAGGTCTCTCTCTCGCACTCGCAGTCGCTTACGGGAACACTTTGGGAAACGGACCGAACCGCCATAACACGCAAAGAGTGCGAGAGAGAAACCTTGAAACGCGAGAGGTCTCTCTCTCGCACTCGCAGTCACTTACGGGAACACTTTGGGAAACGGACCGAACCGCCATAACACGCAATGAGTGCGAGAGAAAAACCTTGAAACGCGAGAGGTCTCTCTCTCGCACTCTCAGTCGCTTACGGGAACACTTTGGGAAACGGACCGAACCACCATCATAAGACACAATGAGTGCGAGAGAGAAACCTTGAAACGCGAGAGGTCTCTTTCTCGCACTCGCAGTTGCTCACGGGAACACTTTGGGAAACGGACCGAACCACCATAAGACGCAATGAGTGCGAGAGAGAAACCTTGAAACGCGAGAAATCTCTCTCGCACTCGCAGTTGCTTACGGGAACACTTTGGGAAACGGACCGAACCACCATAAGACGCAATGAGTGCGAGAGGGAAACCTTGAAACGCGAGAGGTCTCTCTCTCGCACTCGCAGTTGCTCACGGGAATACTTTGGGAAACGGACCGGACCGCCGTAAGACGCAATGAGTGCGAGAGAGAAACCTTGAAACGCGAGAGGTCCCTCTCTCGCACTCGCAGTTGCTCACGCGAACACTTTGGGAAACGGACCGAACCACCATAAGACGCAATGAGTGCGAGAGAGAAACCTTGAAACGCGAGAGGTCTCTCTCTCGCACTCGCAGTTGCTCACGGGAACACTTTGGGAAACGGACCGAACCGCCATAAGACGCAATGAGTGCGAGAGAGAAACCTTGAAACGCGAGAGGTCTTTCTCTCGCACTCGCAGTCGCTTATGGGAACACTTTGGGAAACGGACCGAACCACCATCATAAGACGCAATGAGTGCGAGAGAGAAACCTTGAAACGCGAGAGGTCTCTTTCTCGCACTCGCAGTTGCTCACGGGAACACTTTGGGAAACGGACCGAACCACCATAAGACGCAATGAGTGCGAGAGAGAAACCTTGAAACGCGAGAGGTCTCTCTCTCAAGGTTTCTCTCTTGCACTCATTGCGTCTTATGGCGGTCCGGTCCGTTTCCCAAAGTGTTCCCGTAAGCGACTGCGAGTGCGAGAGAGAGACCTCTCGCGCTTCAAGGTTTCTCTCTCGCACTCATTGCGTCTTATGGCGGTTCAGTCCGTTTCTAAAAGTGTTCTCGTAACCTCGGGGAGGGGACCTTTGCTTCAAGTTTTCCCTTTGCCCATTCTTTAGGCGGGTTTACTTTTAAAGCCCGGGCGCAGGGAAAAATTCCGTTTTTAAAGGCTACTCGACCAGCCTTTCGGGGGTTCCGTTTCCAAATGTTCCCTAAAATATGGAAAAGGATTTGCGTTTGAAGGTTTTTCCCGATCATTTTATGGGGGTTGGGCCTTTCCCCAAATTTTTTGGAAATGGGGTGGAAAGGGGAAACCCTTGGGTTTTTGGTTTTATGACTATTTTATCCGGCCTTTCCCCAAATTTCCCGTGCGTTTTAAATCCGATAAAGGGTAAAAAATTTAAAATTTTAAGAAAAGGATCTAAATCCCGAATCTTTCCTAGTTTAATTAATGAATGGTCAGGGGGTTGAAAGCTTACCCAAATCATGGCCTTTTAGTCCCCCTAAGCTACCTTTTGTTCCGGAAAAAGGGAAAAAAGGTGGTTCAAAAATGAATTTTTCATAATTGATTCGGGTAAATCGGACAAAAAAAGGGTGGGGAATCATCCTGAATGAGGTATTAAAAATTAGTAAACCGGGAAACCCCCCGTGGCGGCCGACCAATTGATTAACCGGGAACCACAAAACGTTTTAAAAACAATATCGAGATTTAAAAAAAATTAAAAAAAAATCAAGGAAGGGAAGTGTACAGAAATTACAAACTCAAGTTAAGTAACTACGAACTCTAACACAGGAGGGTTTACTGGTACACACTACACAGTATAGAAAAATTACCCCCCCCCCCCCCCCCCCCCCCCCCCCCCCCCCCCCCCCCCCCCCCCCCCCCCCCCCCCCCCCCCCCCCCCCCCCCCCCCCCCCCCCCCCCCCCCCCCCCCCCCCCCCCCCCCCCCCCCCCCCCCCCCCCCCCCCCCCCCCAAAAAAAAAAAAAAAAAAAAAAAAAAAAAAAAAAAAAAAAAAAAAAAAAAAAAAAAAAAAAAAAAAAAAAAAAAAAAAAAAAAAAAAAAAAAAAAAAAAAAAAAAAAAAAAAAAAAAAAAAAAAAAAAAAAAAAAAAAAAAAAAAAAAAAAAAAAAAAAAAAAAAAAAAAAAAAAAAAAAAAAAAAAAAAAAAAAAAAAAAAAAAAAAAAAAAAAAAAGTGGCGGCTCGTGCAGTGTGGCAACACTGTTTTTCCTCCATTTGATTTTATGTAAAACCATCGATTTGATAGTGAAGAGCTGCTTCATCAACAATCGATTGGTTAACATAGATTCAAATGGAGGCAAAGCATTGCTGAAAATTGCGCGAGCCACCACTGCAACAATATATGTACAGCAAATTGTATTGGGTCTTACCTGAATTTCTACAGAAAGTTCGCACATTAAAAACTTTCAAAACCCACTGCTCTGATTATGGATGGATCACTTCCATTTCAAACAGCCCGTGTTACACTATACCTATACATTTTATTTGCACCTATGGTGAAGCGTGCAATTTGGCAACATTGTATTTGGTTCATTTAAAGTGAGAAAATGAACAAGCTTTCTGGGGATCGACGATGACCACCAAATTTGACCTTTTCCGTAGGTTAATGGTCAAAAGCTACGTTGCCAAATAGCACTCTTTGCCTCTGATCTGCGCCAGCGTATCTTTTGCAACTGGGCCTTATACTTCATAACGACTTATAACGCTTTAACATGGGCTAAAAGTTGATGTCGCCAATACCCAGCTTGTGACCCCTCTATCGATTCAGCTTGGCAAATGGAGTCGATCGCCCTCAAGGGTTTTCATATCTTTTGCAACTGGGGCCTTATACTTCATAACGACTATCGCTTTAACATGGGCTAAAAGTCGATGTCGCCAATGCCCAGCTTGTGACCCCTCTATCGATTCAGCTTAAATTCACCCCTCGGGTTTTATATCTTTTCAACGGGCCTTTATACTTCATAAGACTTATAACGCTTTAACATGGGTAAAAGTGAGGAATCCCCAGCTTGTGACCCCTTACTTCAGTTGGCAAAGGAGTGATAGCCCTCGGGTTTTCTATCTTTTGCAACGGGGGCCTTTATACTTCATAAGATTTTAAAACCCTTTTAACATGGGCTAAAAGTCGATGTCCCCAATACCCACCCTGTGACCCCTCATCGATTCAGTTTGGCAAAAGAGCGATCCCCCTCAAGGTTTCATATCTTTTGCAACGGGGGGCCTTATACTTCATAAGACCATCCGCTTTAACATGGGCTAAAAGTCGATGTGCCAATACCCACTTGTGACCCCTCTATCGATTCAGCTTGGCAAATGGAGTCGATGCCCTCAAGGGTTTTAAATTTTGCAACGGGGCCTTTACTTCATAAGCTCTGGCTTTAACTGGGCAAAAGTCGATGGCCTAATTGGCCCCTTATCTTCAGCTTAAAAGGGGTGGCCCCCCGGTTTTTTATACTTTTGCAACGGGGGCCCTTATACTTCATAACGATTTATAACGCTTTAACATGGGCAAAAAGTCGATGTCCCCAAATACCCAGCTTGTGCCCCCTCTATCGATTCAGCTTGGCAAATGGGTCGATCGCCCTAAAGGGTTTTTCATATCTTTTGCAACTGGGGCCTTATACTTCAAAACGACTATCCGCTTTAACATGGGCTAAAAGTCGATGTCGCCAATACCCAGCTTGTGACCCCTCTATCGATTCAGCTTGGCAAATGGAGTCGATCGCCCTCAAGGGTTTTCATATCTTTTGCAACTGGGGCCTTATACTTCATAACGACTCATGCCGCTTTAACATGGGCTAAAAGTCGATGTCGCCAATACCAGCTTGTGACCCCTCTATCGATTCAGCTTGGCAAATGGAGTCGATCGCCCTAAAGGGGTTTTTCAAAACTTTTGCAACTGGGGCCTTATATTTCATAACGACTATCCGTTTTAAACATGGGCTAAAAGTCGATGTCGCCAATACCCAGCTTGTGACCCCTCTATCGATTCAGCTTGGCAAATGGAGTCGATCGCCCTCAAGGGTTTTCATATCTTTTGCAACTGGGGCCTTATACTTCATAACGACTTATAACGCTTTAACATGGGCTAAAAGTCGATGTCGCCAATACCCAGCTTGTGACCCCTCTATCGATTCAGCTTGGCAAATGGAGTCGATCGCCCTCAAGGGTTTTCATATCTTTTGCAACTGGGGCCTTATACTTCATAACGACTTATAACGCTTTAACATGGGCTAAAAGTCGATGTCGCCAATACCCAGCTTGTGACCCCTCTATCGATTCAGCTTGGCAAATGGAGTCGATCGCCCTCAAGGGTTTTCATATCTTTTGCAACTGGGGCCGTATACTTCATAACGACTTATAACGCTTTAACATGGGCTAAAAGTCGATGTCGCCAATACCAGCTTGTGACCCCTCTATCGATTCAGCTTGGCAAATGGAGTCGATCGCCCTCAAGGGTTTTCATATCTTTTGCAACTGGGGGCCCTTTTACTTCATAACGACTTATAACGCTTTAACATGGGCTAAAAGTCGATGTCGCCAATACCCAGCTTGTGACCCCTCATCGATTCAGCTTGGCAAATGGAGTCGATCGCCCTCAAAGGGGTTTTTATATCTTTTGCAACTGGGGCCTTATACTTCATAACGACTTATAACGCTTTAACATGGGCTAAAAGTCGATGTCACCGATACCCAGCTTGTGACCCCTCTATCGATTCAGCTTGGCAAATGGAGTCGATCGCCCTCAAGGGTTTTCATATCTTTTGCAACTGGGGCCTTATACTTCATAACGACTTATAACGCTTTAACATGGGCTAAAAGTCGATGTCGCCAATACCAGCTTGTGACCCTTCTATCGATTCAGCTTGGCAAATGGAGTCGATCGCCCTCAAGGGTTTTCATATCTTTTGCAACTGGGGCCTTATACTTCATAACGACTTATAACGCTTTAACATGGGCTAAAAGTCGATGTCACCGATACCCAGCTTGTGACCCCTCTATCGATTCAGCTTGGCAAATGGAGTCGATCGCCCTCAAGGGTTTTCATATCTTTTGCAACTGGGGCCGTATACTTCATAACGACTCATGCCGCTTTAACATGGGCTAAAAGGTGATGTCGCAAATACCCAGCTTCTGACGCAGCGCGTGTACCGGGCCTTAGTATATAAGCCGACAAGCTTTATTAGTAAAGAGGATTTATGGGACGTAATTTCGAAATTTCGTTTACCGTTTTTTTGGAACTGTTTTTGAGATAGCCATGATGGAAATCTCATATGGGTATTTATGACGGGTTCGGTTTGTTTGCCTCATTTTCTTTTTAACCTTTAAAAGGAAGTTGTGACAAACCCATTTAAAATTGTTATCTAACGAAAAGGCAAGTGTTTTAGAGTGGCTGGACCAAGAAATCGATCCGACTGTTTTGTTTGGAAGGATTTCTGCAATAAATAAACTGAAACATGACAGAAACAAGCAAAAATCTTTCACGTGTATGTTTGTTTTGTACAATTCTTGGTCCAGCAGATAGCCATTCTCAAACACTTGCACTTTAATTTAAAACCAATTTTCACGAAATTAATTTCAATTTTTGATTTAAAGTTATCAAAAAACGAAGCAAGCAAACCAGAATCAGATCGTCGATGCTGTCAAACTGTGAGATAAGACTTATAACAATATAACATGTATCACTGTATCAGCCTCTCTATTGGCATCAGTGGCTTAGCGTGCGATTAGGCAACGTTGCAGTTCTTCCATTTAAACCCATGTAAAATATCGAGGTGTTGGGTGTTCGGTGAACACCTTTGCATTCGACTTTTAACGTGGGTTTAAATGAACAAAATACCACGTTGCCAAATCGCACGCTACGCCACTGATTGGCATGTCTCGTATAGGTATATAAGCTAGTTTTGACACTTACCGAATGTGCTTGCTTGGCTTCCTCTATGTAATGAGTTGTAATAATTATTGTTTTTCCTTCTTTGGACATTTCAACGAGCCGTTCCCATATGCTGGAAACAAGTCAACAAAGAATCGAATTAGGTATATATCATTAGTTCTATCAAACGCAAAAGTTTTGACAGTCAAGAACTCGAGGTATGTGCGTATTGTGCGCAATCCTATTAAAGCCCTTCGTGCACGCTCAAAGTAGGATCATCAAACTGGCATCGATAAGCCGAGATCCACCACAAAACGGCGGGTGAGCCAACTGTTGAATGTTTAGGTTGATGTTCCGTTCGTCAAAAAGTGAATTTTCGCGACGAATGTATCCGATAGAATTATACAAAATCGCGTTACCAACCTACGCATGACAACAGTAGATGACACGAAACTGGATCGTGTTTTCCGAACTTTTTCGGGGTTTCTAGGTGTCTTTGGCAACAATTCGATTTTGAATTCAAGTCCGCAGGTGAATTCAAGATCGAATTGATGCCATCGATGCCCCGAAAACTCCTAAAAACACAATTGATAAGTCTCCTCAAATATGTATGTTACGTTGGCATTGTTAATAATATTCGATCGCGAAAATTCGCTTAAACAGCTGTTCAATTTGACGGCCCACCAAACTGCACAGTTATCTGACGATCTGCATGGTATTTCATCAGTTCACCAATCTACAGTCAAAAAAACCAACCAACCCATTTTGTAGGTGTTTTGGTCAAGGGTATGGTTGAATTTTAGGAATGTCAGGTTGGCAACTCTACAGTTTGTAGTGGATTACGGCTCCTCGATGCAAATTTGACGATCCTATACTTTGAGCGTACGAAGGCCTCTATCAGTCAAAGCAACCCTTAGCACCGCACTACGGAGGATTTGACCCGGAAAGTTGGCCAAATGTGGACATTTGAAATTCGCGCGAAAACAAAAGTTATCGCACGTTTTCGACTCCTCATTAGTTGTGGAATTATGTAATAAACACAACCGCTAAATCATTTCATCGTAAATAGCGCACTGACGTATTATCTAACCTTTGATTCATGATACTTTTTCCCAAGTCTACGCAGCGATGCGGTTCAGTGTTTATTTTTGTGGAACTGTGGCCGGCTGTTTGTTTGCAGATCAATTTTGAAATATGAGGCGGAAAACTAAAGGTAAGTACTTCAGTTTCAACCCAACGCATTTTCATTTCGCTGCAATGGGCCGTCATTTTGCTTAGGTGCATTTAGTCTGGAGTGCAGGTTAATTTTCCTTCATTCTGCCGGAAAAAAAGGTATTTTTGTTTGTGTTCCCAATCGTACCCATCAAAACGGTCTATATACTACATGAATGCTCACATCTTAAGGAAGATTTTCGTGCCATCCGATCTTGCAACTATTTGCCAGGCTGCCTGTGGTGAATTTTTGAAAATTTTCGGAAATAGCTATTTTCGACGAGATTATTCATTTAAGTGAGAAGCATCATAGCAATAAAACTCTTTCTACTTACACATTCTACTGGGACTCGCCCAAAATTGCAAATTGCACGTGTAAAGTATTAAGAAGAACAAACAAATTGTATGGTGGCACCTGATAGCAGGGGGGGGGGTCTAAGGTAAGGGAATATTTTCTTTATAAAAAAAAAACATCCCTTAAAGAGGATATAATGAATAATTAATATTATGTCTAAAGCTAATATTCTCGTTGTAAAGCTTAAAGTTCTCGGCTTAAAGAATAACTTTCTTATAAAGGAAAAATCGGCTGTAGCCAATATATTCTCCATAAGTAATATTATGTTCCAAGCTGATATATTCGTTGTAAAGAAAATATCGGCTTAAAAAATAATTTTCTTATAAAAGAAAATATCGATTGTAGCCAATATATTCTCTATAAGTAATGCTATGTTTCAAGCTGATATATTCGTTGTAAACAAAATATCGGCATAAGAAATAATTTTCTAAAAAAAAAAAAAAAAAAAAAAAAAAAAAAAAATGTTGGTGTCTCTATTGAGTAGATACAAGGAATTATCAAGTCACTTCTTTCTAACTACATCGCGAAGCAAACTCACAGTTTTGCCTTAATGTTTTTGGGTTTCTCTCCATTTTTCCCTGTAATTGGCTTATGGTTGGAGCGGGGGTTGACTTTCTGCATGCATTTCTTGTTCAAAATATCATGATTAATGTCAATATCCAACCGTGACATCTTAACTGCACTAACTTCAAAAATACGGAGAGGGTCAGTTTTCTTTAGGCACCCTGTATCTAGCTACAGACATAGCTGGTAGGGTTTTGAAAAAATAATGGCCGAAATATGTTCCACTAGTCTAATTTAATACATTTTTATCAAAATCCGCGCTAAAAATGAGTGACACAGCTGCAAAATAGTTTTGGCCAGCTTTCCGGACCAAATACTCCACAGTGCGCCGTCTGCATTCTTCACCACTATCGAAACTTACGCGCATTATTTATGCGTTGTATCTATTTTTATTTTTGCGCGTTTTCTTATAATTAATTTATCTTGCTTCTTTTGTTAAATAAAACGTTTATTGGTTGTTTTCTTCGTATTTCTATATTTTTTTTTTTTTTTTTTTTTTTTTTTTTTTTTTTTTTTTTTTTTTTTATACCCATTTTGGCCCTATTTATTTGAGTAACTATTTTTTTTTCATTTATTGACTATACTTATCATTTCATTTTAAGTGGCCGTATGCAGGTTCCAGCGTTCAAGATAAAATGCTCAACGCTTTTCTTTCATCAAAATTTGTATAATACTCTCAACAATATATTTATAAGTTCCCAAAAGTACTTGCTCATATAGCTTTCAAATTATTCTTAATGCGCTCTCTTCTTTGTAGTGGCGTAGCGTGCAATTTGGAAACTTTGCATATCGTCCATTTAAACCCACGAAAAAGATCGAAGTATTGGGTGTTCGGTGAACATACCTTCGCATTTAACCTTTTACATGGGTTTAAATGGACAATATACCACGTTGCCAAATTGCACGTGTTACACGCCACTGCTTCTTTGTTCTATCTCCTCATTTTGATTTTTCAAACAACAAATTCACCATTTACCATCTCTTTCACAGATGAATGGCTATTGACTGAAAGGAAGCAGCTATACGTAAAATGTCAAAAGTAGCTCGTTTCTTTCGGTGGCGTAGCGCAGCGGCGGCTCGTGCAATGTGGCAACAATGGATTTCCTCCATTTAAAACTGTGTAAAATAATCGATTACTTGGTGAGGCGCAGCGCCTCACCTAGTATCGATCTTTTTGCATACGTTTAAATGGCAAAAGTGCGCGGTTGCCAGATTGCACGAGCCGCCACTGGCGTAGCGTGCAATTCGGCATCGCCGCAGCTCGTTCATTTAAACTCATGAAAAATATCGAAGTATTGGGTGTTTGGTGAACACCTTCGCATTCGACCTTTTTCATGAGTTTAATTGGACACAGTACAACGTTGCCAAACTGCACGCTCCGTCACTGGTTGCTTTCTGCATGAAAGCCGGATAGTGCCTTCAGAATTTTTAAATGTATGTTACTTATGCAGAGATTTGCGCGTACTTTGAGAAAACAACAATCTGAGTTATTTTATCTCCCTCCAGTGTTCATAGGTAAATTCTCGTGAGTTTTCCCCCTTTTTCATTTAAGATCAGGTATATGTATACATTTTTAAAAATAGTCTACCTCGGCAGAAAGAAGTTGCGTCAACAACCCCCCACCCCCCCTTCGGATGATTTCTGATGGTACCTACTCCGTCTCTCTGGGTAGTATATAAATCTCGCTCGAAAACGCAACAGACGACTATTACCTAATTGACTTTTTGCCTCCTTTAACCAGCCAAAGCCTTTAAACACTTTCTCGATTTCGAATTCAAAAACTTGTCTTTACTTTGAAGGATACCTTGAGACAGGAACGAGTAAATTGAACGCCTTGCTAACTGTTGAAGCCGAATAAAGCCGTGGAATTTGACAATAATCCAACAGTATACTAGCGCTCTAGTGCCAGAAATCTGTACTAAATGCCGAAGATTCGCACCTAAAGTGAAGATTAAGGTGGTTCCTTAGACTTAGACTCTCAGAAACTTTTTCAGATTTCAATCCGATGGACTACTAGTCGTGTTTTTGGCATTTTAAATTGAAAGCAAAGACAATCATATAATCCAAGCAGTGGCGTAGCGTGCAATTTGGCAACGATGTGATGTGCCCATTTAAATCCATTCAAATAAAGATTGAACTATTGGGTGTTCGGTGAACACCTTCGCATTCGATCTTTTACATGGGTTTAAATGGACACAATAGAAAGTTGCCAAATTGCACGCTACGCTACTGAATCCAAGAACGCCGGCTCCTCCGTAATTTTTTGTATGGATATTAAGCCAAAAACGAGCAAAATTGGTTGAAAATCAAAACAATAGTTTTGGAAATTCATTTCGCCTTAAGCTTAAAGGGTGGGAGTGATAATCTGTCTAACTGGTTATAACTCGCACTCATTGAGGCTTATGACATTTTCGTACAATCTACATTCCGGCTTTATTTTTGAATGTTTCTGCCTGAAACTTTCAGGGCATCTTCCTGAAATATGCTTTCAGGTGCCGACTTTCTTCAAATTTGTACTTTTTGCGTATTGAATTAATCAATTTTATCCAAAAACCGACTCTGTTGAATTTTTGAGCAGTAGGTACTACGTGGTTTTTCCACGGTTTGAACTAATCGACCCAGGAATTATCTTAACCCTTTCAGACCTGAAATTCTTTTTGTTCAGAAACGGGATTCTGACGAACATGGTTGATCTTAGCACTGTCTCCTTTTCTAAATTTATGCGCAGATTGTATTTTTTTTTTTTATTTTCCATAAGATTAAATGTTACTCACAATCAGATGTACATTGAAATGTACACTAGGTCTGAAAGGTTTCAGGAACGAATCATTAGGGTGAATCGAATCTTATAAATTAAATACTGTCGCAAGGAATGGTGTTATCCACCTACACCCATACTTACAGAACCCCATCCGCTGATATATTCCAAGTCTTGGTGTGTTTTCTGGTTATGCAAATTTTCATGTACAGGTAATAAACACTTTTTGAAAACATTTAATCTAGGAATTTCAAAGGAATAGAGAGAATCAAGCTCTGAAGAAAATACCTTTTGCTAAGAACTGGATCTAGTCCAACGGTTGGTTCATCTAAAATCAATAACGATGGATTGTGAAGAAGGGCGACTGCCAAGGAAACACGCCTCTGTTGTCCCCCACTGGAAAAAAACAAGAAAGAAAATTTATACATCACGACTTTCAAATTAGAATTGAAATGTAAAATGTGGCCTACATTTAACTCTTTCAATGCCACGCCCTTAGTATACATACAAATATATACTAGCTTCTATGACTTATTTGATCTGTATCACTCAATCTAAGTTTTGTATACACAATAATTGCATGACTACAATACACTGTCAACATTTGAAAGATAATATGTCTTCTCGGGCGCCTTCAATCTACTGTGTAGGCAAAACCAGCAACGCGGAGTAGGAGCATTCACCGAAAAAACAAAGTTTAAGTTGAACCGAAGCAGCTTTTTGAATAGCTTCGCAGAGCAAAAGTCCTAGCTCTACCGGAGAAAGTTGCGGTTGTCCTGAAGCACTACTTCGGTAGAGCCGAAGGTAGAGAAGAGGTTGTCACTGAAAGAAGTAGTGTTTTGGTAGACCTGCAACTTTCTCCGGTACAGCTTGAGCTTTTGCTCCGCGAAGCTATTTTAAAAAGCTGCTTCGGCTGTACATAAACTTTGTTTTTTCAGTGTTTGATTTCTCTTTGTTGATCGAGCGAACATTGAATATAATTGTCTTTGTAAAGTGGTAGTGGCAGGGTAAAATCTGCAAAAAATCAAAGTCATACGTTAAGTATAGTTTTTTCAAGAGAACGACGCGCATACATTAACTAGAAATTTAAGAGATTCAAAATTAATCAAGCTGCGTTGAAACTTCGTCTTAGTTTAAAGCCGAATTTTGTTCAGTTTGTTTTTTCACGATGGGTTGATTGTAAAATTTTACTACAGCGCACTATAGTCTTAGATCGAAAAAAAATTTAGCAAAAAATTAGTGGAAAAATGTCATTAAAAAGAATACCGGACCACCCCACTACTTGAATTAATTCAACCAAATACTGCGTATTGCTTTCTTGGCAGTTTCAACCCTGCAAAAAAATTGAGCTGCTTTGTGTGCTTATTTCCTAAATGATTCGGAGATTCGGTGGAGAGGCCTAACCTAACATTACGCAAGTGGGGGGGGGTGGTAAGGAACTACTTATAGCTCGCTTTTTCTTAAGGCTTGATGTGGGAGAATGAAATCCTACTAATAACGAACACGCAAGTCGTTGTACCACGCTACACCACTGAATCTTTGGATGTTGAAGGTGCATGAATACAGATTGCTCGATATTTTACCGCCATCTTGGATTTCATTAAACGTCTCTTGTGAGTTTACTATCGCATTGCATGACTTTCTGATGCCACCAATGGACTTTTCGGGTGATTTTACATGCGATGAAACATTCTTTATCGTTGTATCAAAAGTTTGCAACAGACCCATTACCATAAGATTTGGGCGGTATCGGTCACCATTCTCGCGTTTGAAAGCTTGTATGAGTTTGGGAGTGGATCTCGAGATTTTTTAGAGCGCTAATCGTTATTTTTACAGGATTTCACCCCATAATCAACTATGAATAATCTTGTAGCAAAAGTTTGCAAAAGCTCCATTCTTCTCGACAACTTTGATTTATGGAGATCTGCCGTCGACATGGCAGCGATGAGCAAGGAGCATCGTGTCGGTCGGAAAAGGAGTTTAGCAAAAACGGAAAACGGAAGCCAGCCTTGGCATAGCGGCATTTGTGCGCAACTTTGAGATTTAGCCAGTTAGAGACAAAGCATGCAATTTAAAAAGATACTTGCTGCCAGCCTCTAGAGCTCCCCATAAGCGGAACAGTAATGTCTTCGGCGCACAATATTGCCACATCGTCCAGATTTTCCCATTTTAGCTACTGCATGTAGCATGTCAACGAGGAATTGCCGTCTGAAAGAGGAATTGCCTGTATTACAGGGACTCTACATAGTTTGACATTTTTTGAATGTTTAGGCGTGATAGATCTCTCTCCATTAGTGTCTCTGCGCAGCAATTAAACTTGAGCAAAAATTACGATTATTATATTAATAATAAAAGACTACTACGCAAGGATTAACTATTCAATAGCATATATGTATGAATAGCAAAAGTTAAAGCATGAGCCCCATTCATGGGCGCCCGCAGAAAAATTTCCAAGGGGGGCAAAATTGTTGAACCTCAATGGAAGGTCTAGGAGCCCCCCCCCCCCCGGGGGAAAAGGGATTTTTTTTTTCATTCAAATGGTGTACAATTACTAAGCCATGGTAGGTGTATCAAATAATAATAATTATTTACCCAAACGGGTTTGATATTATTAATAGCAGTTAAAATTTTGACGTGTTTGATATAATGGATAAAAGGACATGCAGACGAAAATGATATCAAGGAAAATGTTTAATTCTACTATTCCTTGCAAAAAATGAGTTAAAATCACAAAATATACAAAGAATGAAGTTTGTTAACTATGAATCCTTTGATTAACATAGCAGTTCCTTTTTTCCTTTTATTTTTTACCGTGAAATTTTGAATTTTTAGAATTCCAGGGGAGGGGGGGGGGGCAAGTGCCCCTTCTTGCCCCCAGCTGCGGGCGCCTATGGCCCCATTCTTTAATTATTCTTTACAGAAACCGTTTTTAATGAATCTATACTACCCTATTTCAACTTTAAATAACGCAAAACGTAAAGCGTTATTTTGTCTTTGTCATGCTCTTTGCAATTTTTACCATTTTTTAAGGTTATGTTATTTTATAGGGTCACAGCAGAGGCATTGAAAGCGACACATCATCCTCAAAAGGTCACGAGTAAATGAACCGTAGAACCCAATTAACGACTCAACGAGCTATACAGGGTGTAACAAAACTATATACAGTAATTTTCAGGGCGTGTTTTAGAGGTAAAAATAAGACTCTTTTTTTCCTATAAAAATGGGTCTGAAATTGTAGTCTTTTCTAGTTACAGTGTTGCAAAGTTTCCGGAAAACAAATCGAAAAATTGTCATAACTCCCTCGTGAATTTTTCTTAATGCTTGTAAATCAGTGCTCTGATGTAATTTTAGGCGCTCTTGCCGATTTTGGCCGTGAAAATGCTGTATGCACAAATTTGAGGGGGGTTTTGGGGGTTTTTCTTCATTTTTCTCATTTTTTTGGCCAAATTATGTAAAAACATGCTTTCGGATTCATTGAACCCAAAAATGATTAGCATTACTCAAAAGTTCGTAAAAAAGTATGCATTTTTAGTCCTTACAAGTTTTTCCGTTTCGTAAACCATCTCCAAGAAAATCGTCCATGAAGTAGCAGAGGTCGGCCATGAATTGACGAAATCAAAGCATGTTTTTACATAACTTGGCCAAAAAAAGTGAGAAAAATCAAGAAAAACCCCCAAAACCCCCCTCAAATTTGTGCACACAGCATTTTCACGGCCAAAATCGGCAAGAGCGCCTAAAATTACATCAGAGCACTGATTTACAAGCATTAAGAAAAATTCACGAGGGAGTTACGACAATTTTTAGATTTGTTTTCCGGAAACTTTGCAACACTGTAACTCGAAAAGACTACAATTTCAGACCCATGTTTATAGGAAAAAAAGTCTTATTTTTACCTCTAAAACACGCCCTGAAAATTACTTTATAGTTTTGTTACACCCTGTATATATACCGATAGAGAAGATTTGTGGGGCGAGATCGCGAGATATTGAAACTTCACGAAGGGAGCCATGATGGGAATCTCTTATGGACGTTTTCCACACGGGCTCGGTTTCTTTGCCTCATTTTTTTTAACCTTTAAATTTAAAAAAAAAAAAAAAAAAAAAAAAAAAAAAAAAAAAACTGTGACACATACATTTAAAATTGGTCATAAACGAAAGTGCAAGTGTTTTAGAGTGGCTATCTGGACTGTTTTTTCTGGAACAATTTGCGCACGATTAAGAAACTGACACATGACTGAAAAAAGCAACTTTTCTCACCTGATTGGAATTTTGGTTTCTCACCTGATTCTCACCTGATTAGGTTGGATTAGAATTTTGTGTCTAGATAGCCACTCTAAAACACCTGCACTTTCGTTTAAAACAAACTTCCACTGGATTAATTACAATTTTCAATTTACGGCTTAAAGAAATGAGGCAAACAAACCAGATTCAGATGGGCCATGCTGTCACATTTTAAGGTAGGACTCATAACATGTATGACCCCTCTTTCGCTATATAGCTCGTTGGTCGCAGCAGGACGCATTGAAGAGATCATACATCGTCCTCATCAGGTTATAAATAAATGAGTCCATTGGTTTAATAGGGCTGTTGCACACTTTTGCTGTAAGCGATTTAACAGTCTATTCTGGTGTAAAAACCTCGAAAAATAACAATGGCAGCACTAAAAACTTCCAAAATCCACTCTTTAACTCAATAAACGCTTTAATTTACGAGGGCGTAATGGTGGCCGAGGGCAGTAACAATGGGAGATTCCTATCTTAATTTCGTCACTCTTTCTATGCTGACAAGGATGATTCACAGAGTAATTAGTCATCAGAGTGATGATCTACATGCTACATCCGATTAATGCGGTACCGCAACACCTAGTGACACCGGTGTCAAATGAAAGTCGTCTCTTATTGGTCACTTCTTGATAGAGTTACAGTATTGTTAGATGGGAATCTCCCATTGTTACTACCCTCAGCCTCCACTACGCCCGCGCGAATAAAAGAATTTATCGAGTTTAGGAGTGGATTTTGGAAGTTTTTAGTGCTGACATCGTGACTTTTGGAGGTTTTTACACCAGAATCGACTATTAAATCGCTTAAAGCAAAAGTGTGCAACAGTCTCATTGCTCGTCATTTATCATGGGATCGTATAGAGCTGTTGAACCGTACTGATTGGCAACTATGGACGGATAGGCATGTGTCTTTCTCTCTCTCTCCTTCCATTTAAACACATGTGTTAGAAAAGGATATCAGATGGGGCCATCGCGTGACTTAACCCCCTTATTCTGTCGTTTTCTAACGCACGTATTCAAATGGGAGGAGAGAGAGAGAGAGAGAGAGAGAGAGAGAGAGAGAGAGAGAGAGAGAGAGAGAGAGAGAGAGAGAGAAAGAGAGAGAGAGAGAGAAAGAGAGAGAGAGAGAGACAAATTCCTGTATCATCCGCGCATGCTGGCAACACTGTAACCGCGTTATCTATTTCCGAGGTTGATTTCAAGTCAACCACAGAGTGGCATTAGCATTACGATGGCTAAAAACTAAAACATCCTAAGTACGTCTTGACAAATGTCAGATTCTCCAAAGAGCAAAACAATAATCGGAGTTGAGTTAATTATTTCAGTGTGAGTTTTTGCAACAGGTGATTGAAGAGTTGATTCTTTCATAAAAACCTGTACAAATTGACGATGAGTACACTAAAAAATCACAAAATTCACTCTCAGAATCGGGCTTAATGGCAAAGCTACGGAGGGATCATGGGAGATTCCTATCTAATTTGAGGTATCTCTGTGTTTCGGTAGAGAAAGTGACAAATTACACAGGAATCTCCCATGCAGGTACCTACCTGCGTAGCTTCGCCAAATTCCATCCTGCACTTACAGCTGTTTTCTAAATTTATTACTATATTTTAACTTTTTTAGTAAGATTTTCGTGATTTCCGCGATTTTCGCTGGTTTCTACATCACGCTTGACTATTTATTTGCTTTCAGCAAAAGTTTGCAAGTCCCCGATTAGTGAAATGTTGTCAACTTTGGGGAAAATGTTGCCAACTTCAGGTAATTTCAAACTAAAAGTTGAAGGAGATTCTACTAAAGTAAATAATCCCTAAACTACTCAGGGATGGGTCTAATCTGATGTAAAACTGCATAAAAATCACAGTGAAAGGATCAAAAAGTTTCGAAATTCACTCACAAAAATTAATGCGTTTAAGAAAATTCAAAAATGGCGGTCGAATTAGTGGATGACAATGGGGGAGTCCCGCATTTAATTTTAGCTTTTTCTGACATCAACTACTTTTCTCCGCATAAAGAAGGTTGCAATTAAATGGGTCTTCCTCATTTAAAGCAGCTCATTCGACCGCCATCTTGGAATTTTATTGAGTCTGTGCAGGCTGGATTCTAAGACTTTTCGACACTTGCAAGGTGATTTCTTCGCGATTCAACATAGGATACTCATATACTACCCTAGTAGTACCCTCCATAAAGCTGTAGCAATAGTTTCCAACATACAGATGTATGGTTTCTTCAATATACATTTTTCTCCCAAGTTGATAAGTTTATGAGAGACATTTAATGGCTTGTTCCAAAGAATGATTTCTGTAAGAGAAATTTAAAACAAGAAATTTCCTCTGCGGAGTGTTTCTAGCAGGTTCCTTTGCAATCAATTAAATGCTCTTATACGGTTTTGTTCCAATTGGAGCGGCATGCACCCCTTAATTCAGGTTACAGTGAACCAGTGCTACCATTTAAAACAGAAATTATTCGAATTTTCCATTTAACTTAATGTTAAGTTCTGATCATTTCTGCCATGAATGGCAACACTGACTGGTGCACACTCATTTTTCCAGTTTTTCTCGATTTCTGAGGGGGGGGGGGGGGGGCGAATATTTGCAGACGGCTCATTTTCGACCTATATGAATCATTTTCACGTATCGACATGGTTTGGATAGTTGGTTAGGTATAGTGATCGAACTTGATTTCCAGCATTTTGATGAAGCTAAAGTCTACCTGCAGGTTTTATATTTTTCATTTCCAGAGCGGGCGAGAGAAATTGCGCCTTCTCTATAATGGGAATCTGTCGTATGAGCACTTATAAGCGTTGTGAGGGTGTCAAAAATGTGGAAGGCTTTTGAAAAGTGAGTTTTTTTTTTCCTTGTTCGAATTTGAAATTTTAAGAACTCAGACAGACGCAATTTGATGAAAATACAGGTTAGGATATTTATTTATAAACAGGGAGAACATTTTCAAATGATACATGGGAACCGGACTCAGCGTGCGATTTGGCAACGTTACTTTTTCCCCATTTAAACCCATTAGGAAGGTCGAAATGCCTGGTCATCGCCAATGACTGAAGCGTTCGACTTTTTTAGTAAATTTAAATAGAGAAAATACGTTGTTGCCAAATTCAAGCCATTGCGCACTATGGTATGAGATCGTCAAAAATTGGCAACAAATTTGAACGTAATTATTTTCTCATCAATTTATTATTTATCAACTTTCAAGACCAAATTCAATCACAAGAAAACACTTTTAACAAGAAATGTCAACGAAAAGTTTAAAATGAAGCTTAAAATATGAAAAGTTTTGACCTTTTATGACCTTCTTTACTGATTTTCTGCCACCTTTTTTTCTTTCGATCAAATTCGATTTTACACTATTGTGCACTATTCTGCCGTGCTAAGGAAGAACGCCGTAAGCGCCATGTGTTACTAATGCTGTTTTTGCAATGTAGTTCAGAGTCCCTGTTCGTTCATCAGTTTACCCTCAATCTTAAACCTCCTATGCCTCAAATGGCTTGCCCTTCCAAGGATTCTAGCATTGAACAATAGACAGTTGGCCTTTCCTAAATGCTTGGACCGGCAGAGAGCCTTTGTTAGAGAAAAATGAGTGACCCATGTAGTTACAAAAATAATAAACTCCAGCGGGCTGATCATTTACTTCATCGTTAAGCCGATCGTTAAGATTGTCTGTGAGTGATTCTATTGGTCGAAAATTGTAAAAATTGGTCGTTGCTATGGTGACCATCGTGAGAGTGCCCGCTTTTAAGGTTACTCGTGAATAGCTGTTATATAACGAGACTCACTCTTAACGATGGTTACCATAGCAACAGCCAAGTTTTACAATTTTCGACCAATAGAATCACTCTTATACAGTCTTAACGATCGGCTTAACGATGAAGTAAATGATCCGCCCGCTGAAGAGGATCTCGGTTTAAGAATAGCAATAGAGGCCCGAGCTATACAGCAAAAACAGTCTAGTAACACAAGGCTCTTACGGCGCGGCGGCGTTCTTCCTTAGCATGGCAGTATTGACAAAACCGTTTTTCACGCAAAAAAGAGGGGGGGGGGGTTTGGAGCTATGAAAAAGTGAGAAGCTTTTGGGACTTGAAAAAAGTGGGGCTGGGAACCCCCCCCCCCCCCTCGAGACCCATACACGCGCTACGCCCATGTGAGCATTTGAGAGACTTAAACGCTGATGTAGGAAGAATGGGACTGTTGCATATTTTTGCTATAAGCTATTCAACAGTCGATGCTGGTGTAAAAACCTCGACAAATAACAATGGCAACACTGAAAACTTCCGAAGTCCTCTCTTAAACTCAATAAACGCTTTTATTTGCGAGGGCGTAATGGTCGCCGAGGGCAATAACAATGGGAGATTCCTATCTTAATTTCTTCACTTTTTCTATGCTGACAAAGATGATTCACAGAGTAAATAGTCATCAGAGTGATGATCCACATCAGATGAACGTGGCACCTAGTGACACCGGTGTCAAATGAAAGTCGTCTCTTATTGGTCACTTCTTGATGAAGTTGCCGTATTGTTAGATGGGAATCTCCCATTGTTACTGCCCTCAGCCACCATTACGCCCGCGTAAATAACAGCGTCTATTGAGTTCAGGAGTAGATTTCGGAAGTTTTTAGTGGTGCCATCGTTACTTTTGGAGGTTTTTACACCAGTATCGACTGTTAAATCGCTTAAAGCAAAAGGTGTGCAACAGCCCCATTGCAATTTTTTATAGCATGGGTAACGGCAGAGTCTCATTTAGTGGGTGTAAGTACCTAGTACAGGGGGATTTAAAACGTGATTGACATAGGGTGGTCAAAGTATAACAGTGTCATTGCGGTTATGCGAGTGTGTCACTCGTTTGATTACAGCTGCGCCCCATCGTCCTTCCCTCCCCCCTCCCATGCACTTTTGTATTTTCAACTCTGCGCTTAAATTCTTGCAGGCGTTTTTTGGAGTTACTGTGTTGCAAGAAGTTCGCGATTTTAAAAAAATAATCAATAATGCATGTCCATGTCAAAAAATGTGTTTTTACATTGCTTGTCACATGTACAATACGCTTATCACGAGGGCTCGTAATCACCTCTTTACTTAATCGCATTTTGTTGTTTGACATTGAGCTCACCAAAAAGATTTTCGACCACGCAAATCCTAGATTAGCAACGTCGCGACTTTGCGAGAATCTCTGCTTTGTGGTTGTCGTCTAGCTCTAGTGATGTTTAATTGGACTTGCTATTTAGTAATCCTTCAGAGAGCGTCGAGCCAACAACACTTGTTCTTGCTATAAGTATAACCAAGTGGTTTGATGGTTTGCCAGATTGCAGAGAAAAATTAGCCTCCTTTTCATGCATTGTTTAACGCGAAGCACACATAGGAAAAAAAATGATTGTTAAATCAATAGGACAACTCGGGTTGTCGGTTTTTTAGTTGTTAATAAAGGGATCAAGGGCGGATACAGGGCATTGTCTTTCTCTCTCTCCCTCCATTTGAACATATGTGTTAGAAAAGGACAGCAGAGGGGGCCATCACGTGACTTTGGCCCTCTCTTCTGTCCTTTTCTAACGCACGTTTTCAAATGGGAGGAGAGAGAGAAAGACAATTCCCTGTATCCGCCCATGAAAGGGATGGGAGTTATCGTAACGATATAGATTCTTTAAAACGATTTCTCCACAGAATCTGACAACACGTCAAACACATGCTCAAAACGCGACGATGAAATGTAATCAAAGTGACCAAATTAATAATTCGAGAATATCCTCGAGCTTGATAATTGAAGTTTATTTGCCCTCACCCTCAGTTTAATCGTCTTCCGGTGTGGAGCCGCCAACACCTATCAAGATTTGGTTTGTTGTGGAACGCTGTGACCTTTACCCTTCCGTGGCGTGAATAGATAACTCGTGCAGAACGACTTAATAAAATTTGCTATGGTAATTAAGGTGATCTATTATGTGAAAAGAGCCAGCAAAAACAATAGGTTCGCTTATTATTATAATTTTTGGCGCCATCTTGATGTTGATTCATCAAAAAGAGCACTCTCAAAGCTTTTAGGATCTCTAGTTCATAAAAACAACGATAACAACAAAAACGCCTTAAAAATAATTAAAAACCTGAAATCAGCATTGTCCTATTATAGCTATCTTCTGTTCTCTGTGTAACAGGGCAACGTTGCATTTTTGTCCATTTAACCTATTAAAAAGGTCTAATTCGAGAATGTTCGTCGCACATTCATCAGTTCGATTTTTTTTATTGGTTCAAATGGACAAATCGCAGCGTTGCCAGGTTGCACACCTCGCGCCTCGCCACTGAATTTGAATATCCTAATGAAATCCAATCTATATTCATTTTCTGAATGTCCAGTGGCGCAACATGAAATCTAGCGACATTGCATTTGGTTCATTTAAAATTACTGCTAATTCAACTGTGTTAGATTTCACAGAAAAAAAGAAAAAGTTTTTGAATTAAAAAAAAATATTTTTGAATTATATGACAATAAGACGTACTTTTAAACTAAGATCATTGTTTTCAAAGTAAAAAGAATTGGTTTTTAAATTAAAAATAACTGTATTTAAATTGAAAATAATTGCTTTTAAATTGAAATTTCGGTATTTAGATCAATTATTATTATTATTATTTTTTTTTTAATTTAACAAAAACTTAGTTTCAATTTTAAAAAATACGTCTTTTTGTCATATATTTCAAAGCTTTTTCTCTTTAAATCTAAAAAGTTTTTCTTTTTGTGTAGATGCCGGCGAAGTTTTAAGAAAACTGTGGCAACAATGGTTACCTGAGATCTGTTAGAAGTCTTGTAACCGGTGGCAGTTGTAACATCTGGACTAGAGAATCGACACGAAACCTAATTTCACGATCACTGAGCCCGAATATGTAGCCATAATATTTAAACACCTCTTGCATGCTCAGCTGGAAATGAAGCGCCAATTCCTGTAACAAAAAAAAAAATCAAACAAAAAAACACGTTTGGTTAACGAATTAGCAAGTTCTGGATTAAAAGGGGGGGGGGGAATAGACACACAAAAAAAAGTAAAAAAAAAAAAAATATATTGTAATTACTTTTTTATGATCTCGCTCTTAAGAACTTGACCCACTGAAAATAAAACTGTTCTACAAAGGGTGTCCCAAAAGTAAGTGGACTGATGCTGTCATTTCAAAAGTATTCTACCTATAGACTTGATCTTGGTTTTATTTTAAAGATCAAATCATTTTCTATCGATTAAGACCAAGATCAGTTCATTTTAGTAAAAATTAAAAAAGTTATGACGCTTTTTGTGAAGGGTGAACGCGCGCCGCCTATAGGTTTTTGACAAAAAAATTCTTACCAATTATTAATCTTCTACTCCGCTATCCCCCGACTCCACCTGAATTTCCGGTTGCTTCTCAAAGTATTTTCCGCCACTTTCCAGACATTTGTGCATTCTTTCCTCCCATTTTCTAAGAAAAGTCTTCTCAAATTCTTCTTCTGGAATTTTTTTTAGGGTTTTTTGAACTGCTGTCTTGATTTCAGCCTTAGTCTCATAAATCTTCGTCCACGAAGATCCCTTTTCAATGTTGGAAACAGCCAGAAGTCGCATGGTGCGAGATCTAGACTGCACGGTGGTTGTCTCAACAGTTTAATACCCTTCTTCTCTAAAAATTCAAGGGTAAAATTTGATTCATACGGCCGCAAAATCCCCAGCATACCGCGCGCGCGTACTGAAAAGTGAACAGAAGTCGGCCGCGGTGAGATTGCTCCTGATTTTTCCCGCGAATTGTCCGTCTTATCTCGTTGCCTAGACAACGACTGAAGCCGGCAGACGGCCATACATGTATGCCACGTCGCTTAAGGTGTTGGCAAGTAATTTCAAGTGAAAAAAAGTTCACTGGAAATGTATAAGAGATGAGAAAAAAACAATTCAACCATTATTGTCAAAAACCTATAGGCGGCGCGCGTTCACCCGTCACAAAAAGCGTCATAACTTTTTTAATTTTTAATGAAATGAACTGATCTTGATCTTAATCGATAGAAAATTATTTGATCTTTAAAATAAGACCAAGATCAAGTCTCTAGGTTGAATAGTTTTGAAATGACAGCATCAGTCCACTTACTTTTGGGACACCTTTTGTATTTATGTGAATGCTCAGTGTAAAATAAAATACCTTCAGTTTCAGCTTTTCGCATCGCATTCGTCCGGATTGGTTTTCCGTGATAAATAGTTCACTATACGTCTAGTCGTCTACTCTCAGCTGACAACACCCTCTTTGAGGGCAAGAGGCAACTGGAATGGCGCATGGGGGGGGGGGGAGCTCGAGAAATGTTTTGATATAGCTACTTATTGGTAGAGAAAAAGTAAATAATTCCCAATAAGGTGAAGAGACGTATATGTAAATTGATTTCTCATTGTTCTTTTTTGTCCGTTTTCCCCCTCAGTTTTAAGAGGTCAAGGTCGTGCCTTCTAAACAAACGCAAGTCTGAGGAAAGTTGAAGTACACTCATAGGTGGGACTAGGATTTTTTTCTAAGGAGGAGGGGTGAGCAGGCAAAACACTGATCACTGATGACTTTTTTTTTTTTTTTTTTTTTTTTTTTTTTTTTTTTTTTTTATTTATTTTCGCTTCTCATGTATATGATCCTGGATATCTCTAACCATCGAGCTCCATGATGACCCATTTTCTCTTACAATCCAGGCCAACTTTTGCGGAGATGTTGCTTTTAACATTCTCTAGAGGCACTTTTTTTGTTTCTTTGAAAATTTTAAATTGTAAGTAAGAATGTTATAGAGGATAAAAGGTTTCCATCACAATCAATAAGAAAATGGATAAAATGGAAATTGGGAAAAATTGGAATTTATAAAATATAGCTGTTTGAATTTTGATGAAAATTTGCAAAAACATTCTGCAACCAGCCTACCCACTGTAAAATCAATCCCTTCAGGGGGGTCTCGGGGTCTCCCCCAGAGTAATAAAGGGAGGCCTGGGGGTCTCCCTATGAGTGATAAAGAAAGAGGGGGTCTGAGAGTCTCCCACCCCAGAAAATCTAAAATGGTCTGGGTCTAAGTGTCGGGGTCCCCCCAGATTGAGTTTGATGTGAGAAAGTGTTTGTGGGGTATTTATTTCCTAGTTTATTTTTACCAGGCAGCGGTGATGCTCGCTGGTGGCTCGTACAGTTCAGCAGCAAGTGTTTTTTCCCATTGAAACGAATGTAAAACAATCGATCCTTCAATCGGCTGTCAGCCTCCTAAAAAAATCGATTGTTTCACCCAGAGACAAATAGAGACCCAGCACAAAGCTTTCGACAGGTGTCCACTTTTCTGGCTCAATTTTGGTCGGAACTCATCGAAACAAAAGCCAACATTCGCCTATATTGTTGACTGATGAGCGCGTGGTTTGCATTTGCCATGTAAAACCTGTTTCCGTTTCCGTGACCGCGGACTAATCACAGCCTTTCGTTGAGCTCACCATTCAACACATTAGGCGAAGTTTGATCGTTGAGGCCGATGAGTCCCGACCATAGTGGTTCACGAAAAGTGGACACCGCGCGTAACCACGGGAAGAATAGGGAGTGCACGGTCTCTATTTTTCTCTGGTTTCACCAAAGGCTAAATGGAAAAATTGCATTGGAACCATCTCTGGTGATGCTATATATACATTGTTGTTTACGCGGGTTGTATCATTGAAATTCAATGATTGAATGCGCAGCAGGGAATGCCGGTGTGACAAACATAAATGCGTGCGTCATACATGCAACCGTTAGAAAAAATTAAAAAAAAAATTGTATAAAGTTTCTTATTAATTTTTCTAACGACTGCGTTTTTATTTTTCTAAACAGATCATAGTGGAATTGCGACCTTCTTAATTTTCTCGGAGTTCGTTCTCTATAGATGGATCAACCGTCAAAGGTAGACTTTATTGACTGTGTAACTGGCCCGCCGAGGCCTCTATTTTTATTTTTCTATTTTTCGTTTTTTTGTTTGTTTTTGTTTTGTTTTGGTTGTTTTTTTTTAATTACTGCTTTTAACTACTACGGTAGCTCTGTAAAATTTAGAGATGACTTCATAAAAAAAAAAAAAAAAAAAAAAAAAAAAAAAAAAGTAAGGATACGGAGCACTTGCATCCAAATGCACTGCCATGCACCGACTGTGGAAACTTTCAGTTATATCGTGCCGCATCTTCTGGAATCAACGCGCGTTATTCAAATAGCGAGACAAGGTTTTTGACCGACCATAAAATGAAACGAAACGAGCTGCCTCAAGATTCTCCGCATTTTTTTGGTCGGAAAGCTCACCATGGATAGAGGCTGAGTTGATTAATGGATCGATGAGCTCCCGAATGAAAACTTTCCACAGATCCTATATACATATAGCTATGTATGTAGTGCTCCGTATATATTTTTATGCTTTGCGGGTCGGCTGGTTTAGGGGATTCTCAGACCGAATCAAGTTGGAAACGCTCTTGCTGCAACAATAAGTCTGACTTACGCACATCGTCTAGTTTTTTAAGGGCTTGTATATACCATTTCATAAAGTCTAAAACTCATTTCTCGCAAAGACAACTTAGCAGATGGACCACCTGTGTGCATGCATGAACGAGGTGCAAGGTACTAGCAGGGACAAGATATATGACCAAGGTATATGTATGCAATTAGCAATGTATACCATTCAACACAAATATTAGGTATGTGTTGCGTATTGCATATCCTGGCCAGGTATCTTTGTCCCCGCTAGAACTTTCTGCACTCCAAACAAGTACCTAATAGTACCTATTTGTTTGGAGTGAGTGGCCCACTCACTTTGAGCTTCATTTTAATGAGGTACCGCTATTATACCAAAATGAGACTATGAAAGAACCGAAAAATATAAAAGAAGATTCATCATAAAAGATTTTTTCGTCGAGGTACGTACACTGAAAAAAGAAAAAAACTGAATTTAGCTACTTACAAAGTAACTTTGAAAGTATGGATACAATTAATTTTAAAACTATTAGTTTCACATCATTTGAAATAGTCTATTTACGACAGCTTGTGGATAATTGGATCCATTTTTACTGAAGGGATCTAGTCGACTTTAGACGTTGCCACTTTAGTTTCCTCCACTTGATTATATGTAAAATAATCGATTCGAGAGAGAAGCAGTGCTTCACCAACAATCGATTGTTTGACATAGATTCAAATGGAGGAAAAACATTGTTGCCAAATCGCACGAGCCGCCATTGAAACTTTCAGGAACTTTCCTTCTCTACGGTAAGTCTTTTCCTGAAAATATCATGCAATTTTATTCATCAGATTATTTTTAAGGGTATAAAAAGTCGAGATAAAAGTGCAACGCCGGAATACTTATATGTCTGTTTTGTATAAATGTGTCCAATTTAACTAAGTATTCCAGATGGTAAAACTAACAGTGTTTAACGGGTTTAAGTTTCATTCATACTTTAATTATACAAATAGTTTTAAATCAGCACTTTTTTTTTAGTGTAGCTCCTTGATTGGCAATTGGATTTTGAATATTATGTGCTCATCGTGTTTTTTCGGGGAACTTTACAGAAATTAATGAATATGCTACATTGTTGCACAGCAAAAGTGCACAACAGGCCCACTGATTAACACCTACTACTTTTTTAACCCTCCGTTGATGACCTGCCTATTTAAAACTATGACCCAGCACTATGAGGCAAGCGCAGAATTCTATTTCCGGAGTTTCAACTCTACAAGCTCGGACTGACTCATATGACAAAAGAATGGCGAGCAAACAAACGCCCTTTAAAGATTGTTTATCAAGTCAGTGGGAGGGGGAGGGGGTGTCGATCACGAGAGGTAGGTAAACCTCCAAAGCGACAAAATATGACGGAGTATTCACCATCAATAATTAGTGTCTATAATGGGTCTGTTGCAAACTTTTGCTACAACGATTAAGAGTGTATCATATAATGTAAAATGACCTGAAAAGTCCATTGGTGGCATCAGAAAGTCATAAAGTGCAATAATAAACTCACAAGAGGCGTTTAATTAAATCCAAAGTGGCGGAGAAATATCAAGCAATTTGTATGCATGCACCGTGAACATCCAAGGATGGCTAACTTTGACAACCTCACTGGAGGTAGAGGTTATGTGTTTGTTTACGTTGTGATTGGTTGTGATCCATATTGTGAGGTTGGCTATCCTTGGATGTTCGTGGTGCATGCATACAAATTGCTCAATATTTCTCCGCCATCTTGGATTTAATTAAACGCCTCTTGTGCGTTTATTATTGCATTTTATGACTTTCTGATGCCACCTATAGACTTTTCAGGCGATTCTACATTAGATGAAACACTCTAAATTGTTGTAGCAAAAGTTTGCAACAGACCCATTGAATTAATTTTTAGTGTTTCAGCATTATTTTTCATTGAACTGGTCTACAATTTACGTAGATTCTATTTTTCGCGAAAACTTCGAATGTATGGAAAAAGTATTAGTTTTGAGTAAAGACAAAGACCGCGAGTTTGAATTCAGTGGGTCATATTACATGGTAAAGATCGCTGAGAGGAGAGAAAGACATTATCTTATTATGAGAAAACCTGATTTAGTGATTTATCGTCCATGACGGCCTGACACACTACGTCATTAAGGCGTGAAAATATATTATACGAGGACCTTTTTTGAGGATATTAGAATAGGGTACGCGAGATAGTTTCGACAAATATCTCTACAAATATACCTAACAAAATATCTATAAAAAAAAAACAAACAACAACAAGAAAACAAAAAAAAATTACAACGATACAGTTTTAGCTCGGTTAAGTTTAACTGTAACGTTAGCAGAGCGGGATTTTTAACGTTGCCACCAAAAAGAAAAGAGAAATAATATATTTGCGTCACAGACATTAAATAAATAAATAAATAAATAAATAAATAATAATAAATTTTAAGAATAAGGCGATGGCCATTTTAATGACTCATTGAAAGAAATTATGTAGCTTTGTAAGCGACAACATGCGTCATTCTGACATTGCAGTATTAATGATCCGTAACAGAGTAATCTTTCAATACTTAACATATAGCTGTACAATTCAAATAATTCATTACATTAATGGTCCGGTATTGTCAAAAGATGCAAATTTATTTGATAGAAACATTTATTTGTTTTGTTAAATATTGCAATAATGCTTTTTCCTTGAGGCTTCCTTATGACCGTGAAATCAGCCATGTTCATTTTTTTAATAGACCTGATTTGAGATTTGAAGTCTATATAATAAGACCCTCCGCCGAACAACGTTACGGATACCTGACAAAACTGCGATTTCTCTTCTTGTTTCTTGGACTTCACAACGTGAAAAAAAAGGAAAAGCAAAACTATATACAGCCGTATTCCAGAGGAAATAATACAGATATTAAAAAACAAACAAACAAAATTACAAAAATTTATCGCCAATGAGTTGAAGAGTTCTTTGCGTTTCTTCAATAATTTCCCACCTGACAAGGCGCAGGGCTCTCAAAACGTCCCCTCTGCTCTTCCGGGGCACCGCCAATGTAATTTTAAATGGGAAAATAGACTTACGAGCAGTCCTGTCTTTTTGGTGGGCTTTTAATCGCTGACAAGGCGCAGGGCTCTCAAAACAACTCCTCTGCTCTTCCGGGGCACCGCCGCACAGTGTTCGGAGCGACCCGGATCTCTGGCAGAAACCTCAAATTTGAAATCGGCTCTGAAGTTGGTTTAAAGGCCTTACCTACCTTCTAAAGGGTATAAAACATGCATTTTAGCCATATGTGATGAATTTGGAAGCCCTATACTTGCCCCCACAGACATGTGAAAGTACCGGTTTTAAGGCGAATTTTGAGTCAACTTGGGTGGGTTTACATATAATTGTAAAAAAACAATACTCTTTTACTCACATTCCAATTTAGACCTCTGTACTTCAATTAGGACATATGAACTTACTTTTAAGCCGTTTAAACATTTATTTCAAGTTTATTATGAGGGGGGGGGGCTGGACCCCTCAAAAATCGACTTTTCATCTGCATTTGTGCCCTTTTTGGAGGACATTTAAAAAAATGCCCGGGATCGCCCGGCAAATCTAAGGCAAAGAACGTTCAGAAAAACATTTTTTCTGAACGATCCAGCAATAATATCCTGCCTCAACTTGCCCCCCTTTCGTATTTTTGTGTTAAAAGTGCCTCTGTGGCTTGTGTTGGACTCAGTCATTTTCCCGAAAATAAAAATAAAAAAATAATAAATGAAATCTATAGTTAAATCTGATATAAAAAATGAAATCTATAGTTAAATCTGATATAAAAAATGAAATCTACGACTTAAAAAACCCCTCAGTACCAAGTTTCAATGAAATGCGAGTATGCTAGAGGTTTCCGCCAAAGATCCGGGTCGCTCCGAACACAGTGCGCCGATGTAATTTAATTTAAATGGGAAAACAGACTTACGAGCAGACCTGCCTTTTTGGTGACAAGGCGCAGGGCTCTCAAAACGTCCGCTCTGCTCTTCCGGGAATTCAATTTTGACCTCCAATTGATACTTTTTCATTGACTCAAATGGGAGAAGAAAAACGATGGCCTATCCTTTCACGAGCCACCATAATGAAAACAGACAGCAAAACGGAGCTAGTATGATTAAGATGATTCCAGGGTCGATTAGTTCCAACCGTGGACACCACGTCGCGCTGCTCAAAAAGTCAACAGTTTTTTGTTAAATTTGACGAATTCACGCTAAAAACACAAATTTGAGAAACGACAGCACCTGCGAGCATACTTCAGGAAGATACCCTGAAAGTTTTAGACTAAAACACTCAAAAATAAAGCCGGAAATTATGAAAAACGAAACTTCCCGTAAGCCGCAATGAGTGCGAGTGAGGCAGATAGACGTATCATCACTCGCGCTCACTCTCACTCACTAAGCTTATGGCGAAACGAATTTCATAATTTACGGCTCTAATTTTAAACCAATTTTGCTCATTTTGGGCTCAAAAAATCCATAAAAAAATTTTGCAGGTGCTGACGTTATTGGATTTTGCGTTTTACCTATGGTTTCAGTTTAAAACGCCAAAAACACGACTTTTCCAAAAAGCGACTAGTGGCGCTATCCATCGGATTGAAATCTGGAAAAGTTTCGCCTGGAATCATCTTAAATCAAGGTCATCTTTCTGCCATTTTAAAATACAGCATTTGAGAGAGTAACATCAATTTTAATTGGTCACAGAGAACTCAAGAATTACCCCGTACTTTTTCGGTCATGAGATCAAGAGAGGGAAGAAGACTCCCCCCCCCCCAAAAAAAAACAAAAAAAAAAAACAAACTAACAAGAATTTTCAATGGTGCATTGAGCCATGGCTAAAATCGTGCGTCATTACATGCCGATTGTATACAGTCTAATAAATATCTTATCCGAACCATCGACCACCTCAAAGTCGTAAACAATATTTATCTCATTAAAGTTATGTTGGGGAGTGAGATTTGCGCTCAAGTCCGCCTTATTCTGTGAGATGTTGCATGAGGCGTTTTTTTATGACCCTCATAAAATGTCAATCATTATGAAAGGTGACAGAAGCGGTCGGGGCAGCTATGTCAGCAGAAGCTTGCGGTACTGCAATGACAATTTATTTTGAGTAACATGAGATTTTCTTCCACTCGCATGGCAACATGCAACTTCTCTTATATTACTACTGTTTTAGCCTGAGTTTTCCCGAAATCGAGATTCTCTTATTTTCATGGTTAACCTCCAAAAAAGAATAAGAAGAAAAAAAAAACACAAAAAACGTGAAATCAGCGTGGGCTGCTCAAAAAACCTGTGATGACAAAATACTCGCACAAGTGGCGTGACGTTCAGTTTGGCAACATTGTATTTTGTCCATTTAGACCCATGAAAAAGATCGAAATATTGGGTGTTCGGTGAACACCTTCGCATTCGACCTTTTGCATTGGTTCAAATAGACAAAATACAATGTTGCCAAACTGCACGCTACGCCATCACTGACTCGCATAGGTACGTACGCCCTGGTGAAAATGGCGAACATGACAAGCTAATAAAATCTCAAAATGCGTAGTGGTGATCACCTACAACTTACTACTTAAACTAAAATAATGCGTGCCCTATGGACTATTCTGTCGATTTTTGGTCTCGGGAAAAGAGGAGTAAGCCATTAAAGTCAAACTTCGTAAAAGAGACAGGTGGAGCTACGCAGTGGATTAAAATCTCACTTCAGAGTGCCCAGCCATGTGCAAGACTTAGGCAAAATTTTTAAAATAAGTGAAATCTTCCCAAATCTTCCTCACCTTGCTAAAGTCATGCTAAAAAATACCCGAAGAAAAAGTTTCCCGAGAAATTGTTTAAAATTTTTAATATTGACTCTTAAAACAGGTTAAAAACCAGGTCTTTTAGAAACTATTTCGGAAACAATTTAAAAACTTCCACCAATAGTTTTTGGTCGGAATTTTTGAAAAAAAAAAAAAAATAATTTGAGAAGTAGGAAATATTTTGAAAATATTATATCGGCAAACAACTGTCATGAGCATTCACATATTTCAAAAATATTTTTGAGAGATTTAGCAAAGATTTTTGACAAGACTCTAGCAGGATTTCAAAAATATATTTAAAATATGTTTCTTTCATACCTAGGTGGTGAGGCACCATCTTGATTCGATGCACTTTTAATTGCCAAATGGGACTCTTTCAAACTTTTGCTATACGGGATTGAAGAGTTGATTATTGCATAAAAACCTGTAAAAATGACGATGAGTACACTAAAAAATCACGAAATTCACTCTCAGAAACGGACTTAATGGTGGAGAGACGCAGGCAGGTATCATGAGAGATTCCTATCTAAATTGAGACCTATCTCTGTGTTTCCGTAGAGAAAGTGACATAATAGACAGGAATCTCCCATATGATACTTGCGTTGAACCGCCATTACCATTTTGCCGTTATAGCAGTTAGGTGAGTTTACTACTGAAATTTAGACTTTCTTAGGGTGATTTTCGTGATTTTTGCTGGTCTTTGCATTAGATTCGACTATTTATTTGCTTTTAGCAAAAGTTTGCAAGAGCCCCATTGACGTTCTTTTATTGGATATCAGATAATTTTCTTTATCGATTTTTATGTCGAATTGAAGGTATCACCACACAGTGGAGGGAGTCAACGAGAGGGGTTGGACATGGAGTATATTACTGAAATTGCAAATTTGAATACTTCTCTGTGGCGGCTCGTGATATTTGGCAACCATGCAAGTTTTCCATTTAAACGTAGGTAAAATAATCGATTCTTGCGGAGGCTGGCAGCCTCCGGGAGAATCGATTGTTTTACATTGGTTAAATAGGAGGAGGACACGGTTGCCAAATTTCACGAGCCGCCACTGATACTTCTACAGTCAAAAAACAAATTACAATGGGTGATGCTAGTAGGAAATTTTATGATAAACCGAATAAAACTAATTTCAAACTTCTACGTTGCAAATTAAGAGAGATACAAGCATGTGAAGTTGCAAATGTCCTGTCCAGCCTCTCCCGTTTATTCGCTCCATTGTGCGCCGTCCATGGGCAGGCACAGGGAATTGTCTTTCTCTCTCTCCTCCCATGTGAAAGCGTGCGTTAGAAAAGGACAGAAGAGGGGGCCAAAGTCATGTGATGGCCCCCTCTACTGTCCTTTTCTAACACATGAGTTCAAATGGAATGAGAGAGAGAAAGACAATGGGTCTGTTGCAAACTTTTGCTACAACGATTAAGAGTGTTTAATCTAATGTAAAATCGCCTGAAAAATCCATTGGTGGCAATAGAAAGTTATAAAATGCAATTATAAACTCACAAGTTGCGTTTAATGAAATTCACAATGGCGGAGAAATATCGAACAATCTGTATGCATGCACCGTGAACATCCAAGGATGGCCAACTTTGACAACCTCACTGCAGGTAGAGGTATGCGTTTGTTTACGTTGTGATTGGTTGTGATGGATATTGTGCGGTTGGCTATCCTTGGATGTTTGTGGTGCATGCATACAAATTGCTCGATATTTCTCCGCCATCTTGGATTTCAGTAAACGCCTCATGTGAGTTTATTATTGCATTTTATGACTTTCTGATGCCACCAATGGACATTTCAGGCGATTTTACAATAGATAAAACACTCTTAATCGTTGTAGCAAAAGTTTGCAACTGACCCATTCTCTGTATCCGCCCATGGCGTCGTCTTTATATAGTTTGACTCATATATAAATTGAATGGAAAAGAGTGGAAATCAAAAGCTTTAAGTTTACCTGTGGCATAAATCCTATATCTTTGACAGTTCTTGCCTTCAACCGAACGGATCCATCGTCCAGCCGACTCCGTCCTGTGATGCAACTTAAAAGAGTGGTTTTACCACAACCACTGGGTCCGAGAAGTCCATATCTGAAATGAAAAGAGAGACAGATTTACTAACTTATCAACATTAATATCGTAAAATTTTTAAAGGACCTGAAAGACAAAGGGGTCGTGTGAACCTGGAAAGAAATTTTTAATAATAACAACGAAGTTTCGCATCCGCGGAGGGATTAATTCGTTACCAAATTATACACACCTGTAATGAAACTTTCATTTAATCTTTTCTCCGGAACAATGATACTTAATTAGAAAACCAAAGGCATCTTTGTTCTCAGCTCATCAATTATTTTCATTTTCCTTATAAAAAACACAACATTTCAGAACCTTGCAACTACCCCATTGAGGTGTGCAGGTGTGTATAATCTTTTCTCATAACGCGTTGGAATCATTGTCATCGGTGAATCGATAAAATGTCATTCAATATACATAACGGCAGCACTGCAAAAGACCTTAGTTATGTTTGAAATAAACAAAAAAATTATTATCATAGTGCGCAGCATATCGGTTGATTTATACATCATATTTAGCTTTGATATTTATCATTTGTTTCGCTTTTATTCGTATTTTCCCGCCAGATCTGACAACCACGCCTTAAGCTTGCTTCGGTAGTTTGTAGGCGAAGGTACTGTTTATCCATTTCACCAATGACGCTGTCTACTAATTAAGATTCGAAGTTACATTGTTCAAATGACTGAAAACTATCGATATCGATATTATACCCATCTCATAATATATGTATACCAGACACCATTCAAAATATAAACTTGAAAATACCGAGACAGCTTTGAGGAAGAGTACGGCGGAATTTTATGGCATTTTTTTTATTTTTCCTGGATTGACAAAGCGCAGTTATAGAAAAAGAGGCGAGTCACCTACAAGCTATAAATATAGAAGGGTTACGCCATGTGTCACAAGTTCTATCTCTTTATGAAGCAGCAAAATTTATTTCTAGTTTCTTTGCCTCCTTAATTATTGACCTTAAGGTGATTCCAAGCGGAACTTCTCCAGATTTCAATTCGATGGATGGCGCCACTAGTCACCAAAGAGTAAACAAGAACCGCAATTGCATTGAGAGCTATAAATTATAGTGTGGTCAATGCTGATAAGAGCCGGCTTCTGATTGGCTGGAAATGAAGGGAAATGCGTGGGTCCAAAATTTGTTTGGCCCTATGGAAATTAACACAGGGTTTTTGTTCCGAGCCGTTTACCTCGAAACCCTCTGCAAAACTTTCCGGTTGAAATCAATTGCAATACGAGTCGATTTAGCAGAATTTTTCCAACAAATTGATAGGTCACAAGTATACCAGTTTATTGCAAATTCGAGAAGACTGTCTCAGTTGAAAAGTACTCATAATAGAGAGTTACTCAACACACGCCAAGCATGAAAGCCGAAAGGCCGGAAGAGTAGAGGGGACGTTTTGAGAGCCCTGCGCCTTGTTAGCGATGAAAGGCCCACCAGAAAGACAGGGCTGCTCGTAAGTCTGTTTTCCCATTTAAAATAACATTAGCGGGGCCCGGAAGATCAGAGGGGACGTTTTGAGAGCCCTGCGCATTGCCAGCAATTAAAAGCCCACCAAAAATACAAGTCTGCTCGTAAGTCTGTATTCCCATTTAAAATAACGTTAGCGGGGCCCCGGAAGATCAGAGGGGACGTTTTGAGAGCCCTGCGCCTTGTTAGCGATGAAAAGCCCACCAGAAAGTCAGGGCTGCTAGTAAGTCTGTTTTCCCATTTAAAATGACATTAGCGGGACCCCGGAAGATCAGAGGGGACGTTTTGAGAGCCCTGCGCATTGCCAGCAATTAAAAGCCCACCAAAAATACAAGTCTGCTCGTAAGTCTGTATTCCCATTTAAAATAACGTTAGCGGGGCCCCGGAAGATCAGAGGGGACGTTTTGAGAGCCCTGCGCCTTGTTAGCGATGAAAAGCCCACCAGAAAGTCAGGGCTGCTAGTAAGTCTGTTTTCCCATTTAAAATGACATTAGCGGGACCCCGGAAGATCAGAGGGGACGTTTTGAGAGCCCTGCGCTTTGTTAGCGATGAAAGGCCCACCAGAAAGACAGGGCTGCTCGTAAGTCTGTATTCTCATTTAAAATAACATTAACGGGGCCCCGGAAGATCAGAGGGGACGTTTTGAGAGCCCTGCTTCTTGTTAGCGATGAAAGGCCCACCAGAAAGTCAGGGCTGCTAGTAAGTCTGTTTTCCCATTTAAAATGACATTAGCGGGACCCCGGAAGATCAGAGGGGACGTTTTGAGAGCCCTGCGCCTTGTTTGCGATGAGAGGCCCACCAAAAAGACAGATCTGCTCTGAATGGTGTAACGCTATCTGATTATATAAACATGGTGTGTCGTCTAAAGGCCTTTTAGGGAATAAATTCCTTGGTTTAATCCTTCCTTTATTCCTATATCTCTATCCTTTATCCCTATCTTCAATCAGCTCCATCTACACGAGGTGTTCTCGCGACACCACGCCAGAAGAAGAAGAAGCATACGAATTTGCCATAAGATTTGGTGCGCAATGGCCACCATTACGGTCTCGCGTTTAAAGCATTAATTGTGTGAGTTTAGGAGTGGATTCCGTAATTTTTTAGTGCGCTGATCGTTATTTTTACAAGGTTTTACTCCATATTCAACTATTCATTGGCCTGTAGCAAAAGTTTGCAACAGCTCCATTTACGACTCTTATTGTTTACTCTGAACTAGTCATTTTTAGGAAAAGTCGTGTTTTTGAAATTTTAATTAGAAAAAAAAAAGAAAAAATGTAATATCCAAGAACATCGGCACCTGCGTGGTTTTGTTTAATCGATTTCTTGAGGCCAAAACGAGTAAAATTGGTTGAGAGTTTAAGCCGTAATTTAGGAAATTCATTCTGCCATACGTTTTGTGAGAACGAGTGCGATACTATATTTATCTGGCTCACTCGCACTCATTAAGGCTTATGGGAATTTGCGTATTCTTAAATCCCGGCTTTTTTTTAGTGTGTAACCCTTCATGGGCCAAGCCCGAGTTTACTCGTTTTTCTCCTCTAGTCTCCTTCCCATTGTTACAGTCTTCATTCCGAATAAACTCGATTAGTGATGAAAACACTTACAAGACAAGGTTTTTTGTCGGGCGCCTTCAATCCGGCGTATAGGCAATTCCAGCTCCCCCGAGTACGAATAGTTAACTACCTTCCCTTTATAAACGGAAGAGTGCCGCCTTTTTGAAATAACCTGGCCCTTAGAGGGTTAAGCTTGAAACTTATTTCAGGGTATCTTCCTGAAGTATGCTCGCAGGGACCGACATTCCTCAAAATTTTACACTTTTGACGAGAATTCACAAAATTTAACCAAAAAGTATTGACTTTTTGATCAGCAAGACGTGGTGTCTATGATTCGAACTAATCGGTCCTGGAATCACCTTTGCGCAAAAATTCGTATTTAAAAGTGACTATCTGCGGGACACAGAATTCGAATACGCAACTATCCATCATGCGAGAAATTTTTTTTTTTTTTTTTTTTTTTTTTTTTTTCTTTCTTGTTACGTGTCAGTTTCTTTATTGAGTGATTCTATACCCTTCCAAAAGAAACTTTTTGCACCTATTGTTTAGCAAATATGAAAGTACTCGATGAGCTGAAAACAAAGGATGCCCTTGGTTTCAAACTAAAGCATCACCGCCGGTTCTATGGTTCCGAAGTTGAATTTTTGGCCAAAAAGGCAGCGTTTTAAAATAAGTTTTCCAAGTTGCGACGTCACAACACACACAATTTAGTAAAACTTTACACGAGTGTATTTCTGATACGGGGACACTCATAAGAAAAGGCAAAAGAGCTTTTGTTCTCAGCTCACCAAATACGAGTACTTTGATTTTGTAATATTTTTATTTACCTAATATAAAACAAACAATTTTAGACCTTTGCATTTGCCCCATTACCCCAAAAAAAAACAAAATTTCGGATATTGACAAGTATATGGCGCCGTTCAAATGTCCCTATTCGAGTGGAATATTCCTCACAGCGAATAGGGGTGGTAAATAGGCCAAAAACCTTGAGCCTGTGAACACTATAATCATTCTCGAATTCGAAGTATAATATGATCTCAAAAAATCTAATTTTTCTTGAGAATTAATTATTTTTATTATTTTAACTCTGCAACGTTACAGTTCGTCCTTTTACACCTACGAATAATATCAAACTATTGGGTGTTGGGTGAACACCTTCCGATTTGAGCTTTTACTTGGGTCTAAATAGACAAAATAAACGCCACTGGCATGAAGAGCTAATTTTTCAACATTTTTCAACGGGTGGGGTGGAGGAGGGGGGGGGGACGAAAAATATGTCAGATTCTCTAGAATGCCATCTCCCCCCTTCCTATCCACAACCCTTTAGACTCAAATGCTGGGTCCGCCCATGGAAACACGTTTGTGACACTTATAGACATTTTAATCCGATAGATATATAACGCCCAATGAGTTATAGCGATAGAGAGGATTTGTGGGGCGAGATATTGAAACTTCACGCAAGTAGCCACTATGGAAATCTTTTATGGACGTTTTTCACACAGGATCGCTTTATTTGCCTCAGTTTTTTTAACCTTTAAATTTAAAAAAAAAAAAAAAAATTGTGACAGATACATTTGAAATGGTTATAAACGAAAGTGAAAGTGTTTTAGCGTGACTGTTTGGACACAGCAATCGATACGGCTGTTTTCTTCTGGAAGGATTTGCAAGATAGAGAAACTAACACATGACAGATAAAAGCAAACTTTTCTAACCTGGCTATAGTTGTATTAAAATGCTGTGTCCAGATAGCCACCCTTAAATACTTGCACTTTCGTTTAAAACCAATTTCCATCACTGGATTAGTTACGATATTTGATTTCAGGTCATAAAAAAGTGAGGCAAACAAACCAGAATCAGATCGGCTTTGCTGTCACACTTTGAAATAGGACGTATAACATGTATATATGCAATAGGGTATACTCTGTCGCTATAGCTCGTTGGCGCCACGAGTCACTTACAAGAAAAGTCGTGTTTTTGGCAACCCGCAACACAGTCGTGTTTTTGGCATGGGCGATCTGCATCAGATCGCCCATGCTGCCACACTTTGAGACAGTGGCGTCGCGTGCAATTTGGCAACAATGTATTTTATTCCTTTAAACTCATGTAAAAGATCGAATTCAGGGGGTGCACAGTGCACAAGAAAAATTCGATATATTTAATGAGTTTAAATGGGGCAGTTGCATTGTTGCCAGATGGCACGCGACGCCACTGCTTTGAGATAGGACTTACAACATGTATCATAGCCTCTCTATCGCTATAGCTTGCGTTGGTAACGCTGATAATGCCACTAATATTGGATATTTAACATTCTAACGTCTTTCCGCATAACCTACATGGAATGAAATGACACAAATTTCGCGAAACGTCACATCATCAAGACATCAGTATTTTAAATGGATTTTTTTTTTTTTTATTCACAGACGATTTAAATCGATTGGGGATTAAAAACTGGAATGTTCATCAGAGTAGTTTAGAAGATGCATTGCCATCTATTTAATGAGTACAAGTGAGAAAGGAGTTACGTTCATCGCACAGAGAGAAGGCCAAATCCACATAACTTGACTCGCCGTGAATATTCGCGACTTTAATTCTTATACGATTTTAATTGTTTATGCGTGGCTCAAAAAAGCCATAAAAAATTTATGGAGGTCATAACGCGATGCGATACTTAGCGGCTAATTGAATCGATCTTTTCGAAAAGGTCAAAACTTCACTTCTTCAAATTTTGCGGGAAACCAATGAAGGAAAACAATTACATCAAAAGCCATGGATGATATCATGAAAGCCGGCCCTCCCGGCCTCCAAGGTATGAAAAATTATTTTGGCAACTTTTGAAAAATAAATTGCAACTATATCCAAAACATTTCTTATGCTGCTCAAATATTTCTTAAAAATATATAATACATAAAAAAAACCAAAAAAACAAAAAAAAACTTACATTATAATAAAAACGTATCTTCCAATATACAAAACCGTGTCTATTAATATAAAAAGTTTTGAAAAACCTTTTTTTCAAAATTTGCTTGAAACTTTTTTTGGAACAACTTCCGATACTACTTATTCTTGACATTTTTTCAAAATCCTCTAAAAATTAAAAAATATATTTTCATAATTAATGAAAAATGTATTTAATACGTTTTTAAGAAAAGACTTTGATAGCATGAATCAATAATGTTTCCGGGTATATGTTAGTATTGGTATATGATGTGATCCGGGAAGCAGTATGAAAATATTTTGAACAGGTTTTGGAACAAGGTCGGAAAATTTTCGGCGAGATTTTAAACAAACATTTTTAAAATACCCACTTCTTCCATACCTGGGCTTTGGCACGATTAAAAGTCTAGACGTGAAAGTCGTTTGTCCACAATGTACGGGGATTTGAGCATTTTATCTAACTGTAGAATCACGTAATTTAATTTTCGGAGATGTATGTCTTTTCAGAAGTGAAGATTTTTGATGGCTTTCAAACTTTATATCTGCTTTATATCAACTATCATTTTATATCAACTTTATATCACTGAAATTTCAGTCTATTTGGCTGAAGCTTAACCTTGAAAGATCTCTACTGGGAAGGTTAACTCGTAGGAGATAAAATAATGAATAAACGTTTAAAACTTACATAGTTCCTTCGTGAACTGTGAGATCCAGACTTTTGAGGACGTGAAAGTTTCCGTAGCTTTTAAAGGCCTTCTCGACACGGACTGCCACATCCCTCGACTCGTTCGAAGAGCTTATCATTCTGATACCTCTCTGTAAAAAAGCAAAAACAAAAATCCCAAAATTATCATCCTGATTCATTTATAATAAGTTCTATTGAACGTGACAATTCTTTTTTGTTGCTGTGGGTCAGTAGCATCGCGTGCCATCTGGCAACAATGCGACTCCTCCATTTAAACTCATTCAATGTATCGAATTGTCCTTGTCCACTGTGTCCCTGAATTCGACCATTTACATGAGTTTAAATGGATAGAGTACAATGTTGCCAAATTCCACTCGACGCCACTGCTGCATGTGGCTAAAAAAAAAAAAAAAAAAAAAATACGAGAAACGTTTGAATTTAACGTAAATCATACGATATGAAATCGTTTTATCGATTAATTGACTCATTATTCAAATGTCTAGTCGTACCCGTATCAGTGGCTGTAGTTTGTCCATTTAAACCCATGGAAAAGATTGGGTGTTCAGTAAACCCCCTCGCATTCGATCTATTAATATGAGCTTAAATAGAAAAAAGGAAACGTTGCCAAACTGCACGCTGCGCCTCTGACCCGTACAGGTTAAAACGTTACATTGAATTAAAGCATAGTGTTAGCAAAACTCCTTAAACATCAGGGGTTAGGCAAGAAGAAAAAATGTTAAATACAGCAAAATAATACAATAAATACCAGTGACGTCGTGACGATGCCCGAAATTTGGCTGCAATGCACTTTGTCCATTTAAACCTGTGAAAAATCTCGGATTTCAGGGTGTTCACCACAGTCCCAACATATCGATCTTTTCCATGCATTTTAATGGAGAAATTTCACATTGCCAGATCGCACGCTTCGCCGCTCATGAAGTAGATTCGTCGAATGATTGAAAAATTAACTAATTATTTAAACGATTCGGCAGTTAATTAATTTAATTAATAAATTATTTAATTCATTACTGTTTTTTGAATAGTCCACCAATCAATAAATTAAAAAAATAAAAAGGGCGATTAAAAGATTATTTTATAACCCTCGGTACTTTGTAATGAGAGAGAGATGTGTAGTAAAATCATTCGCGATATTGTTCCTACCCACGCATAGGAGTCACCGTTCAATATGCTTGCATGCAATCAGAGCTGCCGTTTTGCGAATAATCAATGGTATGAATAATCAATGGTATGAATAATCAATGGTATTTTTTAATTCACCGATAATTCCACCGGTTGAGAAAAGATTACACGGTTCAGTACAGTGTATGACTGCACTGCAAGAAATTGCTCTGATCTGGAATATTTTCTCAATCGGTGAGATCGCCGTTGAATTATTTAAAATATTAGCAAGTTTTTTATAGTCATCGACGACTCCAACGCTTGAGTAAAGATTACTGATCAGTGTATTTTTGTACATTACCTAACTACTTTGAAGTGAACTGTGTAATCTTTCCTCAACCGGTGATCGACTCCATTTCCACACCTGAAACGATGGATAAGCTGGGTTTTTGTGAGATCACCTTTTTGCCCAATGTAAATAGCCATTAGTTGCTAGCTAAGGGGCCCGAATTACAAAAGATATATGAAAACCCTTGAGAGCGATCGACTCCATTTGCCTAGCTGAAGTGATAGAGGGGTTACAAGCTAGGTTTTGGTGACATCACCTTTTTGCCCAATGTAAATAGCCATGAGTTGCTAGCTAAGCGGCTCGAATTGCAAAAGATATGAAAACCCTTGAGAGCGATCGACTCCATTTGCCTAGCTGAAGCGATAGAGGGGTCCCAAGCTGGGTATTTGCGACATCACCTTTGTTTAAGCGGCCCCGGCCGGCGCGGCGCACTATGTGTCAGAATGCACATTTAACTACCATAAAGTGTGAACATGAAATAGTGAGAAAGTGAAATCTGACAACGTTATTCGACACTAGGTAATTCGGAGATGAGCTCTGCAAAATTTGAGGAACATTGGACATCTGCTTGAGGAATTATGGGCCTCTGAAGGTATGCACTCACGCGACTCCGAATCTTGGCCTGTGAAAGCTCGTAATACAGTCACGTAATCATTTCATTGTAACTTCTTTATCTTTTCATCAAATCGCTTTCTGTGACCAGGTCATTGATCTCAAAAGATACATTTCACATTGCTCATTGCAATAATTTTACTTTAAGCCTTATCATAAGGTGTTCACTGTTCAGCTCGTGTTCTGAAACAGCGTTAATTTTAGCGAGAAATTTCCTGTATAGTCAAAACTGCTCCCCTCTCAGAAAAGTCGTGCCCCCCCCCCCCCAGAAAAAATGGGATTTTCAAATAACTGCATTCCTCAAATAAAAAAAAAAAAAAAACTCTTTTCAGAAAAGGTGCTCACTATTACCATTACGGAGCATTTTCGTCTAAAGGACAGAGAATTCCTGTAAGTCAAATTTATAGTAACTTTTTGTAATTTGATTGCTGTGTTTCTTGACTGTAGAAACCTTCCCGGTTCCAACGAAAAAAATTCATCGTTTAAGCACAAAGTTTTCGAGACTTTGGACCCAGAAACACCTTCAAATTGTGCTCATGAGGTGTTAAATGTTAAACATTCGATCGGGGAAGTTGTGGTTATAGAATAACCCCCCCCCCCCCCCCCAGAAAAATTTCCTAACTACGCCATTGATCCTTTCGCTTCCTAGGTTCTAATTAGAGACGTTTTGTTAACCTGGATTTTTTTTTAAATTTCAATAGAAATAGACATTCACATGAAATTGTTTGAGAAAAAGTCATTATTTGATTCATTAATAAAGGCACAGAATAATACAATCAGAACGGAAACTCCCATAAGAGCCAATGGAAGCAAGTTTGGAATTTAACGGCACCAATAGGCAACGCTGTGGTCCTATATCCCAACATGGCAGACGAGTGTGGTTTGTGTTGAAACTCATTTATTTCTATAAATTCTGGAAAGAAATCTTAAGTTTCCGGCCTCACTCTTATTCTATTGGCATTTCAGAATGAAAATTTCGTGGATCATGTCCTTTATTTTTTTTTTTCGCGCGCGAATCCAGATGTAAACATCCTATATCCCAACATGGCGGACGCGAAATGAATTTGCTTCAAAATCCGACAGAGTTTCCGTTCTGATTGTATTACTGTGTGATAAAGGTCTAAGCTTTTGCCCCCGGAAAAAGTGTCATATTTCGTTAATTAGGTCCCTTGGGACCTAATTAATTTCGTCTCTTGAGACGAAATAGAAGAAGGAAGAAGAGGAAAATATAAAATGCAAGACGAGTTACATCCGTGACATTCCGGCGAGATGACTTGATCTGAGATCGTCAAATCTTGTCACCTCGGCCGGTATTCGAACCTGGGACTTCTGGGTTAGTGGCCTGTTGCGTCTAAGAAATGGCAATGGGGCTGTTGCACATACTTTTGCTGTAAGCAATTTAATAGTCGATTCTAGCGTAAAACGTAAAAAATAACAATGGCAGCTCTAAAAACATCCGAAATCCACTCCTAAACTCAATAAACGCTTTTATTTGCGCGAGCGCAATGGTGGCATAGGGTAGTAATAATGGGAGATTCCAGTCTTCATTTTGTCTCTCTCTCTATATGCTGACAAGGATATATGATTAACAGAGGAATTAGTCATCTGAGTAGTGATCCACATCCGATGAATGATACCGTGACATCTAGTGACACCGGTGTCAAATGAAAGTCGTATTTTATTGGTCACTTTTTGATAGAGTTATAGTATTGTTAGATGGGAATCTCCCATTGTTACTATACCCTCAGCCACCATTACACCCGCGCAAATAAAAGCGTTTATCGAGATTAGGAGTGGATTTCGGAAGTTTTTAGTGCTGCATGCCATCGATATTTTCGAGGGTTTTACACCATAATCGCCGGTTAAATAGCTTATAGCAAAAGAGTGCAACAGCCACATTCAGCACTGATGAGAAAATGCATATGATGGTTATTATTATTACTATATACGCAAAACGTCAGCTGTGGTCCGTAACTGGGCGATGGCAACGCTGTCTGATTACGAGGAAAAATAGAGCGACCAAAATTTAACGATAATATGGGTAGTTTCGCAAATATCTCGTTATCTATGGTATTATATTCGGTATGACACCCGGGATTGCAGTTTGAAGCGGTGGGATACAGCACACAAAGGGTCTAAACATGGACTGCTCCGGACAAAATAGTTTTAGTTAGTTTTCCTATTCAAAAGTTGCTTTTTTCCGTTTTCGTTTTTTAGTTTTTGTTTTTTCTGTTTCAAAAGCATTACAATGCTGATAGTTGCTTGAAAACTCCATATCATCCGGCTAGTGGGGCCCTTTCAAACTTTTGCTGCGGGTGATTGAAGAGATAAATTTGCATAAAAACCTGTAAAAATGACGATGAGTTCAGTAAGAAATCATCAAAGTCACTCTCAGAATCGGGTTCATTAGCGGAGTGGAGCTACACGCTGGTATCTTAGAAGATCCCTAACTATAATAATTTGAGACATATATATATATATGTCATTTTTCCTACGGAAAAGTGACAAATTTGACAGGAATCTCTCATGATACCTGCTTAGGTATCACGTGTTCTTGCTGTTACAGCGGTTGTCTGAGTTTACCACTGAATTTTAGAGTTTTCACTTCTTAGTGTAATTTTCATGAGTTTTGCTGGTCCTAACATCAGATTTAACAATTCATTTGTTCACAGCAAAAGTTTGGAAAAGCCCATTTGTTGGTCCAGAAAATTCCATATTTTAGATCTCTGTGCGGTTACGAGCTGCGGCGGGCGTGTTTTTCTCGATACCTGCGCCCGGGACCACACCGCACCACCACACAATGGACCCAGTTTATGGGAGAGGCCGAACATGGTCTGGCGACTTCAAATGCGTATGTACTAGCGGAGACATAGGTACCTGGCCAGGGTATGCAATCCGCAACACACATGTTACCATTGCTCACATGTATAAGGTGCGTTGCTTATTGCATATCCTGACCAGGTATTTTTGTCCCCGCTAGTACATATCTTTGTTAATACTCAACGTAGAAGTTTGAAATTGGTTTTATTGTAAAATTTCCCACCAAAATCACTCCATAAAGTTTGTTTTTTGACGGTAAATACATTCAAATTTGTATTTTTTTTTTATACAAATGCCATGTCCGATTCCTCCCCAGTGGCGCGGCGCGGCGTAGCGTGCAATTTGGCAACGTTGCAGTTCTTCCATTTGAACCCATGAAAAAGATCGAGCTATTGGGTGTTCGGTGAACACCTTCGCATTCGATCTTATCTATGGGTTTAAATGGACTCAGTACAGCGTTGCCAAATGGCACGCTACGCCACTGCTCCTCCCATTCACTCGCCCCACTGTGCGCTACCGTTGCGTTACCGCTCTCGTTATATGCGTCATGCGCGTCAAAATCGCAAAACGCAAGTCCCCCGAGTATGTATATATGTAAACATATACAGGATGATCCAAAAGTCCGGTGACCCCTAAATATCTTTGAACGGCTGCAGATAAAACAACGAAACTTGGGAGTTGGGGGATGTTTATAATTCAAAAGAAACTATCTTTTGAGAGGGTAAAACATTTGAGGGCAACCCTCCAAAAGGGGGTTTGGCCCCCTAACTTAAAGTTTTCAAATGGCAGCCCCTATGGCCCATCTTGTGATACTTGTTTGAAAGGGCATAAAATTCTTAGACTTTTAGCGCAAACCGCAGGTCAATATCGCTTTTAATTTTCGATATATCGAAGGTCAAAGGTTGATTTGGACCCATTTTCAAAAAATCATTACCACTTTTTGAGAAGTCGGAATTTAAGAAACTAGGAGTCCAAAATACTCTAAAAATGCAGTGCTTTTCAGAAAAAAATACGGCTTGTACGCATTACGCAACTGTAGTCAAAAGTAGGTTTGAGAGCCCCCAAAAGTTTTTGACATTTTGGCTCCTCAGGGGTGGATATCTCAAAATTTCCACGTGACAACTCCTACCGGGTGATATATCGATGAAAAGGACTTAAACTACTGAGCATTTTGGCGCAAATCGTAGGTCGATATCGTTTTTCGCATTCGAGATATCGAACTTTGTAAATCGAACTTTAACAATCCCCCAAAATTTTTGGGTACACCAAAAAGTAGTTCCTACTAAATTATAAACATCCCCCAGTTTGATTTTTTTATCTACAGCCGTTCAAAAGTTATGAAGCAGTCCCGAGACTTTTGGATCACCCTGTATACGATTGAGTTAACTTCGCCATCACGTATACGGACGAGCGGAGCTGCGTCTGTTAATGTGAGGGAGAGAGATAGGAGGAGTGAGTGGGAGAGAGAGAAAGAGAGAAAGATAGGAAGGCGGTTGGAGGAAAAGAGATAGGGTGATACAGAGGGAGGGAGAGAGATGGATCCGCACGGGAGAGCGAGTAGGATGGAGGATGTATAAAACCGCGTGTGGACCGTGAACGCATAAAAGAGTTCATACCGAAAACCGGTCTAGTTTGTGTCATTTATACTACTTAACCTTGCACCGCGGTAGTCAAAGAGTTGAGAGCCCCGGCAAAGTCGAACTCTGTCAAGTGTAACCATACGTCCCCTGTTGCCACATCTGACGTGGGACCATTAATTTATTGCTATCTTCATTCGTATTTGTGCCTTTTCCCATCTATTTTTGAAAAATAATGGGGCAGTTGCAAAGGTCTGAAACGTTGTATTTTTTATGAAGAAAATGAAAGTACTTGATGACCTGATAACAAAGATGTCTTTGGTTTCCAATTAAGTCCCATTGGTCCAGAAATAAGATTTTGGCCCAAAATACATTATTTTAAATGGGAATTCCGCGTAGTGACGTCACTACGCACACGCTTTTCCACGACTTTACACATGCGTATCTCCTGAACTTGTGAAAAAATCAAAGGCACCATTGTTCTCAGCTCATCTGGTACCATAATTTTCTGTGTAATAAACACAAAATTTCAGACCCTTGCAACTGCCCCATTCTGTTCAAATGAAAATTGGGAGTCAGTTGCGTCGCATGCAGTCTGACAACGCTTTATTTCGTCCATTTAAACCCATGAAAAATATCGATTCGAGGGAATGCACTGCGCGTGCACCTCTAATTTTATTGTTCGATATTTTTTTGAGCGTTTAAATGGACTGAATATAATTTTGTCTGGTAACACGCGACGCTACAGCTAGGAATGCAACTTTAAGTGCATTAAGAGAAAAAATAAAGGAAGGTTCAAAATAATCGACGGACCCAGGAATATTTTTTAAGAATACAGGAGATTTGATGCATCCTAAAAAAAATCAGTATTTTTTTTTTTATTTATTTATTCATTTTTTTTTTTTTTTTTGAACCTGTGAAAATTTTAAGTACTGATCACGCTCGATTGGGAACTTTCTTGAATGATTTTGGTTGGAAAAAAGGTATTGTTCATAAAAAAAAAAAAAAAAAAAAAAAAAATAGAATGAGAGGAAGAAAAAAAGTTAAATAATCATGTTCATTATTGCGGTTCTCTGGAAGTTGAGAAAAGTGGTTTTTATCCATGATCCTGTATGCTATAACTAACTGTAAGTAAGCCGATCAAGGTCATTGATCTATGAATACTAGCAGCGGGACGCTATAAACGATCCTATTGTAATCAGATCGATTCAATGATATGATGAGAGTCATTATAACCTGATAGATGACGTCATTTCGGTAGACGAAATTCGGATAGAAACCCTTCCATATCTATAATGAAGAGCACAGCAGACAGTTCGGAGGCTACCTTACTAATATCATTCATCAGAATTGGTGACCTTGACCCCAGACTCTTTTGATTACCACGCCCAAGAGTACCCAGTACCTATTGGTTTTTTCTTTTCTTTTTTTCTATTGATTCTATATTGATATTTGGTGTAATAAGTACTTACAGTCGGCGAATGAAATTATGTCAATCGACCAGAGCTGCTGCTTTTTGTACTGCACGAAAATACTCGCATCTGCAATATTTTCTCAATCGGTGGAGTCGTCGATGACTTAAAAAAAACTTGCGGATATTTTAATAATTTAACGGCGATTCCACCGATTGAGAAAAATTGCAGATCAGAGTATTTTCGTGCAGTACAGTCATACACTGAGCTAAACTGTGTAATCTTTTCTCAACCGGTGGAATCATCGGGGAATTGAAAAATACCAGTGATTATACGCAAAATGGCAGCTCTGCAGTCGAAGCCTTAGCTTTCGGTTTCTGTTTCGGGTAGGCAACAGTGGCGTAGCGTGAAATCCGGCAACGTTACAGAGCGTCCATTTAAACCCATAAAAAATATCGAAGTATTGGTTGCTAGGTGAACACCTTCGCATTTGACCTTTTATATGGGTTTAAATGGACAAAATACAACGTTGCCCAATAGCACGATTGCACATTATTTAATTCGCCGACTGTCACTTAAAAGTTTCGATAGTAGCAAAATAATTGAATCATTGAGGAGTTCTTCGGTAAACGGGCGGACACGCGTATCTGCCTTTCTTGCGGAGATCACTTAGCTGGAATCCTAAAACCCTAAGCTAGCAGAATATATATAGTGTGAACAATTGAACATGTTTCAAACGTTTACCACAAAAATAACAAGTAATATTTTCCAAAAATCACGTATTATTCGGAAAAATTTCAAACGCAGATTCGGGTCTGATGTTTCTCTCTCTCTCTCTCTCTCTCTCTCTCTCTCTCTCTCTCTCTCTCTCTCTCTCTCTCTTTATGAAGCGTTTGAAAACAGGGAAAAAGCATACGAAATACTTGTTGGGAGTTTACGGGAAGTTATTGTTATTGTAAATATACGTTTGGCAACACTATTGTAGTTATGCACAGATTAAGGCACTATCGCACCGATTGCATCAACGATACGCCGCGCACCGCAAACGCATTGGTTATCAGAAGATAAGGCGGAACAACATAAGTAACATCAAGCTTCATTTTTTTTCAACCTCTGCTTTAAATGCGAAAAAAAAAAAAAAAAAATCGTTATAAGTCTGAAAAAATTGATGAAAAAGTCGATCGCCGGTTAAAGGGCGAATGAACTGTTTTTTGAAAAACGCAATTGTGAAAAGACCGTAAGTGCTAGAGGTTTGCGATTTCTTGCATTTTATTCCTTATGGTTTGATCTACCTAAAAAACTTTAGTTATTGAAAAAATTCCATACAATTTTGAAACTATACAGGCTTTTTTTTAACAAAGAAACGCGTTTTTTTCACAACTATATAATTATGCTTATCCGCCCATTTACCGAAGAACTCCTCAATTCGTTGCGCTGCGTTTGTGCTCTAGGACTTTATACAACATCTCCACAGTAGCGGCTATGGCGATTTGGAAGCCATCCAATCTGTCCATTTAATTTAGGTAAAATAATCGGTTTTTGAGTAGGCTAAAAACCCCTAGAATCGATTGTTTTACATGAATTTAAATGGGCGGGGGAAGCAGTATAGGAGCCGCTGCTGGAACTCCGTCTTATACTTTAAACGTGTTGTAGTAAAATGACCAAGACTGCGGACTAACTATTGTGAGCATTAATGAGAGCAAGGACCTTTGTATCATCAACTGTCAATGATGATTAGGACAATTAATTTATGTGCAACTCACCTGTCCGCAGTCTGACCTATCTTTAGAGGTGATCAGGTGATCTGGATCAAATTATTCTTGTAATCAAATTATTCTTTGTAATTGCCGCGGTGCGTTTTGTTAGATTTGAAGTATACCCTACCTCTCGGATGATTTCTTCATTTATTCTTTTCGTCATTTATATTTTTTCTTGGAAGCGGTAATTCATAGCTCTGGTCATAGTCAGGAATGGGGCAGTTGCAAGGGTCTGAAATGTTAAGTTTTTTCTATAAAGAAAATGAAAGTACTTGAATGGGTCTGTTGCAAACTTTTGCTACAATGATAAAGAGTGTTTCATCGTACGTAAAATCGCCCGAAAAGTCCATTGGTGGCATCAGAAAGTCATGAAATGCAATAATAAACTCACTAGAGACGTTTAATGAAATCCAAGATGGCGGTAAAATATCGAGCAATCTGTAGGTATGCATGCAACTTTAACTTCCAAGGATTGCCAACGTTGACAACCTCACAGCTTCAGAGGTTATGTGTTTATTTACGTTGTGATTGGGTGTGATCAATATTGTGAGGTTGGCTATACTTGGATGTTCGTGGTGCATGCATACAAATTGCTCGATATTTTACCGCCATCTTGGATTTCATTAAACGCCTCTTGTGAGTTTATTATTGCATTTTACGACTTTCTGATGCCACCAATGGACTTTTCAGGTAATTTTACATATTATTAAACACTCTTTATCGTTGTAGCAAAAGTTTGCAACAGACCCATTGAGCTATAATGAGGAGCTACTTGATGGCTCAAAATACATTGTTTTAAATGGGAACTCCGCGTAGTGACCTTACGATATTTTACAACTTTACACGTGTGTATCTTCAAAACCGGGACACTTTGGAAAAAACCAAAAGCACCATTGTTCTCAGCACAACTAGCACTATCGTTTTCTTTGTAAAAAACACACAATTTCAGACCCTTGCATCAACTGCCCCATTATTCTTTCTCTCTTTTTTTGCCCATTTTACTTTATGTACCAGAAAAGGACCCAAACAGTGAATGAAGTCACGTGGCAGCGGGGCAGCCCCTGGCCCCTCTCTTACACATGCGTTCAACATATGCGTTCAAAGCAAAAAGAGACAAAGAAAACAAAAAACAAAAAAAAAACAAAAACAAAAACAAAAAACAAAAAGAAGAAGAGAAAAAGTCCCGGCTATGGCTGAATACATTTTCACATTCAGTGGTATCGGTCACATGCAAGCTGGCAACGCTCCATGCCCTCCACTTGAACCCATACAAAATAGCGATTCGAGGTAGTGCCCTGCGCTCCCTCAATAGTTAGGTTTTTTTCACGTGTTTGTTAGAACGAGATAAGATTATGCCGAATTGTACGCGGCGTCATACAACTTTCGCAGGTTTTTTTTTTTTTTTTTTTTTTTTTTTTTTTTTTTACTATTCACTTTTATATATGTATATATATAAAAAAAAAAATCGTTTCAAATACTACAAATTCGAAAAAAATAAGTTAAAAAAAAAAAAAAAAAAAAAAAAAAAAAAAAATCACTTCCTATTTCCCACTCTCACCATAAGAAGAAATTAACTTCTTTTGTTCATTTCTTAGTTTACGTTCCTTGTTTTTATAGCTAGGTCATTTTTTAATTTTATTCTTGTGTTCTGTTATATCTTCCTGATAAAGGCGTGTGGTAAAGGTCTGATCTTAATAAACAGTACATTCTAAAGGTTAGATCATTATAATTAATATGATTTTATGATTTTAATATTCCCATATTATTAACTTAAGTTAGGCTGAATTCTTCGTGATTCATTCTTCATCATTTTAATTATTACACAGCCATATTTTACCGTCGTTTTATATAGAGCTATATACCTATTTATTTTTTCAAGACGTTTCGGTCCGGATGACAGGATCTTTATCAATTGTAAAACAAAATCGAAGAAAAAAAAAAAAAAACACAAGTTTCCACCTTACATGGCCATGATGTAGGTAGAAACTTGTGTGCTTTTTTATTTGATTTCGTTTTGCAATTGATAAAGGTCTTGTCATTCGGACCGAAACGTCTTTGTGTATAAATTAACACTATTTTAGCCTTTTGTCCCATTTTCTCATCGTTATTTATTTATTTATTTATTTATTTATTTATTTATTTATTTATTTATTTATTTATATTTATATGTGCATTGGGCTAGTAACATTTCTACTTTTCTACTTGTATATATTTTTGTATACTCTCAGTCTATATTTAGTAAAATTTGCTGCGTGAACGCCCATCATTGAATCCGTCATTATTTGAAAAAAGTTGATCAAATCGACTGCAAAAAGCTACGGTAGAACATTCCAAGACAATAATCGAAAACTAGTCTTGCAGATTAATATAACCTGAATTGCAACGTTTTCTGTCTAGCAAATTGCTATTATTGCTGCAACAATGATTTCATAGTCTCGTATGTTTCATTTTCGTTGTTGTTTGCACCTGGGCTGTTCGCGGTATGCCATTAAATGATTAATCTTTTCCAGATTCAAGAAAAAAAAAAAAAAAAACCGGACCCTAATTTATGAGTCTAAAGCACTCGTGATGGAATACAAGTTTTCCTTCTTCTTCTACTTTTTTTTATACATCTTTTCGCAATTTTTGACGGTTTTTTTTTCTCTCAGCGTGTTTCTCACTTTTTTGTTCAATTTTTGTTCATTTTTTTACTCAGTTTAAATTCGAACATTCCAAAACCATCAATCGGCCAGTTGTGTTTTATTTCCGACATCACTTCCTGCTCTGCTCTTCTTCTTCACCTAGAATCCTCTCGTCTGCGTTGCCAGATTTCAGGGAAATATCGGGGGATTTAACATTTATCTTTATGGGAAATCTACTGATATTTCCCTTAAATCTGGCAACGCCAATTATCGTTTCCCTTTCCCTCGATTGAAAGACTTCAGTCCTCTACTCCGCATATATTTAATGTGTTTTTCTCAAGTTCAGTCTCAACTTTCTGACATTTGAAGCAAGGGCGAATATCGGGGCATCCTCCCCCCCCCCCCCTTCAATCGCTGAAGAATGTCAAAATACTAAGGAAAGAGGCGTAAAAATTATTTAAAAGAGAAAAGAAAAAAAATAAATTGGCAAAAATTAAACTCCCCCCCCTCCGCGGATTTATTTTAAGATACGTCTTTGATTTGAAGATACGAGGGGCGTTCAACTCATAAGTTTCCCTATTTTATCTCTGGCCCTGTTTATGCTAGAAAAATGCCATTTATACGGTTAAATTTGCCGAATCCTCAGCTTTCCAACGGTATTTTTGTTTTTGAATTTCAAGCAATTTTTGTAGGAGAAAAAGCTATATTTCTTCGCCCGTGTCGAAAAAGTCCCCGCCAACTTCTGATTTGGGAAGTAAAAACTAACTTTGACACTTGGAATGAAGAACGCAAAACTTTAAAATAAAAGATACATTTTATTTTTGAAGTATTCCATTTTTACGACTTTTCCACATAATTTCCTTCCAGATTGATACATTTTTCGCAGCGATGAACCAGATTTTCAATACCTTGGGCGAAAAACTCTCGGTCTAAGGACTTGAAAAAATTCATCACGGTATCTTTCAGGTGGTCATCTGACTGGGACTTTACGTGCGATACTTTTGCCGGCAATATGTGATTATAATGCATCTCATGATCATCTTAGACAAGATTTCACGACAAAAATTGAGCGCAGCAACAGGTATGGAGCGATAACGGCTCATTTTCGTCGCTAATCAGACGAATGCTGTTGTTCAAAACAGGCGAATACTTTTTGCTGAAAAAGTTGGCGGGGGACTTTTTCGACACGGGTGTAGAAATATAGCTATTTCTTCTACAAAAATTGCTCAAATTTCAAAAACAAAAATATCGTTGGAAAGCTGAGGATTTGGCAAATTTAACCGTATAAATTAAAATTTTCTAGCATCAACAGGGCCAGAGATAAAAAATAGGGAAACTTATAAGTTGAACGCCCCTCGTATATGCTCAACGCTTTTATTGACTTTTAAAGTGAAAATTGGGTAATGGGGCAGTTGCAAGGGTCTGAAATGTTGTGTTTTTGTATGGAAAATGAATTAATAATTAATAATCAATAAATAATAATTACTTGATGAGTTGAGGAATGAATATCTAATTGGTTTGCTTGAGTTACCCGCTCTTTTGAATTGATTATCGATTGATCGACTGAAATGGGGCAGTTGCAAGGGTCTGAAAATGAGTGTTTTTTATGAAGAACGTGATAGTACTTGATGAGCTGAGAATAAATGCACTATGGTCTGCGACCGAGTTTAAGTGGCCGAAAATCAGTGTAAAAAATTCATCAAAAATAATCGTTTTAGACCTTTTGAGGTTCACTTAAAACTTTCTAGTCACACTTCTACTTTTAAATTACTGTTTAATAGTGTTTTCTGAGATTAAAATCGGTCTTGAAAGTTTGTAAAATTTGGCAACGTTGTAATGTGTCCATTTAAACCCATTGAAAAGATCAAACGATTGGGTGATCGGTGAACACCTTCGCATTCGACCCTTTACATAGGTTTAAATGGATACATTACATGGTTGCCAAACTGCACGCTACGCCACTGGTGCGCATCCTTATTTTTCGCCGACTTTTACGTCCAAGAATCTATAGGTTCTGTATTGCCGTACATCAAGAGTACACAACAGACCCATTCGAGTCTTTTACATTGGTTCATATAGGGATGAGACATTGATAAATCGATAAATCGCACTTTGGTACCCACTCTATATTCTCCATTCAAGTTTCTCGCGGCGGAAAAACACCGCGGAAGTGGGCGCGCGGTGGCATTTAAAAGGAACGAGCAAACTGGGAATATAAGCCACCTAATTATCATGTAAATTTCGATTTTAATTAAAGAGGTCGAGATAGACGGAGAGATAGGGATAGAGAGGGAAAGAGAGAGAGAGGGGAGAGGGAGGGAGGGAGGGAGAGAGAGAGAGAGAGAGAGAGAGAGAGAGAGAGAGAGAGAGAGAGAGAGAGAGAGAGAGAGAGAGAGAGAGAGAGAGACCATGAAATAAAGTGAGAAGTATTAAACTTATGCAGTGATTTCGACGGGTTTGTCCAATACGTCATATGAACGCGGGCGCTGCGTTGGTGCCTCCCTCCTGCCCGCTCACCTTTTACGAGTCTCGCAAGGTGATTCATTTTACGGGGCGCAGCGCCCGTTCTTCCACTCACAATCAGACTGGACTGGATGCTGCGGGAATGGAACGTTTTAACGGCAATTTTCGTATAGAGCATATTGCGAAATACTTACTACGCGATGGAAACGCTGAATCATCAAAATATTGGATAGAAAAAAAAAAAAAAAAAAAAAAAAAAATGATGGCGGACGTAAGTACCCGACCGCGATTGTGAGTCATCAAAATCGGATTAAAAATCATGAAATAAAAAAAAATAAAAAAACTAAATCCCGCTGGGCGATGTTCAAATGAATTGATCGCGGCTTCGCCTTCGGCATGGGCGCCAAGCGGGCACGGGCATAGCCGTAGCTAGGAAGTTGTCCTTCTCTCTCTTAGCCCGTTTGGATGGACGTGTTAGAAAAGGACAGAAATAGGGGCTGAAGTCACGTGACAGCCCCTATATCCATCCTTTTCTAACACATGCGTTTAAATGGGCTAAAAGAGAGAAAGGCAATTTCCTGGCTACGGCTATGGGCGGGGGCGCGGACGTCCGAAATGTTCACGCCACTTGCACTAAAGCTCTAAACCACTGATTGGTCAATTCAAATCTCCCGCGCTCATTGAGATGATTTGGCATCTGATTGCGGTCATTTTGAATCACACGCTTGTCAAACGCGCTTAGTGCAACGTTGCCGGATTAACCGTCAAGCTCGCGCCGATCGGCTCATCAATAAAGTGGTAAGGAAGACATTTATGGATATATATGTAAAACCAAATTTTAGATTAGTAAAGAGTTTACAGGTTGCAGGCTCCATTTCATGCAACTGATCAATTTCCATTTGATTAATTTAAAATCCTGAGAGTGTTTCAAATCTGAAAGATATTTCAGAAGCACGGTATTGTGAGGATAAAAAATGGATACCAACAAATATCTAAAAAAAAAATGTACCGTTGTTTTGAAGGGTGGATTCTAGAAACTGAGATTTTTTCCACCAGAAGCCCATATTTCTCAGGAGCTATGATAGAGGTATTTTGATGAACTTTGTTGTGTATTTGAAAACTTAAATACTCTTTTCCATGCACTTCAACGTGGACACAGTGGCGAGTCGTCCATGTTACCTTTGACACCTAAGGTAACAGTACGATTTTCCCTCATTTTTCGCTTTCATAATTTCGTAATAAACTTATCGAGATGTGCAAAAATTATCGTCCTCCAACCGAAAAAGCGTGAAGAATATCCGAAATAGAAAGAGAAGTGCTAGATGAGCGCGCAAATGCAGCGAGAAATCGTGGAGCGTTCCGGAAATACAGCGTGTTACCTTTATTTTCTTAGGTGTCAAGCCCCACAAACACATGCATAGTGGCTATGCGGCCACACACAAATATCACCAGCCGCAGCGCAGGCCCAGTCTCTCAGCATATTCAGTGCGGCCGTACGGGAGCCGTGAAACCTAAAAAAATAAAGGTAACACGGCTCTGCGCATGCGCTCACCTTCCCCCACCACTCTTTCTCGCTAGTCCGGTGCTTCGCAACATCGCGGAGTTCTCTGTTTTCCATCGCCATTCACGCGGCAGACTCTGAGCGGACCGAATCGAAGCCTATCTGTCAGCTTTTTCCCGTGTCTTGGCTCAGGTCTTCGCTCTTGACTCTCCAAGCGCTTTTTATATTATTTTGTAAACTTTCCAAAGAAAATTCGACACTACCGACCCCCCCCCTCCCCTTGATGATCCTCAGAGTGATTCTATCTCAGGTGTCACTGGTAATTTGGTCACGCCACGCCACTGCGTGGACATTATCAAAAATATTAATTTAAAGTAAATGTATTTGACCTCAATTTCAACGTAATTTTAAACAAAACAAAAAAAAAAAAAAACAAAAAACAAAAAACAAAAAACAAAAAAAAAACAAAAAAAAAACAAAACAAAACAAAAAAAAAACATGCAATCAAACAAATTCAGAGTGCGCAAAGTAAATTTTAGAATTTTCAATTTTTTCTGAGGTTACTTAACAACACAAGTGATCACTCTTGTTGAAAATAGGTGTACACATTTCTATTACAGCTCCTGATGAGAAAACGGGTCATTAAGTATCACTGTGTGTACAAATATAAGCCGTTTCCGTTGGGTAATAAATTGATGTAAAACCATTTAATTTTTTTTTATCCCGTTTTTTATGCTTTCCTTATGCGCTTAATTACTTTCCGATCAAGAAATTATGTGATTTTGCTCCACCCAACCATTCATGCGGGTGCATTGTTGTAATTTTATATTGTAAATCACACACGCTTAAATTAATAGAAAAAAACACATAAAATAAAGTGACATTTTGTCTCATTTTAATACGGTCGTTAAGAGTCCTAACTACATTTTCTGGGCAATTGAGCAAAACAAAAACAAATATAACGTGAACTATTCTATACAAAGAAACTTCAAACTATCACCTGCGTCATAATATTAAACAGTGAATAAACCTTTCCTAAATTCTTAGATTTTTTTTTACGTATCCTAATTATGTCTTAATGATATAGTTTGGGTCTAGAAGGAGCCATGGAATTAATGGGAATCGACCGAGATCGAGGGAAGGAGATATAAAATTTATTAAATTTAATCAAAAGAATTAGTTTATTTTCATGTTTCATTTATTTTTATTTTTTATTAATTTATTTTAATTCTTTTATATTCTCAAATTTATGCATAATAGCAGGAACATCTGAAAAAAAACAAATGTATCAACTTTTTGAACTATAATATGTTTGAAATAAGAAATTAAACCTGCGCCACACGCACTGTTTGTCTTCGATTTGTTTGATAGGTCTGCACTCCGTCCACCCCAAAAAAAAAGAGCATACCAAACAGAACTGCCGTTCTGCGTATAATTTTTCGTATTTCTTTATTCACCGATGATTCCACCGGCTGAGAAAAGATTACTCAGTTCAGTTAAGTGTATGACTGCATTGCATGAAAATACTCTGATCTGTAATCTTTCCTCAATCGGTGGAAACTCCGTTAATTAATTAAAATATCCGCAAGTTTTCCAAAGTCATCAACGACTCCACCGGTTGAGAAAAGATCACGGATGCGAGCATTTTCGTGCATTACATTAGCACACTCGACTGAACTGTGTAATCTTTCCTCAACCGGTGGAATCATCAGTGAATTGAAAAATGGCCCTCTCTGCTATCCTTTTCTAACTCATGTGCTCAGACGGCCGGAAAGAGAGAAGGACAAATTCCTGTATCCGGTACATGAAGAGCGGTAGGGATCTAATTCGACGAAAAATTCTAGAAATTCAATCTGATCGAACGCAGTGGAGACTTGTGCAATTTGGCAACCACGGATTCGCTCCATTTAAACCTACATAAAATAATCGATCTTCAGGGGACTTACTGAATCAATGAAAAATCGATACTTTTTCATTGGTTCAAATGGCAAAAGCAATGCTTGAAAACCCCTCGCGGCCACGCGTCCTTATTTTCATTGCCGTTTAGCGATCGATTAAAAAAAAAAAAAAAATCACAAAACGCCAGATTTCAGGATTTTAGTCTAGCCTAATATTGCCGATGGGCGAATCACAAACTAGCTTTGTAGATTATCGGTCAAGGTCATAGAAAGAAAAAGCGGGTAAGACGCAAAGAAATAATGTAGACATCTGTTTGGTATTTTCAAGCTGACCTAAACAAGGAGAACCGTACATGTGCTCGATGCCGTGTACACATAAGTAATAACAACGGAACTCGAACGCCAGTGTAGGAAAAACAACTGTAGGGAATACCCTACGAACACTTTCTCACATCAAATTTAATCTGGTGGGAGACCCCCAGACCCCCCGTTAATATCCTGGAGGAGACCCCCATACCTCCCTTTGATATTTTTATCCAGATCCAAAGATCCATGTTAGACATTTTAAATTTTTCCTTCTTTTTACCCTTTTTCCCTATTGGTTTTAATGAAAATCATTTTTCATCCATAACTAACCTAAAAATTAAAATTAAAAAAAAAAAACAACAAAAAACATAAAAACAAAAAAACCCTGGGGAATGTAAAAAGCAACATCTCCGCAAATTTTGGATGCATATGGATCAGTAGTTAAAAAGTTATGCTGCGGTTTTCACGTTTCATGGCTACGGGAGAGACAGACAGACGGATCGACAGACGCCATAGAAAGTTTGTGCATTTACACCTCTAAGGTTACAATTGAGACTTCATGGATGAATATTCTTTAGGATAGTTTTAAGCATGATGAGACCCAATTATTTTGTGATTATTATGATTTACTTAGATGTAGAGGGCCAAGTATCGAAACAAAAAAATACCTTTGAAAATCTCGGCGCCATTGTAATACCTTCTCTATTTCTAATTGTGTTAGTAGTGAGAAAGGAAAAAAAAAAACCCCCCATCTTCCATGAAGAGATTTACACTATCGATTGGGACAACAGCAAACTTTTTCTAAAGCTGATTTAACCCTTTTGAACCCGCAAAGGGGGGGAGGGGGTTCTTGGATCGACCTCATGCAAGATTTTCTTGCAAAAAGCTTTCATTATTTTAAAATTAAACTGTGGGGCTTCATAACATACAATAAGATACGGATACATCCAATTTTCATATTAATTGGACAACAATTGAGGACTAGCAGGGCACATGAAACAGCAGATGTGCTCTTTCCTTTAAAATCAGCACATAAATAGAATGGAGATTTTTAATGAAGAATATACCTGATGGCTTATGGGCCAATATTGGAGTCAACGAGAGCAAATAAGATCACACTAAAACAGATCAGATGTGTTCTCCATTGAAAATTTACTATCCATTTATATGCTGAATTAAAGGAAAGAACACACCTGTTGTTTCATTTATGTGTACACTACTTCCGGAAAATTCCTTGATTGTTGAAACTTTGAGCTTTTTGGGTTTATTAAACTATGATTAAGAATAGAAATAAGTTTAATACACGACTTTTAAGAAATGTCATGCCTTTTTAGGATCAGTGGCTCAAATCTGGGGGAGGGGGGTGCAAGAAATAAAGTTTCACAATAAAAAATGAAAGGAACAGAAAAAAATGAAATGTTAATCGAAGGAGTAATAGTTGACGAACTTTATTTATTAGTTTATTTTGTAATTTTATCTCATTTTTTGCCAAGAATAGTAGAATTAATTATCCATATTTCTTACTGTCATTATCATCTGTTGTCCCTTTATTCATAATATCAAACCCGTTTAAATAATAATTATTATTTGATACACCTACAATGGCTTAATAATTTTATACTATTTGGATGATAAAAAAATATCTTCCCTTTTTCCTCGGTGAGGGGGAGGAGGGAGTCCCCAGGAGTCCCCTAGACCTTCCATTGGGGTTTAACAATGGGGCAGTTGCAAGGGTCTGAAATTTTGTGTTTTTTATAAAGAAAGTGAAAGTACTAGAGGAACTGGGAACAAAGATGCCTTTAGTTTCTGACTAAACCCCATTTTTTCCAGATGAGATTTTGGCCCAAAATACATTGTTTTAAACGGGAATTCCGCGTAGTGACGTCACTACACACACACTTTTCTACAGCTTTGCATGTGTGTATCTCCAAAAACGGGACATTTAGGAAAAAACAGAAGGCACCATTACTTTCAGCTCATCGAGTACTATCATCGTCTTTCCGAAAAACACCAAAATTCAGACCTTTGCAACTGCCCCATTTAGCCCCCTTCGAAATTTGTCTGCGGGGCGCCTATGGTACTGTAAAGTACACAGAGAAAAATGTCTCCGTTGTTAGAACCGAAGATTCGGTTAAAAAAACCAAAATTTTCGGTGGTAAGTACCGAAGACTTCGGTAAGTATAACCCAAATTTCGCCCCTACCGAATACTCGGTACTACTAATAAAGCATTCGGTACTCAAGACCGAACATTTTGGTTCCTGCAACTGAAAACTTCGTTGATCAAATTTTACCGAAGTATTTTTCTCTGTGCATCACTGCATATCGCCGTGTTCAAATTTAATTAAACCGATTTAAAGGCTTATTTGTATATACCGACAAATTTATATCACAACTGATAAACTAAAAGAATGCTTTCGGCCAATTTAAATAACGCGAATCTGTTTGGAACACGCGCTACCGTCTACGTAAGATTTTGAGAGGAAAAAAAACAACAGTAACAATAAAAAACCAACGCATAAAATTCTAACGACGCGACGGCAGAATTATGAGCAGTTTCCTTCTTCTTCTTTCTCTGCTTCTTCTTCTTCTTCTCTTTTTTAATGACACCATGCAAATGCCCAGCTGTAGGTAAATTACCGCAAGCCAAATGAGCAGTTCAAGTATTTGATTTAACTAACTACATTATGTCACACGTTAAAACAAAAACACGTTTGAGTGAAATTAAGTAATCCAGAGGTCAGTTCCTTGGCATTGTCACTATATGACTCGCAGCGCCGGCACTATTGCCATTGTTGTCAATTATAATCGAAATGCCGTTTGAGTAATGAAGAGTGGGCGGTTTGAATTAAATTGATGGCTGTTCTAGAGATGACGTCATGAACAATTTAAGTGGATCCAAACAAATGCTCCCTCCTCCACCTTGCTCACTTTCGTGGAGTTAAAACCATAATTTTACGCGTTTTTTGACCCGCGCACTATATGCAAAAAAATAATTTAATAAAGAAAAAAAAATTGTAAAACGAAAAATGAAATAAAAAACACTCTTATAATAGACATGAAGGATTTTTACTTTTGGTGATTCAACGGAACTGAGAGGGAGATTGGTTTAGAAGGTCCTCCTCTTCCTTTTTTCTATTAATTCATGGTCTACGATGTTATTATTACTCTCTCACTCTAGTGGAATTAGAAAAATTGAGAAAGTATTGCAATGTCGCAGAGATTTTTGATGCATTTTGTTTCGATACTTGGCCCGCTGCGACTAAGTCAATCATGATAATCATAAAATAATTGGCTGTTATCATGCCCAATACTATCCTAAAGAACATCCATCCATGATTTTTCAATACTTCTTAACCATATGTGGTAGGGAGGAGTAAATGCACAAACTTTCTGTGGCGTCTGTCTGTCCGTCTGTCTATCTGTCTGTCTGTAGTCATGAACGTGAAACCCAGCATAACTTTTGAACTACTGATCCATATGCATCCAAATTTTGCAAAGATTTTACTTTTAACATTCCCCAGAGGAACTTTTTTTGTTTTATTTTTAAATTTTAATTTTTAGGTTAGTTATGGATGAAAAATGGTTTCCATTAAAATCAATGGGAAAATGGGTCAAAAAAGAGAAACATTTAAATATTCTGAAGGGGGGTCTGGGGGTCTCCCCTGGAATACTTAAGGGGGGTCTGGGGTCCCCCCAGAATTCTTAAGGGGGATCTGGAGCCCCCCAGATAAAAATGGAGGGAGAAAGTGTTCGTAGGGTGTTCTCTACAGTGTATTTTTATTTGAATTTAAGAGTAGCACAAGTAGCAAAAAATGAAATTGTAAGATTGATTTTTTCGAACTAGGTAATTTTTTTTTTTTTTTTTTTTTATGGCAAAGGAACATAAAATGACACTTTACGCGAGTGTTTATTTCCTTATTATTTGCGAGGAGGAGGTAGCCTGAAATTACGCCCTAAAGCGGCTAAATTGGCAAAATTTCCGGGAGAAGACCCCCGAACCCGGGCCCCCCTCCCCCCCTGACTGGGAGGTATTACTCTTAGACACTCTTGTGGGGATTTCCAAACTTGCCCCCCCCCCCCTAGAAAAATTTTCTAGCTCCGCCTGTGCACGCGCACCACCACCATCAATGCACTAGAAACAATGGTCCAGTGTTGCCAGATCGCCGGTAAAAAGCCGTATCGTCCCCATTTAAATCAATGTAAAACGTACGGCTTTTTCACACCAATCTGGCAACACTGCAATGGTCCGTGTTTATTTAAGAAAATGACTATAGTCGCAGTTCACGATAAGAATGCCGGCTACTCCAACCCTTCGCAGTGGCCCTTGTTCTCCCAACCTTCCTCTTGGCCTGGAGGATTTCCAAGAACCGACAGACTCTAAAATTTACACTCGTCCAGTAAAAATTGCGAGCTGTGAAAGATACGAAAAAACGGACGAAATTTTTGTTCTAAAGGGCCGAAACTCGGCAGAAACAGTCAGGCTTGAATATTGAAGACTCTCAGAGATTGATATTTTTCAGTCCGAATGGAATTGAGGGTATTTCGTCAAATATCGAATTCCTGAGAGTCATCAATATTGTAACTCGACTATTTAAGCCGAGTTTAGACCCTTTAAGGCAGAAAACTTCGTCTGTTTTTTCGTATATTAGACCGTTCGCCATTTTTACTGGACGAGTGTAAATTTTAGAGCCTGTCGGTTCTTGGAATGGAAATCCTCCGTGTCAAGAGAAAGGTCGGGAGAACAACGGCCACTGCGAACTTTGTACTATTGCTTGCCACGTTCTTTACAATATCTTTTCACTTTGAATTATCCCTTGAAAGATCACAAGTTAATCTATGATCACAATCATTGGCATAGCGTGCAATTTTTAATCCCACCTAAAAGGTTGAATGGGAAGGTGTTCACCGAACACCCGATAGTTCGATTTTTTGAATGGGTTTAAATGGACACATTACATCGTTGCCAAATTACCCGCTACGCCACTGATCACAATCGTATCTCAAACGAAATCGATACGATTTATAGAACATAAAAAATAAAAAATCTCACAGACGGGAGACCGCACATTTCTCACTTCCTCTCACACACACCGAACGGACAACTATCTCAGTCACACTCATACTCGTAAATCTAACGGAGGGAAAGGGTTTTCTGGATTTTCCTTAAAATTAGGGGGCGCGGGACTATGACGGAACCGCGGGTATTTTTCCAAAGAACGCGGAACCGAGCCCTACCGAATCGCTACAAGGAGGCCCCTCCCCCTCCTGATGGGTTCTACGGAGCTCACCGGGAATTTCCTCAACAGACCGGAATCATGAACATATTATTATGATGATACCACACACCACAAACACAGCTTCCTACTTTGACTCTCGCGAATTCGACACTTGCGAAGGCGGGTTTCGTTCAATTAATGCAACAACGACACATCTCCAGTGTATTTTAAGTGGGAGAGCAGTTGTGCCTGCTCCAACTGCCAGCGCTTGGATCGTGTTCGAGTTGATTATTTATTTGGAAGCAGCCACCTACACTATTCCTCCGGTTGACATTTTAATCTCGTTTCAATGAGCGCGTTTATTTTGTTTAACGCGTTAGGAGTGTTTTGCGGAAAGATTAACTATTGACAACAGTGACATCATCGTTCACTCATGGCTTCATCATTGGTCATTGGTTTCGTGGCTTCGAACGCTCTTGAACAAGTGAACCAGCGTAAAGCTGCCGCCGCCGCACAATGTTGTGAGCTCGACAAAAAGTGGCCACAAATCAGTGGCGGCTCGTGAAATGCGATATATATCGTTGTCAACTCCATTTAAAACTATAGAAAAGTATCGATTTCTCTGGGCTTCAATTGCACTCCCTGACGATTGATACTTTTCGATAGTTTTAAATAGAGTAGACATCGATATATCGCATTTCACGAGCCGCCACTGGCCAAAAATCAGTGAAAATAAAGGACCTAATCAAAATTCATCGTTTTCGACCTTTTGAATTTCATTTAAAACTTTCCAGAGGCATTCCTGGATTGAAATTACTTGTTAAAAATGTTCTCTGTAATGACAAATGGTCTTAAAAAAGTGTAATTGATAAATTCATGAGAAATATAACCTCTGATTTTTGGCCACTTTTTCAAGATCTCAGACCATACTGCGCAGCCATGCCATCGTGATGTGTCATACATCGCCTAATTTTCATCATTAATGCCAATTCTTGGAACAATTTAAAAACCTTTTTTTTCTTTTTTAATTTGTCCTCTCTTTAATATCCAGTATAGCCACTGTTTTCCTTTTCGGTCCTGTTCGAATTCGGTCATGCAATCCCAGAAAAATGATCGATTTTTTTCAAATCATCGCTGCGAGCTATCAAAGATGAGTTACCAGACTGTGACAAACACTGTCTACGTTCTGTAGCTCGCTAGATTTTTTTTTTTTTTTTTTTTCGCTAAATTGTATATTTGGCAACGCAAAGCCATCTTTTGAAGTTTTAACTCGCGGTCACCAAACAAAGGCGGCCCCGCTAATCGCCTGATGCAGGTCATAGGTCGCAGTTTCGCAGATCCCGGAAGAGCAGAGGGGGCGTTTTTAGAGCCCCGCGCGGTGTCAGCCGTTAAAAGCTTGTAAAAAAGACAAGTCTGCTCGTTACTCTGTTTTCCCATTTAAAATAACATTAGCGGTGCCCCGGAAGAGCAGAGGGGGCGTTTTGAGAGACCCGCGCTGTGTCAGCCGATATAAGCTTTTAAAAAAGATAGGTCTGCTTGTAAGTCTGTTTTCCCATTTGAATCAACATTGGCGGTGCCCCGGAAGAGCAGGAGGGGGCGTTTTGAGAGCCCCGCGCTGTGTCAGCCGTTGAAAGCCTTTAAAAAAGGCAGGTCTGCTCGTAAGTCTGTTTTTTCCCATTTGAATTAACATTGGTGGTGCCCCGGAAGAGCAGAGGGGGCGTTTTGAGAGCCCTGCGCCTTGTCAGCGATTAAAAGCCCACAAAAAAGACAGGTCTGCTCGTTAGTCTGTTTTCCCATTTAAAATAACATTAGCGGTGCCCCGGAAGAGCAGAGGGTGCGTTTTGAGAGCCCTGCACCTTGTCAACGGTAGAAAGCCGAACAGAAAGACAGGATTTCTTTTTCCCATTCAAAATTACATTGGCGGTGCCAAAGTAAGAGCAAGAAGGTCCGATTGACCTGACCCCCCTTATCCCCAGTCACCTCTTTCAATTTTAGAGGGGGGGGCGAAATGCATCTTGCCCGGGGCCCTCAGAGGTGTAGCTACGGCCCTGGCAGGTTAGCTCCACTCGCAAATTGATTTACAGTGCATTACTTTTATTTTGTTGTTTTCTGAATTTCTGAGGCTCGTAGAAAAACGTAATTAATCTATTAAAAATCTGACATTTAATAAATGGCTCAGTTGCGTACTTTTTCAACAGCAATATGGCGCAACCAGGATCTCTTCCATCTCTCTCATTTCCCATTTGAATGTATAAGTAGGAAAAGGACATAAAGAGGGTGTTTTAGCCCTTGCCCATCCTTGTCTAACATACGTTTCTTAATGGAGAAAAGAGAGAGATGAAGAAACTCTCGTTGCGCTACTGATGTCCATACATTAAAAACGTCCAAAAACCACTCATTAACTCAGGGAATCACTTAAGTTTCCAACAGCCCGCGCTATACACTGAACAGAATTTACACGGACATACCACGACATAGACGGAACCACCGTGTATATGTAAACATCGTATGACCACATGTATGACATCGTAACCGCAAAATGATGGAAGTTCTCTCTGAATACATGACATTTTAAGCTTTTCGCGATCGAATATGATTTACAATACCAACCTAACTACATATATGTATATGCGAAGAAACTTAATTGTGTTTTTGGGGCAATGGCATCTTTTCCATTTTAAATTCCCTCCGGACTTGAATTCAAAATCAAATTGATGCCATCGATGCCTGAAAACACCGAAAAAGTTCGAAAAACACGATCCAGTGTCGTGTCGTCCACTGATGATGTCATGCGTATAGGTTGGCAATAATTTTGAATAATTTTTTTGGATATATTCGTCGCGAAAATTCGCTTGTTATGGCTTCACTCGCTGTGTGTTCTTTTCTGGCTCATCAAAGATTACAAAATAATACAGTAAATGCACGTATCTAAACGAAACATTCAAATGTTTGTGAGTTCTAATTGTGTTTACAGCGATGCGGTTCCGTCTATGTAGTTTGTACGTCAGTGATAATAGTGTGCACCTACTTGTGTAATGTAGCGCGAATTGTTTGAAATGGAAGTGATTTTTATAAGTTAATGAGTGTAATTTCGAAAGTTTTAATGTACGCATCGTTATTTTCACCGAATTTTACGCTAGAATCAATGTGTCATAATGCTGTAGCAAAAGAAAGCAATTGACCCATAGTGCGTCTTCTTTCCTACACGGACGTTCGAGTCCTTTTGTTGTTATCACTGTTCGAATCTCCTTGTCTAGGGTGGCTTGAAAACACTGAACAGGTGTTTACATTTCTTATAGCGTCTACGCGCTTTTTCTTTCCATGACCTTGACCTACACTTGGTTGCTGCTTCATAGTCACTCTTTATCGCAGTTTAGAAAAAGTTTGCAACAGACCCTTTAAGCAACGGAATGTTGCATTATGCCCATTTAAACCCACGGAAATTTGACAAATTATCTTTTTCGTAAATTGAAAATTCCTCCGCAGAAAATAATATGATAAACAAGATATGACAGATTGAGCCGTGCACATGGAGGAATCACCCGAATTCCTGCCCATTCCACAACAACGCAAAAAAAAATAAATAAAAAAAAATAAAATAAATGGGTGATTCTATTAACATCCGCAAATGCGTAGCTTCGATCATCTGCCATTTCTTTTCAATTTTGGCATTGTTTTCATCGCGGAACCAGGCATAATTTAACATTTTTGCCGAACCTAGAATTCGCATTCGCGAGAAGGTCGCATTAATTTCTTGGTTTAATAGCCAAAATTTCCTTTCAAAAATGAGCTTTTAAGAAAATTGTATACATGGAAACAGAGTTCGATTTGAAACCAGCTGTCCCCGAAAGGAAATCGATTAGTGGCGTCGCGTGCCATCTGGCAACAATGCAACTTCTGCATTTAAACTCATTAAATATATCGAATTTTGCTTATGAACTGTGCACCCCCTGAATTCGATATTTTACATGAGTTTAAATGGATAGAATACACTGTTGCCAAATTGCACGCGACGCCACTGAAATCGATACGATATATCGTTGCCCAAAAACAGTTTATTGAAGAGATTCGATCTATCGAGCATTCCTTGTAAACGTTTTCGGGGAGGGGGGAGCAATTTATTTTTTTCTTTCAGCCTGGCAACGCGGTTTTAAGGCCCGACGTATATTAATACCAGTTTGTGGAAAATGAACTCATGCGCATTCACGCTTGAATGGCCTCGCACGCACGCAAATCAAAAGCTGGAGCCGAAAACTTGAAAATCAGGAACTATCGTTTTTCAGCCGAGTTGGCTGAATGAGCGGGCGGGCGGTCGTGGGCGGGGGGGGGGAAGTTGGTGGGATATCGAGATATCGAATCAACTCTAATCGGCCCGCAACTGAAGTCGTCACTCTGCATCGAAGGATGGAGGTGAATGCGCCCCGTATCAAATACACCGTTGCCACGATCAAAGTAAGTACAAAACAAAAGGGAGCCAAACTTTGGGAATAGGGCTCTTGCAAACTTTTTCTACAGGTGATTGAAGAGTTGATTCTTGCATAAAAACCTGTAATAATGACGATGAGTACACTAACAAATCACAAAATTTACTCTCAAAATAGCAGCTTAGTGGTGGAGCTACGCAAAGTATCATGGGAGATTCCTGTATCTAATTTGAGATAAATCTCTACACTGAGTTTCCGCCGAGAAAGTGTCCAATTACTAATTAGACAGGAATGTAAAAATTGTATGCAAAAATTTGAGGGGGGTTTGTTGAAAATAAATAATGTGTACACGATGATCAGCACCTCCTGTGGCGACTGGCTGCAACTGAGTGTTGTCGCATCTGTGTAAAAAGTATCTTTCTGTCTCTTGCTCATATACTCTCATGTTATGAGTGTGATGTATAGGATCGTGTATCCAGTTTATAATTACGAATAATAAATGATGTTCCCATTACTTAGTAACTCTCCTTGTTGTTTCGTGCAGTTATTCTCACATCATTCACAACAGGGTTTTGGGGGTTTTTCTTGATTTTTCTCACTTTTTTTTGCCAAATTCGGCGAAAACATGCTTTCGGATTCATTTAACCCAAAAACTATTATTATTATTCAAAAGTTCGTAAAAAAAAAAATATGCATTTTTAGTCCTTGCAAGTTTTTCCTTTTCCCAAACCATTTCCGCGGAAATCGTCCCTGAAGTTGGATAAGTCGGCCAAGAATTGACAAAATCAAAGAAAAGGCGATTATTGGTCGACCTCTGCAACTTCAGGGACGATTTTCTCGGAAATTGTTTGCGAAAAGGAAAAACTTGGAAGGACTAAAAATGCATCTTTTTTTACGAACTTTTGTATAATTTTAATCGTTTTTGGGCTTAATGAATCCGAAAGCATGTTTTCACCTACTTTGACCAAAAAAAGTGATAAAAATCAAGAAAAACCCCCGAAACTCCCCTCAAATTTTTGCACACCGCATTTTCACGGCCAAAATCGGCAAGAGCGTCTAAAATTACAGCAGAGTATCTATTTAAGAGCATTCAGAACAATTCACAAGGGAGTTATGACAATTTTTCAATTTGTTTTTCGGAAACTTTGCAACACTGTAACTCGAAAAGACTACAATTTCGGACCCATGTTTATAGGAAAAAAAGTCTTACCTTTACCTCTAAAACACGTCCTAAAAAGTAATGTACATAGTTTTGTTACACCCTGTATACGCATTGGAGCGTAGCTAAATGAGGACCGCGGGGTGGGTGAGTCGGGCTTATCCCAGAACCCGGCGGGAAAAAGAAGAAAAAAAATAAACAAAAGAGAAAAAGAGGAAGTGGGAATTTGGGGGGGGGGAATTGAACAAAAATTCAATTTTCATTACCTATAAATTTTTCAGCAATTATAACAAGAGGATCAATATAATATCAGAGAGAAAAAAAAAAAAAAAAAAACATTTTTCACCGACGAAAGGATCAGAAAATCCAAAAGCCGGGAGATCCCGACGAGCGCCCATGTGAGATCCCAGAGATAATAAACGAAGACCCAGCACTAGCTTGTGACAGGTGTTCAATTTCCCTGTTTGATTTTGGTCGGGACTCATCGAAACGACAGCCAACAGACGCCTTTAGTTGAGAAATGAACTGGACGTGAAGTTAGGTTTACTTCTTGCTTTAAATGCGGGTCTATTGCAAACTTTTACTACAGCGCTATAGAATGTACTTACAATCTCATTTAAAATCGCGTGAAAAGTCCAACGGTGGCATCAGAAAGTCATAAAATGCAGTATAAAACTCACGAGAGACGTTTAATGAAATCCAAGATGGCGGTAAAACATTGAGCAGCCTGTATGCATGCACCACGAACATCCAAGGATAGCCAACCTCACAATATCGATCACACCCAATCACAACGTAAATAAACACATAACCTCTGAGGCTGTGAGGTTGTCAACGTTGGCAATCCTTGGATGTTAAAGGCGCATGCATACATATCCTCGATATTTTACCGGCATCTTGGATTTCATTAAACGTCTCTTGTGAGTTTATCATCGCATTTCATGAATTTCTGATGCCACCAATGGCCTTTTCGGGCGATTTTACATGCGACGAAACACTCTATAGCGTTGTAGAAAAAGTTTGCTACAGACCCATTCGCGGTTTTTTGATAAAATAACAGTTTCTAATTGATCACTTCCATTCGATATGCCTTAACTGTAATTGAAAATTTTGACAACCGGACCCCCGCTAACTGGGGGGGGGGGGGGGGGCGCAGACTCCCCACAGAGGATCTCAAATCTTGCCCCCCCTCAAATGTAAAAGTCTGAATGGCAGGCAGGTGCGGCGCGCCCTGTAGGAGCACAACGCTCGAGATGTGTTGGATATTTTTATTGGATGGTTCCTTTTGAGGAAAGTGGCAACACCGTCATCGAATGATCGAATGCAGTTATGGCAGGAACTTGTTATTCGTAACCTGTCAATTGCCACTGTTCCCTTCTCCACTCTACATATATACACCCGACAGAGCGGATCATGGAAGGAACGTTAAAGACCCACGAACTTGCATTTACCTGTTGAATAAAATCTTAATTTTTAAATATTGAGCTTTTTTTTTTTTTTTTAAATTCCATAATTATTTATCAGCTGAATTTACCTAATCGCATTGTTCTTTCTCTCTGTGTGCCGCTGTATTTGTCTCTTTTTTCTCTTTACCTTTTGAGCCTTGCCTCTATCTCTCAACCAAAGCTGCCGTTTTGCGTATAATCGGGCAAAGGCAAGGGTCTGACAGTAGTATAGGAGTACGTCCACCCCACTCAACCCATCTCTCAAATTTATCCAAAATTAATATGAATTTAACCGAAAAAACCGAAGCTTGGTTCCAAATTTTGGTCCAAGCAAAAATTGATCCAAATTTTGCTTGGTTCCACCGCTAAAACTTCCGAAATCAACAAGATATTACAGATTAAACGATGCGTTAGGTGGTTGGAATCCAGAGATTACTAATCTCTGTTGGAATCACCCAAATGTCATTGTTGTTGTTGTTGTTGTGGAACTGGCGGGATTTCGAGCGATTCTAACCTACAAATGCAACGTTTAATCTGTAATATCTTATTGATTTCGGCAGTTTTAGTCAAGGAACCAGGCATAATTAAGCATTTTCGACAGTGGCGAGGCGTGCGATTTGGCAACGTTTCTTTTCCCCCATTTAAACTCATTAGAAATGTCGAAATGCCTGGCCATCGCCGATGACTGGAGCGTTCGACTTTTTTGATGAATTTAAATGGAGAAAATACATTGTTGCCAAATTTCTCGCTTCGCCACTGATTTTCGAGGATGCAGAATTCATAATCGCAAAAAGCTCGCAGTAATTGTTTGATTCAATACCCTAAATTTCCGTTCAAAAGTTTGCTCATGGGGAAATTACATTGAACCAGAGTTTGTTTGGAACCAGAGGCCCTCGAACGGCAATCGATACGATATATCGCTCTATTAAAACAGTCTTTTGTTGTCGCTAGATTGTAAGCGCCGCGCGTCAGCGAGTCTCTCAGGAAACTGGTTTGATGCGATCGCATCAGCCCAAATGGATTATATTATATACTCTTTGAAACAACTTTGAGCGATTATGAATTCCGATCTTTATTCACTGAATATTTTTCTATAATAAACTCCGAAACAAACTATCGGCAAGGTCACAGAACCTTCACGGCTCACGCGAGAAGCGAGAAAAAATGAGAAAGGAGATCGCGCACGATAAAAATCGACAAACAGCGCGCACCGGGTCGAGGCTCTTTTTTCCATCGGTGCGCTGCACCAGATCAGAGGAGGCGCACTGCTAATCGGAAACTATATTTTTAATCAATTGCTCAGATTCTTTTAAATCGATTGTTCGCAACCCGCTTGTTCGATTATTTGATTCTTATAGCTTTTGATTTAATGTAGATAGAGTGGAAACAAATAATGCTAATTTTTTCCCATATTGAACAATCTTTTGCAGCATAGGCGGACCGTGGCCAAAAAAAAAGGGGGGAGCTAAAACGTGGTGACTTTTTTTGTTTTTATTTTTTTTTGCTTCTCACGTCTCAAGTGACGACTTTTTTCCGATTTTTAGCCCCTCCGCCCGAAGAAAGTGGGGGGGGCGGGCTTTCCCTAGCCCCTGATACGATCCGCCTATATGTTTTGCTGTGAAGGGTCATTCCGGATGAAATGAAGCATCTGTTACATTTTGAAACTGTAATTTTGACTTGTGATACTCGAATCCGCAAAATAAGGGTGTAACTATAAGGGAATTCGGACTATCGTAGTGCGATATGATTGATCGAACAGCGATTTGCAAATTCCCATAGTTATTTTGCGGATTCGAGCATCCAAACTTAACAGATATCTTTGTTAGATCTACCTACAAAGTACAAGTGCTGAAGATCCCCGTTTTACAAAAAAAAAAAAAAAAAAAAAAAAAAAAAAAAACTCGATAAAATTAGGTAAATGACCATTAATCGGTCGACTATAATCGATCCCTTGGTCACGCCATGGTATCACCTAAAATGAGTTTCGGAGAGGATTCCGTGAGTTTTTAGTGCTAACAATGACATATTTTCGTAGATTTTTGCATCTGAATCGACCTTTAAATCGCTCACAGCAAAAATGTGCAACAGCCCCATTCGCGAGGTGGGTGCAATTAACGATTACCAGCACATCTCAACAGCTCTGTATAGTCTTCACAATGGACCAACTTTACAACAGCCGGATCGTAGTGGCGTAGAGTGCAATTTGGCAACGTTGTACTATGCCCATTTAAACCCATGAAAAAGATCGAACTATTGGGTGTTCGGTGAACACCTTCGCATTCAACCTTTTGCATGGGTTTAAATGGGCATAGTACAACGTTGCCAAATTGCACGCTACGCCACTGCCGGATCGTTTGCCTGCAAAATCGTCTTTAACATACAGTAGCGCTCACACAGTTCCACAATCCACATGCCTCGCTGTAAATACGACTCTTCAACAAATGAGCATTAAAGTATGATCAATAAATACATTTCTGATTGGATCCGCGCATACTATGGACTATGGAGGCTTGTATGTATGGAAACCTTGACGGGTCCGCACCCACACAGCTGGTAGGATCCCGGCAGCAGGGCAGCTTTAACTCACACACATCATAATAAATTCAGCTACATTATTTACTGTATTCTTTTGTGACTCTTTTCAAAGGACTGCTTATTATGATGGGGCTCCTGCTAACTTTTATACTGTTTTACGATAAGCGATTGAATAATTAATTATTGAGTAAAAACCAGCGGAAATTACGATTAGCACATTGAATAAACGGAAGGAAATACCCCAGAAACACTTTCTCAGATCAAAAATATTCGGGGACTCCCCCTCCCCACACCTTCCCCAGAGTCCAGTGGCGGCTCGCCAGGTGAGGCAAGTGAGGCGACAGGGAGCCATCGCCTCACATTTTTTGAAGGAGAAGAAAGAAAAAAAAATTAAAAAATAACAAAGATAGGTTAAAATGGTTATTATTCCATCTTTCTTTGTTTCAATAGTCCGAAAAAAGTGAATGAAACATAGAATTTACAAAAAAGTTCAGGTGGAAAGCGTTTAAAAAAAAAAACCCCTGTGCACCTCTCATTTTCGTCGCCTCACCTCCACGAGCCCCCAATGCCCCAGACTCCCCATACCCTCTGTAATATATTCTGTAAACGTATAGCGAAAAATTGGAATGTTCCTAATATATATGTTTGAATTTTGGTGAAAATTTACAGAAACATTCTGCAATTCGCCTATTGTAAAATTAATCCCTTAAAGAGGGGGTCTCGTAGACCCCCCATAATTTCTGTAATATATTCTGGGGGAGACCCCCTCTTTAAGGGATTAATTTTACAATAGGCTAATGAAGCTGTTGCAAACTTTTGCTACAGGCTTATTAATGGTTGATTATGGGGTAATACCCAGTAAAAATAACGATTAGTGCAATAAAAAATTACGAAATCCACTCCTAAACTCACAAAATGCTTTTAAACGCGAGACCGTAATGGCGGCCGGGGCCGCGGTTTTCATCGGGGCTCCCTATCTTCAATCAGCGCCATCTACACGAGGTGTTCTCGCAACACCACACAAGAAGAAGAAGAAGCATACAATTGCCATAAGAAAACCGCGGCCTCGGCCGCCATTACGGTCTCACATTTAAAAGAATTTTGTGAGTTTAGGAGTGGATTTCGTGATTTTTTAGTGTGCTAATCGTTATTTTTACAGGGTATTATCCCATATTCAACTATTAATAAGCCTGTAGCAAAAGTTTGCAACAGCTCCATTGCAGAATGTTTCTGTAAATTTTCACCAAAATTCAAACATATATATTAGGAACATTCCAATTTTTCGCTATACGTTTACCCATTTTCCCATTGATTTAAGGGGAGAAGGAGGTCTGAAATGAAAAAAAATGGTTTTTTTTTTTTTTTTTTTAATTTTATATGAAAGAGGACGTTCTCAGCTTTAAAATGATATAGTACATTGCACAGTTTAGGGAAAAAAAACAATTTTTCATGAATTTATGAAATGGAGGAGTCCTTATCAGGTAAGCTAATTTTTCTTTTTCTTTTTGCGATACTGAAAAATGTTGTTTTTTTTACCTTTCGGTGCATTTTTCTCAGGAACTATAGTAATGCTATTTTCATAATTTTTTTTTAAATTTTCCTCAGAACAAGCTCTATAAGCAGGACTAGGATATGTTGAGTATCTCTTTTACTTTTTTTTTATAGACATTCAAAGCTCAAAAAAAAGGTGAAAAAATCAACCAAACTTTCAACTTTGGAAAAAAAAAGTTTTCAATGAATTTTAAAAATCCTAGTCCTGCTTATAGCCAACACTCATACACAACTTCATGCAATTGCAGCCTTGTAGGTCAAATAGTTCCTGAGAAAAATGCACCAGAAGGGAAGCATATTTAACATGGTTTAACATGTGACCTCCTTCTCCCCTTAAATGGAAACCTCTTATCATCTATAACTTGCCTACAATGGAGCTGTTGCAAACTTTTGCTACAGGCTTATTAATAGTTGAATATGGGATAATACCCTGTAAAAATAACGATTAGCACACTAAAAAATCACGAAATCCACTCCTAAACTCACAAAATGCTTTTAAATGCGAGACCGTAATGGCGGCCGAGGCCGCGGTTTTCTTATGGCAATTCTATGCTTCTTCTTCTTCTTGTGTGGTGTTGCGAGAACACCTCGTGTAGATGGCGCTGATTGAAGATAGGGAACCCCGATGGCCCGGCCGCCATTACGGTCTCGCGTTTAAAAGCATTTTGTGAGTTTAGGAGTGGATTTCGTGATTTTTAGTGCGCTAATCGTTATTTTTACTGGGTATTACCCCATAATCAACCATTAATAAGTCTGTAGCAAAAGTTTGCAACAGCTCCATTTAAAATTTCGAAGGGGGAAAAAAAAGGGAAAAAAAAGCTCCTCTGAAGAATGGTGGAATCTACTTCTCTGGAAAATTTTCATAGACAAGGACGATTGGTTCAAAAGTTATGTTGGGATACAGACATCTGCGCCACTGCAATACTTTCTCAATTTCTAACTTTGTTAGTTGTGAGAAAGTAAAAATTACAAATTTATTCATGGACTCACAAAAATACGTCCTTAACATTAAAGGCGCTATGGCGGAGCTACGCAAATACCATGGGAGATTCCTATCTATAACTCGATCCTTCCCAGAGATTACTAAGCCTAAGAGATATGGCATAACGATTCAAAAGTGTTATTCGACTCCTACGAAGTATGCAATGTGGCGTACACTGGTGACCGTAAACGTTGTTACTACTGTTGTTGTTTGAATGAGATTTGACAGCAACGCCACTAACTAAATTAATAAGATTAATAAAGTGTTTGGGAAGTTTAATGAGCTCTGAGTATATTTTGTACGTGAATCTGAAAATCTAAGTCACTTTAACCATCCCATCGGCCATTAAATGACAAACATTTAGATGCTGCAGAGAATCTAACCTCATTTCCAACAACATGAATAACAACAATGTTTACGGTCACCAGCGTACTGCACGTTGTATCAAGGCCATTCTGCAGGCGTTTTTTACGGAGCCCGGCCAACGGTTTTTTAACACGGCGGAGATAGGAAGTGCCATATCTCTTAGGCTTAGTAATCTCTGATCCTTCCCTCTGTAAGTTTCCATGGTGAGAGAGACTTGGAAATTAGACAGGAATCCTTCGTGACACCAGCGTAGCTCTGCCATTCAAGAGCGAAAGTGGGCGGAGCTATGCAGGTATCATAAGAGGTGCCTTTCTAATTTGTCATATTAACCATCATTCAATCGCTTTTATAGCAAAAGTTAGCGACCATTATTGTATCGTAAAGCGGAAAAAATGTCACAGTGTCAGATGTGTATCGTCTGATTTGATTTTTAAGCGGGGTTTTTCACCGTTAGAAATTTCGGATCGGTAATCTCGCGTTCAAAGCATCGCATCAATTTGAAAGCTATATTTGATTGAATGAGACAAACAATTATTTCGTTTCATGTGTAGTTTATCTCGATGAAGACAGGGGCGTAGCGTGCAGTTTGGCAACGTTTCCTTTTTTCCATTTAAGCTCATATAAAAAGATCGAATGCGAGGGTGTTCACCCAACACCCAATACTTCGATCTTTTCCATGGGTTTAAATGGACAAGCTCCAACGTTGCCAAATTGCACGCTACGCCACTGGATGAAGATTATCCCGATTCTGATGTAGTAGTGCAAGACCTATTGTGTATAATATTAGAAATTTCAATCTTACACCAACCATAAAATGTTTTTCGTCCTCAACAACTCCTTCCGCGGTTGAAACCCCGTTTCAGACCTTTCCGTGTGATTAATCAATACTATTTGTCGTTCCTCGCGTTTAGAATACAGCAGTGTTGCCAGATTGGGGTAAATAAGTCGTACGCTTTACATTGATTTAAATGGGGGACGGTACGGCTTTTTACCCTCGATCTTGCAACACTGGAATGCAGGTACTATGAATTTCAAAAGAAAGTATCTTGGAACAGTGGAGTGCCGAGACAAAACCATGATTGTTACCGTAAACGTAAACGTTGTGTGCAAAATTTTCTACTAAACAAGCGTTTTAAGGGAAAAAACACGTTCTCAAAATTTGTCAGCAAAATAATTTTTGGACTTTCAAAATTGTCAGAAGTTTTCGAACAGCTAATTTTTTCGAAAACGATCAAATTGTGAAAAGCTGGATTAGAAGACGTCTGTACCGTCCCTCACCTTAGTCACGCATCGCCACGCTTCGTCACGCTTAGTCACGCTTCGTCACGCTTCGTCACGCTTCGTCACGCTTAGTCACGCTTCGTCACGCTTAGTCACGCTTCGTCACGCTTCGTCACGCTTAGTCACGCTTCGTCACGTTTGGTCACGCTTCGTCAAGCTTCGTCACGCTTCGTCAAGCGTGCGAGTGAGCGAGTCTATGCCAGTCGCTCTTCTTTTCTGCGTGTCAGCTTGACAGACTACTGGCAATTCTCTTGACCCTCTTCGATATATTTCAAAGCTTTTTGAAAATGAACTAAATCTTTGCACTCACAATAATTTTGAACCGACCCCTTGGGTATATCAAAGATAACATGGACGGGACACCACTCTAATGTGTTAGAAAAGGATAGACGACGGGGAGGGCGAACAACACGTGACTCCCCCCCCCCCCCCCAAATCTGTCCTTTTCTATAACACGCACGAACGCTGCCTTGGTAAAAATGGTCCTTGAAAATCCGTGGATTTAGGAATTCCGAGAAAATGTATGGAAATCTTCAAAAATTCATGAGAATGCGATTACATGAGGATCCTCAATGATTTCAAGGAATTCCTTAATGCATGGAGGATTTTCAAAGACCATTTTTACCAGGGTAATGGGAAAAGAGCAGTGGCGTCGCGTGCAATTTGGCAACAATGTATTCTATCCATTTAAACTCATGTAAAAGATCGAATTCAGGGGGTGTACAGTGCACAAGGAAAATTCGATACATTTAATGAGTTTAAATGGAGCAGTTGCATTGTTGCCAGATGGCACGCGACGCCACTGGAAAAGAGTGAAGTACAATTTCCTGGATCATGCTAGTAGTAAATAGCATGCTGCTCATTCCATGGTTATAAAAAATGAGACTTGGCTCTTTTTGGTATCATAAAACAAATCCTATCGCGAACTTTACTGTAGCTAATTCAAAATCTAATAGGTAAGGTGACAAGTCCAGTGATTTTTACAGATTAAGTTTTTCTAGACTAAACTTTTCTCAGAATGTTATACTTGAAACGCAGCGTGCTCCAACGCACCACCTTTGTTCATGTTCTCTCTCTCTCTTCCAAACATATCATAGTCAGAGAACCAGTCAAGGAAAATCTAACATTAAAAACAAATCTGCATATTAGCTTTCGAATGAGCGGAAGTAAAGTTCAAAACGACTGTTTTTATGAGACCAAATAGCGTAAAGTCTGATTTTTTGTAATTGTGGAATGAGCAGCAAGCTATTTGCCTATGAATTTTACAATAAGCCGCTTGAAAACTGCCCTAGTATGTAAATAGCCTGCGACCCATACACCTTGCTAAAAGCTTCCGTATTGATAGCGCTGACAAAACCTTTGGTAGAAACAGTGGCGGCTCGAGCGATTTGGCAACTAGGTTCTACCTCCATTTGATTCTATGTAAAACAATCGATTCGATAGTGAAGCGCTGCTTCATCAACAATCGATTGTTGCACACAGATTCAAATGTACGGCAAACAATGTTGCCGAATGGCACGAGCCGCCACTGGGTAGAAAAGTGACCCAGCGAAATACCAGAGTAGGGCAAATGGGCAAATGGGGGTGGTAATCGATTACATGATTACCGTGTAATCGTAAACGTTGTTTTTTTTTTGAAGGGTGATTTTACGGTGATCAGGACTAATTTTTTACAAGCCACTTATCATATTAGTTGCAGAAGAATTAGATCTAATCGAAAATACCCTAAAGTTTACTATTTATCTGTGACAAAATACATTTAATTACCATACAAAGGTTTGACGATTACTGATTACCCAGTAATCGTGTAATCGATTACACTCCTATTTGCCCAACTCTGCAAAATACTTTGGTAAAACTAACCAAAGGTCTTTTTTACGCTAACTGAAGAGATTTTGCTGGGTGAACGAGTTTTGGTTTTCGCTCAATTAACTAGTCTTTTGCTGGGTCATTTTGTCTACCAAAGGTTTCGTCAGCGCTACCAAAGTGTTCCTCCTGTTTTTCCTGTACTCATTTAAAAATATCTTATGCTCTCTTATTTATCTTTTAATTTTTTTCTAGGTGGGACGTGGGTATTCCAAGGGTCATTCTACAGTAAAGTGGACATGATACTTATGCAAAAATTGAAATTTAAAAATTAGTGCCTGGCAGTCTTGTTTTGCATTAAAATGCAACCAGAGACGAAAATATCATCTAAATCTAATAAGGTCAAACGTGTTGATGTTACAGCAGGTTTGATGTGTATTTTAAATGACGGAAACACACGCGTCCCACCCGTTACGCTACTTTTTAATTTTTTTAGAGAAAAATAATTTAGTAAATGAAAAAAACTTAATGCAGGATCAAAGCTTATACACTCGCCTTTAACATATATTTTTTCCAAATCTTTATCTCTTCAAAACTCACAGAGTTTCAACTTTTTCTGAAGTGATTCAAAAACCTTGTCCATTTTTGTCCCACCCGTTACACCCTTATTTTGCTCTTTTCTCAGCTATGGATAGGTTTTTTTTTAAATTTCGAAAATCTTATCACTATCTAGAAGTTAAGACCTGTTTGTTGGCGGGGTAGTTTTTTCATTTAAATGATTAGAAAGTTAAAAATTACTTCAAAGTCGTCTGAATGTCCCACCCGTTACAAAATAATGACCCCCAACTGGAAATGTCGACTAAATGTAAAAATCACAAAAAAAAAAAAATGATGATGAACCAAATAATACTTACTCGTTGTAATAAATCTTCTGAATCATAAACTCAAAACATGAGTTCGGAGGAATGTACGACTTCGAAAAGTAGACTTGGACAACTAAAATTTTATTCCAACACAAAACCTTTCACTATTTTGAACCATCACACCATCACGCACAACAGACAGACGCCGCCGCGATCGTAAAATTTTGAATCGGATCCTCTCTTAAGAGCGTCTGATCGATAATTCTGATCGGTACCGATCACTTAATCATCACGAAGAAAAGACGAGAGGGGGGAGGGGTTGAAAATTATAAGATTATGTAATGAAAATAAAAATAATAATAATGATGAGGATAAAAAAAAAGTATTGAAGATGAAATTTGAGAATTTTTGAATGTGGGCAAACTGTGAATTAATCGATTGTTGAACTTATTACTTGACTGGGTGCGGAGAGGAATAAAATCGGAGCTTGGTGGAATTCCGCGTGAAAAGCGTCGAATGACCGGAGTATCCTCGGGGTCACGAGTTGGTTGATTGGAGTTACCGCGCGAGACTACGACTGGTCCTCCGAAGAATCAGAACTGGCTTGGTCGCAGTTGCACCGACCGAACGCGCGCGCGCTGCGCCGTCGCGTAAAACGCACCAAGCGCCGCGCCACCCGATCGCGTTGCTTGTTTGAGAGGCTGATTTGCGACGTTGCAATGTTGTGCTAATGCTGATTTATATTTTATACATATTGTTAAATGGGTCTGTTGCAAACTTTTGCTACAGCGCTATAGAGTGTTCAATCCCACGTAAAATCGCGTGAAAAGTCCATTGGTGGCACCAGAAAGTCATAAAATGCAGTATAAAACTCACAAGAGACGTTTAATGAAATCCAAGATGGCGGTAAAATATCGAGCAACCTGTATGCATGCACCACGAGCATCCAAGGATAGCCAACCTCACAATCTCGATCGCACCCAATCACAATGTAAATAAACACATAACCTCTGAAGCTGTGAGATTGTCAACGTTGGCAATCCTTGGATGTTAAAGGTGTATGCATACAGATTTCTCGATATTTTACCGCCATCTTGGATTTCATTATACGTCTCTTGTGAGTTTATCATCGCATTTCATGACTTTCTGATGCCACCAATAGACTTTTCGGGCAATTTTACATAGGATGAAACAATCTTCATCGTTGTAGCAAAAGTTTGCAACAGACCCATTCAAGCAGTCCCAGCAGCATTCAATGAGTCATAATGGGACTGTTGCGAACTTTTGCTGCAGCATTAAGTAAGGCGGGTCAATTCCGGAGACAATATACAAAGGCTGTCCCGTAAATATCCAGACTGGCGAGCTGTAACTCAAAAAGTAAGTAATTTATTTAGCTAAACTTGGTCTCATTTGAAAGAAAAAGTAAAAGCAAATCGATTGAGATCCAAACCAGCTTATTTGAACAAAAATTGTCCAAGTTATGGCAGTTTGAACATAGGATGTAAGGATAAACACCGTACCGTTTTTAGAGCATTTTTTTTTTCTTTGTAGAATTAGCCCGTAAAACTTTCCAGGGGTTCTGTTTAAAACAAAAAAGACTGGACAACGTCAAGGTATATGGAAGAACAGGTATGGACAGGAGGCGGAGCCTATCTCAGTAGGTGACGGCTAGGTGACGGCTACGTCACAGATGTTCTAGACGGTCGCGATAAAATTCGCCTACCCCCATCTCTCGCTACTGCAGTAGGTGACGGCTACGTCATCGCCAAAGCAAGTGTGTCGTCATCATTTGGCGGGAAAACTCGAAAGCCCCTTAAACCCCGCCTCCTGTCCATACCTGTTCTTCCATATACCTTGGGACAACGTCGAAGACGACTTGACAAGTTGTAAGTTGAAACGACCAGACATCCACCGTTTAGACCGAATTTGGCTTCCTGATATTTCTGGCTATTCCCGGAATTAAAGACTGGCAAGCGATTCGAAACACGGGCAGCAATCCAGAATGAAGTCCAGAAATTCTTCAAAAGCATCCCTCAGGAAGAATCCAAGAAGACTATGGTTCAAAAATAGGAGGAACGCATGGAAAAGTGCATAAGATTCAAAGGAAGATACTTTGAGAAAGAGCGAGAGAAGCTTGAAGATTCCGAGGGAAGAGTTTGTAAATTTTGATGAGAATAAATTTTTGCTCTAAAAACGGTAGGGTGTTTCCTTACATCCTGTGTTCAAACTGCCATAACTTGGTCAATTTGAGTTCAAATAAGCTGGTTTTGGTCTCAATCGATTTGTTTTTACTTTTTCTTTCGAATGAGACCAATTTTAGCTAAATAGGTTACTTAGTTTTTGAGTTACAGCGTCAGTCCGGATATTTACGGGACAGCCTTCGTATAACAGAAACCACGCACTAGCGGTTAGCGCAGTGGCTCTGACTTATATTTATCGGAACTCAACAGGAATTAACCAATGAGCTATAACTTTAGAGTGGCACATTAAGGAACGTTCCGCTGGTTCATTGTTGTCACCTAGGGAGCCGCCATCTTGCCGTAAAAATCGATTTTGAGGTTAAATTTTGTAGGTTGTTTCCGGTCGTTTCGTAAACAAACTCGGGCATCGCCGGAAACGACCTACGAATCTGACGTCCAAATTCCCGCCAAATTCCGAACGACCTACAAAATTTAACCTCAAAACTCGGAATCTGCCGTCCAAATTCCGCTTTTTCCCGGGATTCCTTCTACCCTGTGTGGCACAAGGTGGACCAGCCCGCTGCCACTCTAAAGTTATAGCTCATTGGAATTAACACCAAGTAGCACGAAGGAGCACTATCCAACATGAACCATACGTTGACTGATGCAATTTCGGTGCTTCGGTTTCACTAGGCAAAAGTCTAAACGACTTTTATCATTAGACAACGTATATGGTCCTTGTTTGCGGTGTTTTGTTGAGACCCCGAAAAAAAAAGATGACACCGCGCGCAAACATGAGTCAGATATATAGTGCGTGGTCTCTATTATATATTGTCACTGGTCGATTCTAAAAGTCCCTTGATGGACAAATTGTATAAAGAGAACCAACATGAGTGCAACTAGTTGGTGATTGGTCGTAGATTTCAGGCATTCACAGTGGCACACAGAAGTAGGTGACATCGAAGGCTTTACAGGAAAGATTAGATAAGTAGAGGGATCGTATGGGAACGGATCAGTGGGCGGCTCGTACAATGTGGCAACAACGTACTCTCTCCATTTAAACACATGTATCACAATCGAACTTCGGGAGGTGCAATGGGCAATGCATCCCCAAGATATAGATACTTTTGCAAAGAATCAAACGGCCAATAAGCATGGTTGCCCAATGGCACGAGCCACCTCTGGAACGGATCCACCGGAATGCCATGCCAATCCGCCTGTCCATCACTGCGCTGGTCCCAGTGTCGTGGATAAGGCCCCCTGATGCCCCTCAAGAGCATAGGGGACGTTTCGAAGAGCCCTGCGCCGCTTCGGCAATTAAAGGCCACGAAAGGGACAGGACTGCTCGTAAGTCTCATTTCCTATGTAAATTTACATAGGTGATGCCCTGCAAGAGCACAGGGGGCGTTTCGAAGAGCCCTGCACCGCGTTGGCGAATAAGGGCCACAAAATAAACAGGACTGCTCGTAAGTCTCATTTCCTATGTAAATTAACATAGGTGATGCCCTGCAAGAGCAGAGGGGGCGTTTCGAAGAGCCCTGCACCGCGTTGGCGAATAAAACCCACAAAATGAACAGGACTGCTCGTAAGTCTCAATACCTATGTAAATTAACATAGGTGATGCCCCTCAAGAGCAGAGGGGGCGTTTCGAAGAGTCCTGCACCGCGTTGGCGAATAAAGGCCACAAAATGAACAGGACTGCTCGTAAGTCTCATTTCCTTTGTAAATTAACATAGGTGATGCCCTGCAAGAGCAGAGGGGGCGTTTCGAAGAGCCCTGCACCGCATCGGCGATTAAAGGCCACGAAATGGACAGGTCTGCTCGTAAGTCTCATTTCCTATGTAAATTAACATAAGTGATGCCCCGCAAGAGCAGAGGGGGCGTTTCGAAGAGCCCTGCACCGCGTCGGCGATTAAAGGCCACGAAAGGGACAGGACTGCTCGTAAGTCTCATTTCCTATGTAAATTTACATAGGTGATGCCCTGCAAGAGCACAGGGGGCGTTTCGAAGAGCCCTGCACCGCGTTGGCGAATAAGGGCCACAAAATAAACAGGACTGCTCGTAAGTCTCATTTCCTATGTAAATTAACATAGGTGATGCCCTGCAAGAGCAGAGGGGGCGTTTCGAAGAGCCCTGCACCGCTTTGGCAATTAAAGGCCACGAAATGAACAGGTCTGCTCGTAAGTCTCATTTCCTATGTAAATTTACATAGGTGATGCCCTGCAAGAGCACAGGGGGCGTTTCGAAGAGTCCTGCACCGCGTTGGCGAATAAAGGCCACAAAATGAACAGGACTGCTCGTAAGTCTCATTTCCTTTGTAAATTAACATAGGTGATGCCCTGCAAGAGCAGAGGGGGCGTTTCGAAGAGCCCTGCACCGCATCGGCGATTAAAGGCCACGAAAGGGACAGGTCTGCTCGTAAGTCTCATTTCCTATGTAAATTAACATAAGTGATGCCCCGCAAGAGCAGAGGGGGCGTTTTGAAGAGCCCTGCACCGCGTCGGCGATTAAAGGCCACGAAAGGGACAGGACTGCTCGTAAGTCTCATTTCCTATGTAAATTTACATAGGTGATGCCGTGCAAGAGCACAGGGGGCGTTTCGAAGAGCCCTGCACCGCGTTGGCGAATAAGGGCCACAAAATAAACAGGACTGCTCGTAAGTCTCATTTCCTATGTAAATTAACATAGGTGATGCCCTGCAAGAGCAGAGGGGGCGTTTCGAAGAGCCCTGCACCGCGTCGGCGATTAAAGGCCACGAAAGGGACAGGACTGCTCGTAAGTCTCATTTCCTATGTAAATTAACATAGGTGATGCCCTGCAAGAGCAGAGGGGGCGTTTCGAAGAGCCCTGCACCGCGTTGACGAATAAAGGCCACAAAATGAACAGGACTGCTCGTAAGTCTCAATACCTATGTAAATTAACATAGGTGATGCCCCTCAAGAGCAGAGGGGGCGTTTCGAAGAGTCCTGCACCGCGTCGGCGAATAAAGGCCACAAAATGAACAGGACTGCTCGTAAGTCTCATTTCCTTTGTAAATTAACATAGGTGATGCCCTGCAAGAGCAGAGGGGCGTTTCGAAGAGCCCTGCACCGCATCGGCGATTAAAGGCCACGAAATGGACAGGTCTGCTCGTAAGTCTCATTTCCTATGTAAATTAACGTAAGTGATGCCCCGCAAGAGCAGAGGGGGCGTTTCGAAGAGCCCTGCAACGCGTCTGCGATTAAAGGCCACGAAATGAACAGGACTGCTCGTAAATCTCATTTCCTATGTAAATTAACATAGGTGATGCCCTGCAAGAGCAGAGGGGGCGTTTCGAAGAGCCCTGCGCCGCTTTGGCAATTAAAGGCCACGAAATGAACAGGTCTGCTCGTAAGTATCAATACCTATGTAAATTAACATAGGTGATGCCCCTCAAGAGCAGAGGGGGCGTTTCGAAGAGTTCGCACCGCGTTGGCGAATAAAGGCCACAAAATGAACCGGACTGCTCGTAAGTCTCATTTCCTTTGTAAATTAACATAGGTGATGCCCTGCAAGAGCAGAGGGGGCGTTTCGAAGAGCCCTGCACCGCATCGGCGATTAAAGGCCACGAAATGGACAGGTCTGCTCGAAAGTCTCATTTCCTATGAAAATTAACATAAGTGATGCCCCGCAAGAGCAGAGGGGGCGTTTCGAAGACCCCTTTCACCGCGTCGGCGATTAAAGGCCACGAAAGGGACGGGGACTGCTCGTAAGTCTCATTTCCTATGTAAATTTACATAGGTGATGCCCTGCAAGAGCACAGGGGGCGTTTCGAAGAGCCCTGCAATGCGTCTGCGATTAAAGGCCACGAAATGAACAGGACTGCTCGTAAATCTCATTTCCTATGTAAATTAACATAGGTGATGCCCTGCAAGAGCAGAGGGGGCGTTTCGAAGAGCCCTGCACCGCGTCGGCGATTAAAGGCCACGAAAGGGACAGGACTGCTCGTAAGTCTCATTTCCTATGTAAACTAACATAGGTGATGCCCTGCAAGAGCAGAGGGGGCGTTTCGAAGAGCCCTGCACCGCGTTGACGAATAAAGGCCACAAAATGAACAGGACTGCTCGTAAGTCTCAATACCTATGTAAATTAACATAGGTGATGCCCCTCAAGAGCAGAGGGGGCGTTTCGAAGAGTCCTGCACCGCGTCGGCGAATAAAGGCCACAAAATGAACAGGACTGCTCGTAAGTCTCAATACCTATGTAAATTAACATAGGTGATGCCCTGCAAGAGCACAGGGGGCGTTTCGAAGAGCCCTGCACCGCGTTGGCGAATAAGGGCCACAAAATAAACAGGACTGCTCGTAAGTCTCATTTCCTATGTAAATTAACATAGGTGATGCCCTGCAAGAGCAGAGGGGGCGTTTCGAAGAGCCCTGCAACGCGTCTGCGATTAAAGGCCACGAAATGAACAGGACTGCTCGTAAATCTCATTTCCTATGTAAATTAACATAGGTGATGCCCTGCAAGAGCAGAGGGGGCGTTTCGAAGAGCCCTGCGCCGCTTTGGCAATTAAAGGCCACGAAATGAACAGGTCTGCTCGTAAGTCTCAATACCTATGTAAATTAACATAGGTGATGCCCCTCAAGAGCAGAGGGGGCGTTTCGAAGAGTCCTGCACCGCGTTGGCGATTAAAGGCCACAAAATGAACAGGACTGCTCGTAAGTCTCATTTCCTTTGTAAATTAACATAGGTGATGCCCTGCAAGAGCAGAGGGGGCGTTTCGAAGAGCCCTGCACCGCATCGGCGATTAAAGGCCACGAAATGGACAGGTCTGCTCGTAAGTCTCATTTCCTATGTAAATTAACATAAGTGATGCCCCGCAAGAGCAGAGGGGGCGTTTCGAAGAGCCCTGCGCCGCTTTGGCAATTAAAGGCCACGAAATGAACAGGTCTGCTCGTAAGTCTCATTTCCTATGTAAATTAACATAGGTGATGCCCCTCAAGAGCAGAGGGGGCGTTTCGAAGAGTCCTGCACCGCGTTGGCGAATAAAGGCCACAAAATGAACAGGACTGCTCGTAAGTCTCATTTCCTTTGTAAATTAACATAGGTGATGCCCTGCAAGAGCAGAGGGGGCGTTTCGAAGAGCCCTGCACCGCATCGGCGATTAAAGGCCACGAAATGGACAGGTCTGCTCGTAAGTCTCATTTCCTATGTAAATTAACATAAGTGATGCCCCGCAAGAGCAGAGGGGGCGTTTCGAAGAGCCCTGCACCGCGTCGGCGATTAAAGGCCACGAAAGGGACAGGACTGCTCGTAAGTCTCATTTCCTATGTAAATTTACATAGGTGATGCCCTGCAAGAGCACAGGGGGCGTTTCGAAGAGCCCTGCACCGCGTTGGCGAATAAGGGCCACAAAATAAACAGGACTGCTCGTAAGTCTCATTTCCTATGTAAATTAACATAGGTGATGCCCTGCAAGAGCAGAGGGGGCGTTTCGAAGAGCCCTGCACCGCGTTGACGAATAAAGGCCACAAAATGAACAGGACTGCTCGTAAGTCTCAATACCTATGTAAATTAACATAGGTGATGCCCCTCAAGAGCAGAGGGGGCGTTTCGAAGAGTCCTGCACCGCGTTGGCGAATAAAGGCCACAAAATGAACAGGACTGCTCGTAAGTCTCATTTCCTTTGTAAATTAACATAGGTGATGCCCTGCAAGAGCAGAGGGGGCGTTTCGAAGAGCCCTGCACCGCATCGGCGATTAAAGGCCACGAAATGGACAGGTCTGCTCGTAAGTCTCATTTCCTATGTAAATTAACATAAGTGATGCCCCGCAAGAGCAGAGGGGGCGTTTCGAAGAGCCCTGCACCGCGTCGGCGATTAAAGGCCACGAAAGGGACAGGACTGCTCGTAAGTCTCATTTCCTATGTAAATTTACATAGGTGATGCCCTGCAAGAGCACAGGGGGCGTTTCGAAGAGCCCTGCACCGCGTTGGCGAATAAGGGCCACAAAATAAACAGGACTGCTCGTAAGTCTCATTTCCTATGTAAATTTACATAGGTGATGCCCTGCAAGAGCACAGGGGGCGTTTCGAAGAGCCCTGCACCGCGTTGGCGAATAAGGGCCACAAAATAAACAGGACTGCTCGTAAGTCTCATTTCCTATGTAAATTTACATAGGTGATGCCCTGCAAGAACACAGGGGGCGTTTCGAAGAGCCCTGCACCGCGTTGGCGAATAAGGGCCACAAAATAAACAGGACTGCTCGTAAGTCTCATTTCCTATGTAAATTAACATAGGTGATGCCCTGCAAGAGCAGAGGGGGCGTTTCGAAGAGCCCTGCACCGCATCGGCGATTAAAGGCCACAAAATGAACAGGACTGCTCGTAAGTCTCAATACCTATGTAAATTAACATAGGTGATGCCCCTAAAGAGCAGAGGGGGCGTTTCGAAGAGTCCTGCACCGCGTCGGCGAATAAAGGCCACAAAATGAACAGGACTGCTCGTAAGTCTCATTTCCTTTGTAAATTAACATAGGTGATGCCCTGCAAGAGCAGAGGGGGCGTTTCGAAGAGCCCTGCACCGCATCGGCGATTAAAGGCCACGAAATGGACAGGTCTGCTCGTAAGTCTCATTTCCTATGTAAATTAACATAAGTGATGCCCCGCAAGAGCAGAGGGGGCGTTTCGAAGAGCCCTGCAACGCGTCTGCGATTAAAGGCCACGAAATGAACAGGACTGCTCGTAAATCTCATTTCCTATGTAAATTAACATAGGTGATGCCCTGCAAGAGCAGAGGGGGCGTTTCGAAGAGCCCTGCGCCGCTTTGGCAATTAAAGGCCACGAAATGAACAGGTCTGCTCGTAAGTCTCAATACCTATGTAAATTAACATAGGTGATGCCCCTCAAGAGCAGAGGGGGCGTTTCGAAGAGTCCTGCACCGCGTTGGCGAATAAAGGCCACAAAATGAACAGGACTGCTCGTAAGTCTCATTTCCTTTGTAAATTAACATAGGTGATGCCCTGCAAGAGCAGAGGGGGCGTTTCGAAGAGCCCTGCACCGCATCGGCGATTAAAGGCCACGAAATGGACAGGTCTGCTCGTAAGTCTCATTTCCTATGTAAATTAACATAAGTGATGCCCTGCAAGAGCAGAGGGGGCGTTTCGAAGAGTCCTGCACCGCGTTGGCGAATAAAGGCCACAAAATGAACAGGACTGCTCGTAAGTCTCATTTCCTTTGTAAATTAACATAGGTGATGCCCTGCAAGAGCAGAGGGGGCGTTTCGAAGAGCCCTGCACCGCATCGGCGATTAAAGGCCACGAAATGGACAGGTCTGCTCGTAAGTCTCATTTCCTATGTAAATTAACATAAGTGATGCCCCGCAAGAGCAGAGGGGGCGTTTCGAAGAGCCCTGCACCGCGTCGGCGATTAAAGGCCACGAAAGGGACAGGACTGCTCGTAAGTCTCATTTCCTATGTAAATTTACATAGGTGATGCCCTGCAAGAGCACAGGGGGCGTTTCGAAGAGCCCTGCACCGCGTTGGCGAATAAGGGCCACAAAATAAACAGGACTGCTCGTAAGTCTCATTTCCTATGTAAATTTACATAGGTGATGCCCTGCAAGAGCACAGGGGGCGTTTCGAAGAGCCCTGCACCGCGTTGGCGAATAAGGGCCACAAAATAAACAGGACTGCTCGTAAGTCTCATTTCCTATGTAAATTTACATAGGTGATGCCCTGCAAGAGCACAGGGGGCGTTTCGAAGAGCCCTGCACCGCGTTGGCGAATAAGGGCCACAAAATAAACAGGACTGCTCGTAAGTCTCATTTCCTATGTAAATTAACATAGGTGATGCCCTGCAAGAGCAGAGGGGGCGTTTCGAAGAGCCCTGCACCGCATCGGCGATTAAAGGCCACGAAATGGACAGGTCTGCTCGTAAGTCTCATTTCCTATGTAAATTAACATAAGTGATGCCTCGCAAGAGCAGAGGGGGCGTTTCGAAGAGCCCTGCACCGCGTCGGCGATTAAAGGCCACGAAATGGACAGGTCTGCTCGTAAGTCTCATTTCCTATGTAAATTAACATAGGTGATGCCCTGCAAGAGCAGAGGGGGCGTTTCGAAGAGCTTGGCGCCGCTTTGGCAATTAAAGGCCACGAAAGGGACAGGACTGCTCGTAAGTCTCATTTCCTATGTAAATTAACATAGGTGATGCCCCTCAAGAGCAGAGGGGGCGTTTCGAAGAGCCCTGCGCCGCTTTGGCAATTAAAGGCCACGAAATGAACAGGTCTGCTCGTAAGCCTCAATACCTATGTAAATTAACATAGGTGATGCCCCTCAAGAGCAGAGGGGGCGTTTCGAAGAGCCCTGCACCGCGTTGGCGAATAAAGGCCACAAAATGAACAGGTCTGCTCGTAAGTCTCATTTCCTATGTATATTAACATAGGTGATGCCCTGCAAGAGCAGAGGGGGCGTTTCGAAGAGCCCTGCGCCGCTTTGGCAATTAAAGGCCACGAAAGGGACAGGACTGCTCGTAAGTCTCATTTCCTATGTAAATTAACATAGGTGATGCCCCTCAAGAGCAGAGGGGGCGTTTCGAAGAGCCCTGCGCCGCTTTGGCAATTAAAGGCCACGAAATGAACAGGTCTGCTCGTAAGCCTCAATACCTATGTAAATTAACATAGGTGATGCCCCTCAAGAGCAGAGGGGGCGTTTCGAAGAGCCCTGCACCGCGTTGGCGAATAAAGGCCACAAAATGAACAGGACTGCTCGTAAGTCTCATTTCCTATGTAAATTAACATCGGTGATGCCCTGCAAGAGCAGAGGGGGCGTTTCGAAGAGCCCTGCACCGCATCGGCGATTAAAGGCCACGAAATGGACAGGTCTGCTCGTAAGTCTCATTTCCTATGTAAATTAACATAAGTGATGCCCCGCAAGAGCAGAGGGGGCGTTTCGAAGAGCCCTACACCGCGTCGGCGATTAAAGGCCACGAAAGGGACAGGTCTGCTCGTAAGTCTCATTTCCTATGTAAATTAACATAGGTGATGCCCTGCAAGAGCAGAGGGGGCGTTTCGAAGAGCCCTGCGCCGCTTTGGCAATTAAAGGCCACGAAATGAACAGGTCTGCTCGTGAGCCTCAATACCTATGTAAATTAACATAGGTGATGCCCCTCAAGAGCAGAGGGGGCGTTTCGAAGAGCCCTGCACCGCGTTGGCGAATAAAGGCCACAAAATGAACAGGACTGCTCGTAAGTCTCATTTCCTATGTAAATTAACATAGGTGATGCCGTGCAAGAGCAGAGGGGGCGTTTCGAAGAGCCCTGCACCGCGTCGGCGATTAAGGGCCACGAAATGAACAGGACTGCTTGTAAGTCTCATTTCCTATGTAACATTTTCCGAACATGAAAATGTTCGACCTATCGATTTGTGTTATCGAGTAGAGGAATATTCAACGCGGCGTGAGACGGTGACGCAAAACATTGGGAGGTAAGGATTCGCGAGTTATTTTGTATTACCTTCATTTCTTTGTGGAATTAAAATAAATCCAAGTCCCACTCCGAGGAGGGGACCAGCTTCTTCTCTGCGCCTCTTCGCAATGAGACGGATCTCATATTGAAAATGAAATCCCTTGAAACTCGTCTTACCGTTCATTGGGGGATACAACAGGTGTTGTCTATGGACTTGATGTCGAGAAAAGTACCTACACAAGTAATGAAACTGTGGCTATCATCGATCGCGAGATTAATGAGATGCAATAAATATCGCTGAGTTGCAATATTGATTGCTGAACTTTATATAATTTCTTAAGACATGGTGAAGGGGGGACGAATTTAAAGGGAACTTCTTTGTACCCCAATTTTTCCTACGTTCCGCAGTTTCAATCAGATTTTTTCTGCGTGTAATAATCCAAAAGTTCGTCGCCTATTATTCTTTTGATTATCAGCTTATCCTTTTTTGTTCCTTCCATTTGTTATCGTCAAGTTTTGACTGTTCTAAATTCCGGGGGGGGGACAAAAAGATACCGTATGGTGCATAATCTTACTGCATGCCGATCGAATCACTGAAGCCGCCACGCGCCATCCTGAACAAAAGGTGAATGAGGTCAAGAAACAAGAAACAAGACTTGTTTTCCGAACTTGAAGAGTGTTAACATTATTGTTCATGTATGTATCTGACGTCGTCATACAAAAGCAAACTTTCAAGTTTTCATTTTATATCGATTCATATGTATACAGGCAAATGTAATTAAATTCATTGCAATTCGTGTCAAGATTTTCACCGCACGTTTCTTTAGATATTATAATCAGAGGAGTTTATTTTATATTACGGTTTTATCCTGTTTTCATTCTTTTTTTTTTTTCTGTAGCCAAGCGGAATACTGTGTTCGATCAACTGTGATTTTTGGTAACCTCCTCTCCAATTTCAGTTCGCATTATTTACTGGTGGTTGTGAAAATATCATCATATGCCGAGTTTAAGGGGTCTCTCCACCTGATGCGAATTTGAAAGCGCGAAAAGACTGATGGAGCCAATGGTCAATGGGCTTCTTTGTTGTCGATACATCGGACTCAACCTATTAATTTCAAAGCAGCTCATTGCATGGCTCAATCAGTTTATTCGCGCTTTTAATGGCTGGATCCGCCACTGGACTCATCACACGGGCAAAAAGGTGTCGTCGCCAATACCCCGCTTGTGATCCCTCTATCGATTCAGCTTGGAAAATGGAGTCGGTCGCCCTTAAGGGTTTTCATACCTTTTGCAATAGACTGTTTTAGTAGAGCGATATATCGTATCGATTGCCGTCCGAGGGTCTCTGGTTCCAAACAAACTCTGGTTCAATGTAATTTCCCCATAAGCGAACTTTTGAACGGAAATTTAGGGTAATAAATCAAACAATTAATGCGACCTTTTTGCGATTATGAATTCTACGTCCTCGAAAATGCTTAAGTATGCCTGGTTCCTTGACTAAAACTGCCGAAATCAATAAGATATTACAGATTAAATGTTGCATTTGTAGGTTAGAATCGCCCGAAATCCCTCCAAATTCCACAACAACAACAATAACATTTGGGTGATTCCAACCTCCAAACGCATCGTTTAATCTGTAATATCTTGTTGATTCCGGCAGTTTTACGGGTGAAACCAGGCAATATTAAGCCTTTTCGAGGACGTAGAATTCATAATCGCAAAAAGGTCGCATTAATTGTTTGATTTAATAGTCTAAATTTCCGTTCAAAAGTTCGCTTATGGGGAAATTACATTGAACCAGAGTTTGTTTGGAACCAGAGGCCCTCGGACGGCAATCGATACGATATATCGCTCTACTAAAACAGTCTATGGGGCCGTTTAACTCAAAGCAACACATGACTCGTCACATGGGCAAAAAGTTGATGTCACCAAAACCCCGCTTGTGACTCTCTACCTCTACCACTCACCCTGCATTGCCCGATGAAAATCAGCCGATCATAGAGTGGGCGGGGGAAGGGACAGATAAGAGAGTCTAGCGCAGCGACACGGCTCGGAGGAGGGGAGGCAAGCGACGCGACGGAAGAAGTCCTCGGCCTCCCGCTCTAATTTTAAAATTCAATTTGCTCAGACGATTTTTTTCGAGAAAATATTTTCAGGGAGCTCCTCAAAATACCCTAAGGGACCATTGCGCCAAATTTGAGTGAAATCGCTTTGGCTAATTTTCGGGAAAATAGAAAATACATTTAGGAGGGGTGTTACCTTTATTGTTATAAAAAAAAAAAAAAAAAATGGAGGGGAGTTAGCTTTATATTTATAATATCTATAGTTTAAAACTATTTTGACGGTTAAATAATAATAACCCTAGCTAATCATTAATATGAACCGCATAACAGTTGGTAAGGATACCGAGACGAGAAGTCCTGTATTATTCATCCATCATCACGCTGTAAGTTTTATCAACCATCCCACCATCCAAATTGCTACATGATACAAAGACAAGGAACCAACTAGAGTCCCTTGATGGAAATATTGTATAGGGAGTACCGACACGACGCTTTATGCATTTTGACAGGAGTCGATTTTGTCGTCCGCAGGAACGCATTCGAAGGTTAAGTTCAACAGTGGACTAGTGGTGGACTGGAGGATTTGCCGGCATTCCGGTCCGTTCCCATACGTTCCTCTATGAATCGACTCCTTTCGTGTGGAGCCTTCGATGTCGTCGACTCCTGCTCGACTCCGTGAGAGCCTAAAACCAACGACCAATCACAACTCGTTGAGCTCGTGTCGGTACTCCCTATACAATATTTCCATCAAGGGACTCTAGAACCAACCAGAGACACCAAACCATCTAGGTGGGTCTTTCGCTGAAATGCCTTCACACACCGGTATATGCGCTCGCCATTCAACTACGCAAGGAAACGTTGATTTTGCATAGCTTCAAAAATTGAAGGCGTTTCAGAGTAAATGGTGTCTCCGCCAGAGATTACTAAGCTAAGTCTCCGCAAAGATTACTTATACTCCTCCGCTGCTGCAGCGGCATCTATCAAGTTTGTTGTAAACTATCTCATGTAATGTTGATGGTAGGAAATTTTTTAAGGTTATAGTTATTATTAGAATGTTTATTTAGCTTTAACCAAAGACATTATAGAGCTTTAACCTAAGATTAAAACCTCACCGGAGGAACTCTTACCCTCTTTGATTTATTAAAGTGAACATATTTAGTATAAACTGAAAAAGTAGATTCTAATTACTGAAAACAAAAACAAAACAGCATTTTTAGCATTTGTGAATTTTGTGATTTAAGTACTACTACTGACAAACCGTGGTCATATTTCAGGCGTCGAACAGGATTTCCAATTCACATTTTTAGCTCATTGTTTGGACATCCTAGTCCAACAGGAATTACTTTTTCTGAATCAAGAAAGTTTCACCTAAATTACCGACGAATATTCAGTAAAATATTTTTCACTCTTGTGATATTTTATCTTGTGGTCCGTCGTCGTATACAAGTACTCCATGCTATCTACACTTTACCAAGTAAGTCAGTCTTTAGTCTTTAGTCTTTACTGTCTAAAAAGAACGAGGCCTACGTTAGGTACTTATTCTGCAAGCCCAAGTTTAATCGAGAACCCTGAGGATGGGAATACCATCTCTTACTATGCTTACATCCAAAGTCTTAACTTGAACAAGAAGCTTTGACTTGAATTTTTGCTCTTTTTAAATGTTTAATCATGTAAGTCAAAGATGCCAACGAGGAAGTTTTTACAATGTAGAGGACGTTTCAGATACCTTAGGTTCTGACAGCTCATTGTTTACAAACGCGAAATCCAGTGTTACCATCTGCGTGAAAACGTTGACCCCCCCCCCCCCCCCGATGCGTGAATCATCAGAACTTTTTGCCGCATAATAGACTTGGTTAATGTAATTAAAGTCAATGAAAGAACTATTTATGATGATTAACTGAATCCATTATGCGGCCGAAAGCTCAAGTTATTTGCATAGTGAGCAGGGTCAAAGTTTTCAAGCGTGTGGTAACACTGAAGCGAGCCTGTGCGGAGGACGTGGTATCGTCCTTACGTGCATGTAAACAAAGAACTGTCAGAACCGAAGCTATCTGAAATGGTCTATACCATTGTTCCATTCCAGCAATACAAACCTGGTTTAGACACTATAGGTTGTCCCAGGAATGATTGGACTTGACAACTGTAGCTTTGAATGAAAACATCAGCTTCCATCCACAGATAGGGCAACCTGATTGGTCAGGAGCAGTAAGAAGCTGATGTTTTCATGAAAACCATAGAAGTGTCAAATCCAATCTTTTCTGGAACATTTTATAGTCATCTTCATAGTGTACCCTAAAAAATCTTCAAGCCACCTCAGGATGAAAAATCCGTTCCGAATTTAATTCCTGCTTTCTAATTAGAGCCACTAAGCTGTCACATTTTATAAACGAAGAGCTTCTGAAATTAGTCGGAAAAGATTTGGAGAGAGAATCTTCTTGACTCTCTACACCCTCTCCAGGCTCTGTGAACTGCTAGTTTTGCCAGAGGTCATCTCAAAAAAGTTTGCCAATGTCATGTGATCAGTACTTAAACATATCTGTTTGGGCAAAGACATTGGTAGATTCTAATGTGCATTAGCGGTGTGTCTGTTAGCTATGCGTAATTGTTGCAGTGGCGCTAAGTGAAATGTTCTATCCTTCTCTTTCCTTCATTACTTTCATCTGGTAAGAAACATGGAGGGTGAATCTATAATTTCATGTTTCGTCCTTTCCTTACCTGAATCAGATAATAAAGGGTAGAGAGAGGTACACGATTGCACCACAGATTAATACAATCAGAATGGAAACTCCTGTAGGCAGAGCCGGACTAGTCCCATCAAGCTCCCTAGACTAAATATTTACTTGCGCCCGTGGGCGGTCCATGGGTTCAAAAGTGGGGAGGGGGGAGGCTTTAAAAAATTTGATAACTTATTTTGCTTCTCCACTATTTTTGAGCTTTTTTCCAAGTAGAATAGGTTTTCTTCGCCTCAATAAAGACGGTCCATCAAAATTTTGCGCTCTAACCATGTAACATTTTTCATTCTAAATGTTGCAATCAAACAGTGGCGTCATTTGAGGGAGGGCAGGGTGGGCATTCCCCCCCCAAGGATTTGAAGTCAGACTTAAAAACGGAAACAATATTGATGAGAAAAAAAAAAACAAAGGTCATCAGATTTTGCCTCCCCCCAAGCTGGCTCTAAGGCTCTAAAACCATACTGAAGAGCAGAAAAAAAGGTCATCAGATTTTTGCCCCCCCCCCCCCCCCCCCCCAAAGCAGGCTCTAAGGCTCTTAAATTATACTGATGAGCAAAAAAAAAACAAAAACAAAAAAGTCATCAGATTTTTGCCCCCCCCCCCTCAAGACAGACTCGGAATGACGCCCCTGCAATTAAAGTAGTAATTTTTCAGCAACATATGGACAATTCTCCACTCTCAAGTTGGAATAAAGTTGCAACTTTTGACTCACAGACACACAGGCATAGGTGGAAGTGACACATAGGCAGAAAGTAGGGCAGAAAAAAAAGCCAGCTCCGAAAAGTTTCTATTAGTTTGCCATTTCGTTACAACTTTTATGCCATATATTTGCAACTGTCTGGTCAGATGATAGAGTTGCAAAAATTTGATGACCAATTTTTGATAAATTACAATCCATGCTGTGAGGGTAGGCTATAGCCTAGTCAGCCTAGTGGTTAATCTGGCCCTGCCCATAAGAGTCAATGGAAACTTTTTTTCGATCCATATAGGTGACTTTTCAAGATGGCAGATATCAGGGGTGCAAAAAAGTGTCGACCACGCGATCTAAAAGTTGTGGATACTGCCTGGTAGAACATTAAGATTTTGTTTGTTTTTTTTTTTTTTTTTTTATGCATATACTTTGACCAACCATATAATGTTCATTGAGTAAATCCTACACGCTAGTCAAAGGTGAATTTTAAGTAAGACTTGGGAGACCTTCATCTAATATTACTGGAACTCCATCAAGAAGTGACCAATAAGAGATGACTTTCTTTTGACACCAGTGTCACCAGGTGTCCCAGGTGTCATGGTACCATTAATCAGATGTGGATCACTAGTCTGGTGTCTAATTACTCTGTGAATCTTCCATGTCAACATAGAGAGAGTGAAGAAATGCCAAATTCAGATAGGAATCTCTCATTACTACTGCTCTAAGCCATCATTACGCTCACGCATTTACTTAAAAGCAATTTGTGAATTTAAGAGTGGATTCTATGAGTTTTTAGTGGTACCATCATTATTTTTGCAAGTTTTTACATCTGAGTCAATCCTACAACCGCTTTGTAGCAAAAGAATCCAACAACCTTTTAATTTTTTTAATTTTTTAAATTTTAATCAATATCCACTGTTTATTCTAATCTGTTGCAGGTTCTTGGAGTCTCAAGTCGGACGGTCCAAATCTATATTTGCTGTTTGTAGCATTTAAGCTTTTACCAATCTCTCTAACAGTTAACAATCCCTCTATCAATTAAGGAGTTTGCTGCTGTCGAAGATTAAAGCTTTTGAGTTCTTTCTGCTACTCATTTCTGGTCAGTTTGAACTGTATTAGAACAGTGTCTCATCATCATTCAAGCAGAATTCAATACTCTCAAGGTGATTCCTCAATATTTCACTCTTTATATTACATTCCAAGAGATGATTTTTAATTTTGACCTTTCAAAACATCGAGGTTGAGAAACACTTCCTTACCTGCAGTTAAGGAGTGTTTCCTAATCTACAGCTGTGGAGCATTTCCGACATTATTTCAGTGCTGCTTTTTCTACATTGAAGGGGTTGGAGCGTCTCCTACATTGCTTCAGTGCAGCATTTTCTACATTGGACAGTGGAGCATTTCGTACATTGCAGTGGTGATTCATCTGCTGCGGCAGATTAGTTTTTGGGATGTAAATTGCAATCCCTCAAAACTTTCATTGTTTGTTTGGTCTAAGTTGGCTACAGAACTTCTGTAAAGCAGTCCAACAATTTTGTGCGCACCTTTATATCAGAAATCGCTCCCCAAAATACCCTTTCTCTTACTGCTAAATCAATAAGTAATGAAATGATAAACTGTCCATGGGTACATCATTGGGTATGTCATTGGGTACTTCTGTCATAATATTTATTTATTTTATTAATTTGGTCTTACGCCCAGCTCAATCTATTAATTTGTTCCACGAATATTATTTTTACGCTAAAATGTGAGGAAACAAATGTGTGTAAGAAATAGGTTTCTTGTCTTGAATTGCTCGGCCAGATTTGACTGCAATTGTATGATTGAGCCTGTCGTGGGTTCTCCGTTTTCTGTAAATCCATCAAGGAAAATGTGTTATTTTTTTGTGAAATCAATCAACAATTTTATTGATGCTGTTGAATCCTGAAACGTTTTTCGGGTTGCAGTAAACTATCTTCCCTCTGCTTCCATGATCATTTCAAAACATTAGATTACTCAAGATGGAGATTAATGAGACTGATAAATCTACTTTGGAAACCAGCCTTTATCATGCCATAATTGAAGGCGATGGACACCGTGTTAGATCAATTTTGAGCCAAGGCGTCGATATTCATTCGAAAATTAAAGGACCGTTTACTAGTATTCATGTAGCTCTAGAAAAGGGCTCTGTGGACGTAATGGAATGCCTTTTGATCAATGGAGCGGATGTCGATGCTCGATATCCAATAAAAGGAAACCTCTATTCAGGGAGCACTCTAATGCACCGTGCTGTTTCGAAAGGCAATGATTCGACTATCACACTTCTTCTGAAATATGGTGCTGATGTCAATGTAAAAAATGGTGATGGCTCAACCCCGTTACATTGGGCTGTAGATAAAGGATCTGCGACAATTGTCAAGCATCTTTTGATGGAGGGCGCAAATGCAAATTTAGCCACATCACCTGCGGATAAAATGAATTATATCAAGGAATTCTTCTCAGAAAATGAAGCTTTGAAGCAAGTTTTAAGCGTCGTCACCGATGTTCCGAGTGTGTCATCTTTTGAAGAGGGATTCACTCCATTACTGGTAGCTGTCAAGAAAGGACGTGAAGAAATTGTGAAGGTGTTGTTAGAAAGGGGCGCAAATGTGGATGCTCATGATAGTCATGGTGATTCAGTCTTACGCTGGGCTGTCAGGAAGGGGTGTTCAAATATCGTCGAACATATTTTAAATCATAACCCCAGTCTCGCGGATGAAAGCAACAAGTGTGCTCTTTTTGCGTCCATCAAATGCAAGGGGAAAGAATATCAAAAGATTAGTGCGACACTTATAAGTTATGGTTTCACGTTCGACTCGGATGACATGTTCGATAGTGTCTGCGAAGATATTTCCCCTACTAATAATCGTAACATTTTATTCGAAGCTGTTTGCAATAGCCATCTGAAAGTGGTAGAAAAACTTTTGGAAGACAAAGACAATGTTAAAGAACTCAATATCCCGGTAGGTTTACCTTTCCATGAAATGTTTGATCAAAGCTTTCTAAATGTTGCCATCAAGAATGGGAATGAAGCTTTGGTCAAACTATTGTTAGATCATGGTGCTGATGTAAATGCGAAAACTATGTTTGGCAGTTGTCCTCTATCGTTTGCTGTTAAAAATTCTAATTTTGCAATCACGAAGCTTCTCTTTGAGTACGGCGCCAAAATTCAAGATGATTCCAAAGTCTTAGTACTGGCTGCTCAGAAAAGCTCTATCGATATCATTGAAATGCTGTTAAGGAATGGTGCCAATGTTAATCGAAGTGTCAAATCGAGACCAATGTTTTCAGGGCGAACAGACTATGTACCTCTTAATCAACTAGAAAATGATAATTATAGACCTCCTATCGACAAGAGATCAGCACTTTTTGTTGCTGCCGAGTGCGGTCGTCATGAAGTAGTGAAACTTCTTCTTGAGCACGGTGCCAAATTGCGCTTCAAAGCAGATAACAACGTCACCCCATTTTTGATATCTGTCATCAAAGGTCATGTAGAGGTCGCTGAACATTTGTTGAAATCTGGTGCCAGCATCAATTCCTCTGATTTAGATGATCGCACTGCTCTCTATTTGGCTGCAGAATTTGGACACAGAGATTTAGTGAAACTTCTCCTCCGGTTTGGTGCTGTTGTAAACTCAAAAGCAATGAATACATTGACTCCGCTTCATGTTGCAGCTTCAAAAGGTCACCTAGAAATTGTCCAAATTCTTTTAAAATTCAATGCAAGCATTGACACTTCTGACCTGTATGGTGCAACAGCGCTTTACTTTGCTGCTGACAAAGGTCATAATACTGTTGTAAAATTATTGATTGACTCAGGTGCTGATGTGAACACTGCAACTGAAGACAATCATACGCCATTATATATCGCTGCTGCCAGTGGTCATCTGCTTGTGGTCAAAGTGCTTTTAGAGCATGATGTCCCGGTCAACAGAAGTGACTTTTTGGGAAAAACAGCTCTTTGTGTCGCGGCTGATCATGGTCATGTTGAAGTGGTAAAGTTGTTATTAATGAATGGTGCCAAAGTTGACTGCAAAGATGAAAGTGACAATACACCCTTATTTATCGCTGCCAGCAACGGTCATGCTGCCATTGTCGACGCTTTAATAAAACATGGTGCTTCAATTGATTTTCCAGACCATAATGGGAAGTCGCCCCTCTCTTTGGCTGTGAAAAATGGTCATTATGAGTCCGCAAAACTCTTGCTGGATAATGGTGTGAAATTTGATTCTTCGGAATGGAGTGATAAGCCGCTACTCCTTGTCTTTGCAGAAAAAGATCGTTTGGATTTGATCAAAATTTTGTTGAATCAAGGTGCTGATTTGAAATGTACTGATTCTTCTGGAAAAACAGCTCTTTTCATTGCAGCTGAATTTGGTCGGATAGACACGGTAAAATTTTTGTTAGAGCTTGGATCTGAAATCAACACCCCTGCTGAGACTGGACTAACAGCCTTCCTTATTGCTTCCAAGAAAGGTCATCTTCAAACTGTCAAGATTTTGCTTAGTCGCGGTGCCAATCTCGAATCTGCTGATGTTTTAAACAGGACCGCTCTTTACTTTGCTGCCGAGTATGGTCGCGAAAATGTTGTAAGATTCTTGCTTCAGCATGGTGCCAATGTAAACTCTAAAGCGCAAAACAATAAAACACCTCTCCTCATCTCTGCTGAAAGAGGTCATTTTGAAATTTTCGAGTCTCTAGTCAAAAGTGGTGCAAATGTTCATGCTGCGGATTGTGATGGCGCAACTGCTCTACATTACATATCGGAGTATGGATTTGTTGCAGGTGTGAAACTCCTGGTTGGAAATCGGGTACAGGTTGATTGTCGAACCAAGGACCAGAAAACTCCTCTTATTTTTGCCGCTGAAAGAGGTCGTTCTGAAGTCGTTGACCTCTTGCTAAAATTGGGTGCCAACGTTCATTCAAAGGACTACCAGGAATTTACAGCCCTCCATTTAGCAGCAGAGTTCGGACATTATAAGGTAGTAAAACTCTTGCTTGAGCATGGCGCTGAGATCAACTATGGAGGCAGAGATGACCTCTCACTTCTTCTGCAGTGTGCTCAAAGAGGGCACCATGAAACTGTCGATATTTTGATGAAATTTGGTGCTCGCTTCAATTTGGCTGGTCGAGATTCCATGAAATCATATCTAGCCGCCTATATTTATAAGTGGGACCCCAAAATCTTTACCAATGTTCTCGAATACGGCTCAGCAGACTTTAAACTTGTAAATGAAGAAACAATAAGTAATCTTTATGATGTCATCAATGTGACAAATTATACCTTTGCCACTGATGAGTTTTTTACTTATTGCCAAAACATTACCAAGATCCTTGTTTGCCATCTAGTCAAAATGAAAGCTGCAAATTTATTTACAAGCGAGGAAAATCTGGTAGCAGCAGCTTACAGCGATGAGACTTTGATTAATAAGTTTGACGCCAAATGCAAAGCAGAAATATTGAGTGCCAAGTCCGAGTTTATCAGCGATTCTCATGTCTCACTGTATGATGTCTTGACGAAAGATCTTAATCGTTTATCATTACTAGCAAAGAACAGTCACATTGTTAACAGTTTGCAGCTGGATGAATATGAAGACAAATATCCCATCTACTCAAAAATTATTTTCAATCAACTAGAAAAAGGAAAAATTAGAAGGTATCTACTTAATAAAGGAATAAGTGTGTGTTGTAAGTTATTCAGTCATTTACCTATTCTTCCATTTGATGTTATTGAAAGAATCTTATTTTCTCTCGACAACAACGATCTGAGAGTTTTGAAAAGAGTCTTCAATTGATTTTGTTGCTTGATTTTTTTTTATTTTTTTTTTCTTTTACTTTCTTTTTCTGGATGGTTTTAAAAGGAGGTGTGTACTTTTCTTCAACCTTGTCTTTTAAAATTTGAATGTTTGTAAATCTGTTCCAAAGAATACATATTATTTTACTTGTTAATTTTTTTTTTAATCTAATTATGAATTATTTTTCACACTTCTTCAATTCTATTTTCTACCCCTCTCCCCCCCCCCCCCCCCCCAACGCCACAACTCAAATGGGTCAAAAGTCCGCTCGATTAAAATGTCCTTTGCTGCCTTTTTTTTATGCTTGCAATCGTTCACACAGAATCTTATGGAGTTTTGTGAACGGCATGAACCACGATTAATCATCACTAAGCGATTAATTATAAGCGATTAATCGCTATTATCGTCCACGTACGCAGAGAATCGTGGCCAGAGCCGGATTTAGGTTCTTGCCGCCTGTAGGCAGAAGCATCTTTAAATTGCCGCCTCTCGTAATCTAAGTGACGTAAGTGAGGGGTCCTTCAGACAGGAGGGAGTACGGGGGCTCCCCCCCCCCCCGAAATTATTTGGAAAGTAAACACCTTTCAAACATAATTTCAAGCTGTTTTAGTTGAAACACTCGTCAAAACAACGATCGAAATTAGCCGCCAACATTTTTTTTTACCAGTAAACAAAAAAAAAAACAAAAAACAAAAAAAAAAACAAAAAAAAAAAATAAATAAATAAAAAAAAAATTAAAAAAAAAAAAACAAAACTAAATAAATAAAAGATTTAAAATAATCTAAAAACACTGTTATTAATTTAAAAATGCGGAGTAACGTATTTTGAAGACGAATTAATCTTTTAATCTTGTTGTACTTACCAGTTGGTATTTCTGTAGGAGAAAAAAAAGGACAACATATTGCCCTCCCCTCCCCCAAATATGCTGCTACAGGCACGGCACGTGTCTGCTGTGCCTTAAGCCCGCGCCATAACTAAGCGAACGCGGGTTCGCGTTCGTACTGGTGTGGCATATACCTCTTGCAACGCGACGCTACGCTACGTATCAGCTGCACGGAACATCTTCGCTCTTTCTCCCATTTGTAATCCGTGTAGTTTATGTTGTTGTTGTTCCCCCCCCCCCCCCCAAAACGTGGACATTTTATATGGAGAGCTATTAAAAACCTCTCATCTTATTTTTTCTGATATTTATAATGTCATTGATTTCTAAATAAACAGAAGAAGTGGAGCGTCTTTTTGTTTATTGTGATATTTATGGTTCTGGGTCATTACAGAAAATAATAAAAAAAAAAAAAAATGGTTTTTTACAGCCGAAACGATGCATGGACATTCATCGGTCAATATCGACCCATTACATCAGCGGAAGTCACCTAGCAATGACAAAGCACCGTAATTGAATCCCTTGCAAAATTCCAAAACGTTCGCGTTCGCTCTGGTGTGGCCACGTGCATTGAAATACATGGCGCGGATTTGTTTATACATATAGTAGCGTTTGCGTTTGCTTAGTTAGCTGTGGCACGGGCTTTATGTGAAATGCGGTCCTGCTCGTGGCCCTTAGAGGACAATTTTTAGTTTTTTTTTTTTTTTTTTTTTTTTTTTTGTAAAATTCTGCTCGGAATTAACGTTCTCGATGATTTGTTGTGCTCCTAGAAGCCAAAAAACAAAAAACAATTGTTTTGTCCACAACCGCGTCCACGCGGTTATCCACAGCTCTCCATAAGAACCCATGCGTAGCCGTAGCCAGGATATTGCGTGCCTTTCTCTCTCTCTCTCTCTTTCCCATGTGACTGAATGTGTTAGAAAAGGACAGAAAGAGGGGCTGGAGTCACGTGACAGCCCCTATATCCATCCTTTTCTAACACATGCGTTCAAATGAGCTAAGAGAGAGACAGACAATATCCTGGCTACGGCTATGACTCCATGCAAAATACTGCGAACATATAAAAAAATGCGGATCTTTATACTGCCCCAAAATCCCTGCTTTGAGCTTGCTTAGCTTCTTTGATTTTCAGGCAACTTCGCAAGTTCAAGAGAGCATAAGTAAGTCAATTGAACAGTGTTGTTTCATCGACTGTGTGACTGAACGCGATTATTTGTTGCCTTGGTAAGAAGCCCTCCAGTGGCGTAGCGTGCAATTCGGCAACGTTGGAGTTCGTCCATTTGATCCCATGAAAAAGATCGAACTGTTGGGTGTTCACCGAACACCTTCGCATTCGGCCTTTTACATGAGTTTAAATGGACACAATACAGCGTTGCTAAATTGCTCACTTCGCCACTGAAGCCTTCTTTTACGTGCCGCCGCAAGACACAGGGTAGCTTACAGTTGCTGCACTGTCGTAGGTGGATCCAGCAATCTGGCAACTGCGAATTCTTCCTATTTGAATGTATGATGAACAATCGATTCTTGAAACTGGTATAGCCCTTTGACGAATCGATTATTTCTCATGCAATAAAATTGGAAGAATGCAATCAAATTCGTGGCGTTCTGGCGTTGACTTGAAAATTGGGATGCCTCCCCCCCCCCCTTAATTATGTCTTGGGTCTGGGAGTGTCTCGCGGAAAATGTGAAAATTCAGGATCTTTCAGACGATATTTTAATCGCCTAAAAATTGCACAAAATTTACCGACAAAGGTTGATGGATTTCACGTATATTTTCTTCATTTCTTAGACTTCTGTCTCTGGAGGCTTCCGGAAACTGTTCCTCACAATGGGGCTCTAGCAAACTTTTGCTGTGAGCAAATGAACAGTCCAATTTGTTGTAAAGACCAGCGAAAATCAAAGTACACTAAGGAAGTGTAAAATTCAATAATAAACTCACATGACTGCTTTAACGACAAGATCGTAACGGCGGTTCAACGCAGGTATCATGGGAGATTTCTGTCTAATTTATCACTTGCACTTTCTCTACGGAAACACAGAGATATTTCTCAATTTAGATGGGAATCTCCCATGATACCTGCTCGGGATTTTGTGATTTTTTAGTATACTCATCGTCATTTTTACAGGTTTTTATGCAAGAATCAATTCTTCAATCTCTTGTAGCAAAATTTTGCAAGAGCCCCCATTGGAAGTCCCTTGGAGTTGTAAAAAAGAGCATTTTAATGGGTCTGTTGCACACTTCGGCTAGAGCGTTTTAAAGTATCCATTCTTATGTAGAAAGCCGTAAAAATGACAGTGGCAGCATCAGAAAACACCAAAATTCATTAATAAACTCACAAATTGCGAAAAAAAAAAAACTAGACACTATTCACCCCCCTGTATCTTTCTACCACGTGCACGATGTTTCACGTGGTGGGAAGATACAGGAGTGAATGAATAGTGTCTGGTGTATTTCGCAATTTTTGAGTTTATTCATGAATTTTGGTGTTTTCTGATGCTGTTAATGTCATTTTTACGGCTTTATACATATGAAATGATACTTTAAAACGCTCTAGCCGAAGTTTGCTACAGACTTATTCCAAATATTGCAGTCAATGCGATCTTCCGCTCAGTGCCGTAAACTTGAGATTTTATATTATAACTAGCCGTTCCAGGCGCCCTTCGGGCACCTTCCACGTCTAGCATTCTAGGGATATAGATTAGTCGGTGTGGAAGTTTAAGACGTCCCTAGATCCCCCCCCTCCTCCATTTATTTTCTTGAAAAGCTATCTGGAGTTTATAGTTGCGAGACTGTCATCATAAATTACATCCGAATTATAATTTAAAGTAAAACTTTAGACCCCTTCCCTCAATTCTTTCCTGAATTCTTTTTTGATTTCATTTGAATTTTGGGCGAAAGGAAGTATACCAAAGATGCGAATTAAGAAAAACATCGAGAAAGCTGTTGCATTGATTTTAGAGACACACTTTTACAGGAGGGTTTAAATTTCCCAATCCCCCTGAGAGGAGGGGGGGCTGCCTACTGCTTTAAAACTTAATGTTTTTAAAAAGTGAAATCTTTAACTCGAATTTACGATACGCTGTTTAAAATAGAATACCGAATCGAGCACTTTCGTCGTTTTATCATTAAGATACGGGTTTAGAGTTTTACGCTTTTTACGATTCTAACTTTAATATGGGTAGGTGCTTACTTACTTACTATGAATTAATTAAAAAAAAAGAAACAAAAAAAAAAACAAAAAAAAAAAAAACAAACAAGCAAAAAAACCAAAAATTGTGAAAAAACTTTCTCATCAGGTGCTGTCGCTCCGAAAACTGATAAAAAAAAAAAAAAAAAAAAAAAAAAAAAAAAAAAAAAAAAAAAAAAAAAAAAAAAACCAAACAAAGATAAATAAATCGGATCAGGTGCTGTCGGTTGATTTCAAAAGCTAGCATATAAAAAGAAAGAGGAAAAACCAAACAAAGATAAATAAATTAGATCAGGTGCTGTCGGTTTGTTTTGAAAGTTCAAGATGCAAGTCAAAGATGAGCGACAGTCTGGGGACCAATAAATATTACGTTTGACATGTGGTAGATGATGTAGAAACGGAATGGTAAGGATTATTGGTCCCCCCAGACTGTCGCTCATCTTTGACTTGCATCTTGAACTTTCAAAACAAACCGACAGCACCTGATCTAATTTATTTATCTTTGTTTGGTTTTTCCTCTTTCTTTTTATATGCTAGCTTTTGAAATCAACCGACAGCACCTGATCCGATTTATTTATCTTTGTTTGGTTTTTTTTTTTTTTTTTTTTTTTTTTTTTTTTTTTTTTTTTTTTTTTTTTTTTTATCAGTTTTCGGAGCGACAGCACCTGATGAGAAAGTTTTTTCACAATTTTTGGTTTTTTTGCTTGTTTGTTTTTTTTTTTTTGTTTTTTTTTTTGTTTCTTTTTTTATTTATTTTTTCATTTTTTTTTTTTTTTTTTTAGTATTTTGGGGTTTTTTTTTTTTTTTAATCAATTTTACTTTACGTACGTTTTTACTTTCATTTTATTAATCTATTTGTCTAGTTTTGGAATTTAATTTCCATTTTTATTAATTTTTTAATCCTCAAATCAAATTAATTATGGTATAGTGATGTTCGAGTCCGGAAAATTTTTCAAATAGTATCACGCCAGAAGATTTTCTGCGATGGAACCGAATTACTGGTTGCGAGAAACCATCAAATTTAGATACTGATTGATTCGGTTTCACATGTTGGAATGGTGAGGGATGCGCGGATTTGATGGGCCCACCTCAACCAGCCCGCTAAAAGTTGGAAGAAGAACGGAGAGTTGGAGAGTGAGCTGTGAGCAAAGCGAGGAGTGAGGAAGGGGGAAGGATGGTCGGTGAGTCAGTGAGTCGAGGGAGTGGGGATAGACAGTCGGGAGTGGGGAAGCCGTGCAACGCCGAGATCGCGTTGCACGGCAAACTCACCGAAGGACTGAACTCGACAAACTGATGAAACGTAAAAACTAAAACCTCGATAACTTTTAAATTTCTGGACCAAATCTTTCCAAATTTTTGGCAGTTCATCCTAAGGTAGTGACAAACGTGTCTGCAAAGTTTCGTGAAAATCGGTTAATATTTACTACCACTTTTCGCGTGCACAAACTGAGAGCGTCGAGCGTCACATACACCCGTACGTACGTACGTACGGACAGCGACGATAGCATAAGGTGCTTTGCTACGCGACAGCACCTAAAAATGGGTCTATACGAATAATTTTGACCGTCTGTATCTCGAGGAAGAATAACGGAATCGGCCTCGAGTTCGTTCGATTTGGCACATTCTTTTAAATGATACATTCCAAGATATGGTCGAATGATTCTACATTTAAAAAGTTAGAAGTTCGGGGGTGCTGCACAGCTGTCGTTTTGTGTCTATTTAACGCACTGGCGCAACCAGGATATCTTCCATCTCTCTCATTTCCCATTTGAATGTATGAGTAGGAAAAGGACAGAAGGAGGGGGTTTTATCCCCTTGTCCATCCTTGTCTAACATACGTTTCTTAATGGAGAAAAGAGAGAGATGAAGAAACTCTCGGTGCGCTACTGATTTAACGGCATTTTTTAATTCACCGATGATTCCACCAGTTTATCAAAAGATTACGCAGTTCAGTTCAGTTCAGTTCAGTTCAGTTCATGACAGTAATGCACGAAAATACTGTAAAGCTGTAAGCTTTTCTCAACCGACGGAGTTGTCACAGACATTACACAATTTGCGGATATTTTGAGAATTTAAATGTGATTCCACAAACTGAGAAAAGATCACATCAGATGCGAGTATTTTCGTGCATTATATTGTTACACTGAACTGAGCAGTGTAATATTTTGGTGAACAGGTGGAATCATCGGTTAATTGAAAAATACCATCAAATTTATACACTAACTGGCAGCTCTGGGATGTTGTGACCCCTACTCCAGTTCTCCTGGGCCTTGGAGATCCGAAATAGAAAACCTCGTTAAAAGGAGTCTCTCCAAAAGTAAAGAGGTGAATTCGTCAGCGCTGTTATAAATCCACAATTCCATTTTCTTCCTTTCGCCTCAGAGTTTAAAAAAAAAAATGAAAAAAATAAAGAAATAAATAAATAAATAAATAAATAAATCGCCACCCTTGTCAAAACGCGGCAAGAGAGTGGCGGTTTTATGACCTATTCATTGCAATATTTGCAATAGTGGAGATGCACCGCCACATCGTCGAAAACCCGAAAGGATCTCGAACAAAAGTGGTACCGTAGGCGAAGTGCCTTTTCGAGCCCTGGAGAAATATAAAATCCCTGGCGTGTCTGTCTGTCTGTCCCGTTTTCCATATCACGGTTTTTCGGGCACTTCCCGACTAGCTAGAGACTTCACATTTTTTTGGGGGAAATCCTGAATACCACCCCATAATGACAAAATTATTGAATTTTCAAAAAAATTACACTGGGGGCTCTCAGGCGCAATTTTAATTGGAAGCAACGGGTGAGAGGGGGGTGGAGGTCATAGTCTCTATTCTCAACCTTGGCTCGAGTCCTTTTCGGTGACGGGCTGTCTTCACGGTATAATGCGGAGCTCCACGCGGGCTTTGTAATGGGAGGTAAAAGACACTTCGCCTACGGTACCGCTTTTGTTCGAGATCCTTTCGGGTTTTCGACGTTGCGGACTCCTAAATGTGGCGGTGCATCTCCACTATTGCAATGAATAGGTCATAAAATCGTCACTCTCACACCGCGTTTTGACAAGGGTGGTGGCTTTTTTTTTTTTTTTTTTGAAAAGCCCGCGTCGAGCTCCGCATTATACCGTGAAGAGTTGAAGACAGTCCGTCGCCGAAAAGGACTCGAGCCAAGGTTGAGAGTAGAGACTATGACCTCCACCCCTCCCCTCCTTCCCTATCACCCTGTACTTCCCATTAAAATTGCGCCTGATAGCCCCCCGTGTAAATTTTTTGAAAATTTAATAATTTTGTCATTATGGGGCTGTGTTCAGGATTTCCCCCAAAAAATTTGAAGTCTCTAGCTAGTCGGGAAGTGCCCGAAAAACCGTGATATGGAAAACGGGATGGACAGACAGACACGCCAGGGATTTCATATATATGGATTTTTTCAAAGGATTATGACTATGACTAGATTTCTGTGGAGAACAAGACTATGCTCCCCCCCCCCCCCTCCCCGTCCCAAATATTTGATGTGCAAAAAGCCCATAACCCCCCCCCCCTCCCCCTTCCATAAGGTTACGCCTCTAGCGTTCTTGTAAAAATGCGAAGAGTATGGTGGGCTCTTGTACGCATGACATGTTGGCGTATCAGCGCAGCAGCCACCTAAGATTTTAAAATTTAGAAAAATATGGCAGAAATGGATTTAGGGACCAAACAAAATTATACAACCCGAATTTCATACTTTCACATTTAGTATTAGGGGGTCTCGGCGAAACTCCTTTCTCAGCTTGTTTTGAAACTTTGAGCGGCTATAAATTTTAAACGAAAAGTTTCCCCAGATAGCGGTTTGCCAAAAGTTGTGACCAAAACTCACTGGCAACTCATGGTAAAATTCGCTTCTCGGGTGGCGACTCAATCGACCTGCGGGCCGATCCTTGAAATTCACGACTTTTGGGTAGACTGGATAAGAATGGAAAACGGTGATTGGTGGAGACGAGTCACGTGGTTGCCCAGTCTAATCAAAATACGGAATGGATTAGATAATTTATCGGGTACTCCAAGACTGTCCGATAAATTATCTAATCCATTCCGTATTTTGATTAGACTGGGCAACCACGTGACTCGTCTCCACCAATCACCGTTTTCCATTCTTATCCAGTCTACCCAAAAGTCGTGAATTTCAAGGATCGGCCCGCTGGATGAAATAGATGAGTCGACCGAAATAGATGCTTCCCGATCGACTTTAGAGCATAATTTCTGTATGACACAGTTTTACAGCCTTCTGCTTATTCCGTACCTTAATCCTTGTTAACATTATAATTATTGATACCTTTTATCTTTACACCATACAAAATTCCTTTTGCTAGTTTTACTGCATCGCACAGCATGCCGCATAGTGTTGACATTTTAATGGCTCTGCTCTCCGTGGTTGACATTGCCAGCACGATTTACATAGTAAAACAGCGTTTTCAAATGGATGTGTACCTATCTCGATTAATATTGAACAAATCACGATGCCTCTACGCTCTTTTGAATTATCTCGGAATTTATTTAAAAATTAATAATCGAAAGTGGAAATGAACGATAGTGCTACTCGTCCAAACGACTAAGACGATTGGATGGGGCTAGCGCTAGGTCCATTCGACTGGACTATGCCTGGTCTGCGGGCCGATCATTTACTTCATCGTTAAACCGATCGTTAAGACTGTGTATGAGTGATTCTATTGGTCGAATATTGTGAAACTTAGCCGTTGCTATGGTAACCACTCATGAATAGCCTTTAAAAAACGAGACACTTAATGATGGTTACCATAGCAACAGCCAAGTTTTACAATTTTCGACCAATAGCATCACTCGCAGACAGTTTTAACGATCGGTTTAACGATAAAGAAAATGATCGGCTCGCTGATATAGATTTGACTAAGTCAACTCGATCGTTCGTAATCTGCTTCCAAAACGTTACATCATAGAAAAATGAGTAAAAAAGGACTTGCAAGTTTCAACAAAGGGAGAGTGCTGACATCACAGATGATCATATGAGCTTTTCTAGATTCAAAAGAACTGAAGCCGAAAAAGGAAAAAAGAGAAGTAGAGGGAGCGCATCCTCTCAAATAACTATGATTTGCAAGATATCGCTTTTAAATTTTTTATCACTCCCTCCATTTTTTTTAAATTATTTTTGAAGGGTATTTCAGTGAACCTGCGAGTAGTGTGAGTGTCAAAGGTGGTTTGTGAAAAACCTTTCCAAAATTATTATTATGTTATTTTTTCCTCGAGTAACATTTATCGCGAACACCCATTCTAGTGCCGTCAAAGTTTTGACTTCGACGTACTTACAACGAACCTTTTATGCACAGGAATGTCGTGAAAATAACGTAAAAATAATTTTGAGAAGGTTATCAAAGAATATTGCGGCGAGAAACACTCGAGAACAGGAGGAGAAGTATGTGCAAAGAACTGTATGTCCGATCGAGGTTTGAACTACGGTCTACGCGGCTGCGAGGCGACCGCCTTCGCCACTACACCACAGGAAAGCTATGGTGATCCTTCAAGATATTTCTACCCTTAGCACGCTCCGACGATTTCGCGCTGTTCATCAGCGAACTTTGAACTTTTTTTTTCTCCAACTTTAAAGGCGCATCCACAAAAAGTAAATACAGGTTGTTGATCAGCGTCCTTCAAGGAAGATTTTGAGCTATGTTTCATCAAAATTGGAGGCGGACACTAGACACGTTCCCCTTGTAAGTCGACTCGATCGTTCGCAATCGGCTTCCAAAACTTCACATCATAGAGAAATTTATAATAAATAAGGACTTGCAAGGTTCGACGGAGGAAGATCGCTGACATCACAGATGGTCTCAAGAGCTTTCTAGAAACAAACTGACGCTGAGAAAGGCAATATTTTCGAGACATTCTAAATTTTAGAAAAACTGTAAATCGGACGAATAGCAAGGGCGGATCCAGCAATATGGCAACCACGTATTCTTCCCATTTGAACGTATGAGGAAGAATCGATTCTAGAGGGGGCCATGGCCCATTGACTAATCGATTGTTTCTCACGCATTCAAATGGGAAGAATACACAGTTGTCAGATTGCTGGATCCGCCCTTGACAAATAGTGCAGGAAAAACATAAAAGTTCTGAGTTTAGGAGTAAATGTCCAGTAATTGGTGAGGAGGAGCACTCTTTCAAGACAACATAATAAATGGATGGCTCTAAATTCAAAGGAGTGAAGGCTCTTGAAATGGTCAAACTCCAAAACTATACCTGAACGCAATCAAGGACTAAGTTTAAGTGTCATTTTTGAAGCACTTCTTTCTGAAATCCCCCTACAATAGTTTGCCTGCTTACGAACGTAAACATAATGATTTACACTTTTACACAAACATTTTTTCAAATCAATCGTTGCCTCATTTGTGATCATCATTCATCAAAACTCCTCATTCTAGAGTTTTTCAGGCATTTGTCTGTCTTGTCGATTGTTTCAGGGGAGGAGTTAGAGAATTTATTAAAAATACAATAATTTTATTTTGATTACATGCATACAATTATACACACTTGTGCGTAGAATGTATCTTTTTTGTTTTTGTTTTGCTTTGACTATTCTCTGTGTTTCTCTCTCCTTATACAAATCATTTATTTTTGACTTTTATTTCCTTGAAAATTTTTTATGTCACCATAAGTATGTATATTTTTCTGTAAAATTTAACCGTTTCTCTATTGTTCTTTATTTTTTTTAATATCTGTGCTTGCCTCATTAGAAGCAAATGAGTGAGAGCAAAGAGGTTGGGTAGAAGAGAGGACTAAATAGTCTCAATCCTGCCTCCTCGCTCAATTCGCACTGTTTCTTCTTTTTCTGTTAATTTAATTTTAACTTATTCTTTTTTTGTTCCTTTAATTTATTCTGGTATAATTAAAATTAAGATTGTTTTTATTTTTTGTAAATATGTGCGAATTGAGCGTTAAATAAAACTATTTCTCTCTCTCCCTCTCTCCCTCCCTCCCTCCCTCCCTCCATACCTCCCTCCCTCTCTCTCTCTCTCTCTCTCTCTCTCTCTCTCTCTCTCTCTCTCTCTCGCTCTCTCTCGAAAGGGGCCTACTTCAGAACCATTTATAATTTATTCGACGGGTTCGTCGCAACGAGCTTTACATTTATTTAGAGTGAAAAATTAATGAGTAGGTAGGCAACCTGCGTAACTACCATGCGGGATTTTTAGATTAGGTTTAAGTGAGTAATTTTCCCATTTATTCCCATGTATTTTGATGCGAAGACGATCGGGTAACGTCACAAGTCGAGTTATCACTGTGATATCAATCGTAGCCCAACTAAATAATTTAACCTCCGAATTGAAAAGCCAACAACTTAGAACTCTATTCTACAGAATACTCTTCATTTGGAACCACTTACGTTTTGAAACTTAAGATTAGTGCTTGAGTACTTATGGAGTTGTGATTCCAGAGACCATAGGAGTACTAAAAGAGTTGTGATTCTAGAGACTACATAGCGATTCAGAATAGACCGTTGGGGCCTTTACGCAGGCACTGTGGGGGTTTCGACCCTAAATTGTCACTCTCTCCTTGTCTTTCCATTTATGTGATTTCATGAAAAGTCGGCAATTTTAATTTCTGACCAAACGTGTGTTCTGTTTTCAGTTAGAGCTGGTCAAATCAAGTAGCAATCGTAACCTTCAACAACTATCGGAGCTTTCTACGGTATTGTGTGAATATTCAAGAGAAAACAAAACATGAGCAGATCAATCCGCAATGGAGCAATGGAAGGTAATGCTTCAATCCAACCCATTCGTAAATCAATCCACAATAAAGCAATGGAAGGTAATGCTTCAATCCAACCCATTCGTAAAAATGACACTGATTTAGCGAGAGAGCTGTTGCCGCTAGAAAGCAAGCTCACTAGGAATACAATTCATCGGTCACTTATTTGTAATAACTCACTGTATGACTCTGATGAACCTCCTTCGGTCCCCTCTTTCAAATTATCAATTATTCTACGAACAGAAGATTATAACGGAGGGATACTTGGTCCCGAGTCATTCAGTCGTTCAACAAGTAACGGTGTATCCAATAATTATGCCATTTTCAACGCAGGGAAGGCAGTAAAAGACCATACTCTGACGATAAACGAAGATGAAGTGGAAGCCTGGTTTGGAAAGAGGCTAAAAATCATTTTGAAAAGAGTAGATGAGGTAAAACAAGAAGTCTCAAGAGAAGGGAAGAAATTTCAACCTCATCCTTGTCATACCGAATTTTACAGTCAAAGAAGTAATTCTGAAGGTGCAGTGCCCACCTCAGAGTTTTCCTCGGCCGAACTCATAAAAACTGAAAATAATCTCAGCTTTGAAGAGGAGAGTGTGGGAACGTCACAATTTAAACCCGAATTGGTAGATTATTTCACCACCTTCGAAGAAACCGACGCTAAAAATTTTGAATTTAGCGATGTTCAGTTCTTAGATTCAAATGTCAAAATGGAACCAGATCAGGAAGAACAAGATGCTTTATTCCGGCCAGCCGGTAGTAAATCAACGAATTTGCTTTTCAAGCAAATAGATTCTAACATCCGTTATTCGATAGTAAGTAAGGATGTTCACAATAAGTCTAGTCTCGATCTTTGTGAAGGCTTTTCGGATGGACAAATAAAATTAGACATCAGTATTATGCGCGAGAATGCGATAGAAGATTCAATTGAACTCAAGGAAGAAACTGCAATTGAACCAACCAGCCAAATCAAAATAGATGGTGAGCTGTATGCGCGAGTGGCCAATCCTGCGAATCTTGAGAAAACCCCGTATTCACAGCGTCACAATGCATACTACACCTCAGAATGCTCTGAAAATAGTGATCTTAAAAACCGTGAAACAGAACACATTGAAGAACATCGCATCGAAATCAATCAATTCAATGCAAAATTAATAAACAAAAAAGACATAATTAGACATATGAAAACACAAATTGGCGAAGAACCCTTCAAATGCACGCAGTGCAACTCATCATTTTCTCAGAAGAACCATCTCATTACACATATCAGAAAACAACATACTGGTAAAAAACCCTTCACTTGCACACATTGCAATTCAACATTTACTCAACAAAGCTCTCTGATTACACAAATCAGAACACATTCTGGCGAAAAACCCTTTGCATGCACATTCTGCAGCACAACATGTTCTGTGAAGAGCTGTTTGCTTCAGCATATCAGAACTCACACTGGCGAAAAACCCTTCACTTGCACATACTGCAGCAAAACATTTTCTATGAAGAAAAATTTGGTTCAGCATATCAGAACTCACACTGGCGAAAAACCCTTCACTTGCACACATTGCAATTCAACATTTTCTGTGAAGAGAAATTTGGTTCAGCATATCAGAACTCACACTGGCGAAAAACCCTTCACTTGCGCACATTGCAATTCAACATTTTCTCGGAAGAGCCTTCTGATTAATCATATCAGAACTCACACTGGCGAAAAACCCTTCACTTGCACATACTGCAGCAAAACATTTTCTAAGATGAGTAATTTGCTTCTGCATATCAGAACTCACACTGGCGAAAAACCCTTCACTTGCACACATTGCAATTCAACATTTTCTGAACGAGGCTCTCTGACTACACACATCAGAACACATTCTGGCGAAAAACCCTTTGCATGCACATACTGCAGCACAACATTTTCTGTGAAGAGCAGATTGGTTCAGCATATTAGAACTCACACTGGCGAAAAACCCTTCACTTGCACATACTGCAGCAAAACATTTTCTATGAAGAAAAATTTGGTTCGGCATATCAGAACTCACACTGGCGAAAAACCCTTCACTTGTACATACTGCAGCACAACATTTTCTGTGAAGAGCAGTTTGGTTCAGCATATTAGAACTCACACTGGCGAAAAACCCTTCACTTGCGCGCATTGCAATGCAACATTTTCTCAGAAGAGCCTTCTGATTATTCATATCAGAACTCACACTGGCGAAAAACCCTTCACTTGCGCGCATTGCAATGCAACATTTTCTCAGAAGAGCCTTCTGATTATTCATATCAGAACTCACACTGGCGAAAAACCCTTCTTTTGCACACATTGCAATTCAACATTTTCTCGACGAAGCTCTCTGATTACACACATCAGAACACATTCTGGCGAAAAACCCTTTGCATGCACATACTGCAGCAAAACATTTTCTGTGAAGAGCAGTTTGGTTCAGCATATTAGAAGTCACACTGGCGAAAAACCCTTCACTTGTACCTACTGCAGAACAACATTTTCTGTGAAGAGCAGTTTGGTTCAGCATATTAGAACTCACACTGGCGAAAAACCCTTCACTTGCGCACATTGCAATTCAAAATTTTCTCAGAAGGGCCTTCTGATTATTCATATCAGAACTCACACTGGCGAAAAACCCTTCGTTTGCACACATTGCAATTCAACATTTTCTCGACGAAACTCTCTGACTACACACATCAGAACACATTCTGGCGAAAAACCCTTTGCATGCACATACTGCAGCACAACATTTTCTGTGAAGAGCAGTTTGGTTCAGCATATTAGAAGTCACACTGGCGAAAAACCCTTTGCATGCACATACTGCAGCACAACATTTTCTAGGAAGAGCAGTTTGCTTCAGCATATCAGAACTCACACTGGCGAAAAACCCTCATTTTCACACATTGCAATTCAACATTTTCTCAAAGGAGGTACCTGAATACACATATCAGAAAACATTCTGGCAATTCAACATTTTTCAAAATAGCTCTCTGATTAGACATAATAGAACACATTCTGGCGAAAAACCCTTCACATGCGCGCACTGCAGTTCAACATTTTCTCAAAAAAGGCATCTGATTACACATATCAGAACACATTCTGGCGAAAAACCCTTCGCATGCATACATTGTAATTCATGTCGGAAGAGCCTTCTGATTACACATATCAGAGCACATTCAGGCGAAAAACTCCTCGCATGCACAAATTGTAATTCAAAATTTTCTCGGAAGAGCCTTCTGATTAATCATAGCAAAACACATACTGGCGAAAAACCCTCTGCTATATCTTTAAGAAATAGTGTTATATTTTTATACATGATGAGAAATAAACTAAAACAGAGACTTGGACGATTAGACGTGGACTGTAATTAATATGACAAGACAGGTTTACATGCCATGACATGCGACTGACTAAAGACAAAGACTAAAGAAAGCCTAAAAAGGCAGTGTTGCCAAGGTGTAACTTGGTAATATCAACCATCATAGAAGTATAGGTAATTAGTTTTTCTTCTCTGCGATCCTGCTAACACTGAGAAACTTTGTTGTCTTAGGTTGGCGGAATCGTGGAGAAGAGAGCCGGCTGGTGGTGCGAGCGCGAGAGCCTATCAGCGACCTTAAACGCGTTCGCTAATTGGTTCCTGATCTCTCATGACTAGCCGGCAAGGAAAAAAGGCTACTCAAGTCTCGACCTTACTTCCTCGTACGGCGAGACTCGGGTATCCCTTCTTCCTTGCCGGCTATAGTCATGAGATATCAGGAACCAATTAGCGAACGCGTCTGTGGTCGCTGATTGGCTCTCGCGCTCACACCACCAGCCGGCTCTCCTCTCCATGATTCCGCCAACCTAAAAAAGCAAAGTTTCTCAGTTTTGGCAGGATCGCAGAGAAGAAAAACTAATTACCGATTCATCTATGATGGTTGTTATTACCATGTTAGAAATGCACCCCCCCCCCCCCCCTCCTCCAAGGATCTCTGACCATTAACATTGTCAGAGATTCTGGATCTCCAAAAAGACAGGATGTTTAAAGTTTATTATAAGCGATTGTTTATGGAATTAATTACTTACAATTAGAAGCGCAAGCTGGGTGAGTCGGGAATCTCTTCATTTCCCAATTTTTTTCTTTTTTACAAAAATTTCTTTCGCCGTTTATTGAGATGAAAATCATACGTATCATACAATATTCATATCATTTTTACAATATTCTACATTTCTTTCTCATTTGCCGCTCACTAAAATTCCGTTGCAACTCATACTTTTCCAGTTAATTAATTAGTTCACCAGGCACGTTTATAGTTAAGTAAAATTTAGTGTAACTCCTAGCTCTGTTAATACTTTTGTAAATACTTTTAAAAACTGTTAACTCTACCACCTGTTTATAAATAATAAAAAAAGTTATAAAAAAAAGAAGAAGAAAAAAACCCCCTCAAAACTTTTCAATGAGCAATGTAGGAGCGATTAAGCCCCCCCCAAAAAAAAGAAAAAATGATTGTGACTAATAGTAAGTTGTGAAAAAGTCGAAAGTGATGATTTTCTTGATCTACGTAGGTATCATGGGAGAATCCTATCTAATTTGGAATCTCTGGAGGAAAAGTGGCAAATTAGACAGGAATCTCCCATATTGTACCTGCGTAGCTTCGCCATTACAATCTTGCCATTACAACTGTTTTCCAAGTTTAATTTTCACTGGTTTTTACATCAGATTTAACTATTCATTTTAATTCTTAATATAGCAAAAGTTTACAAGAGCCCAAGGTAGGTGGAGAACAGGCAAAGACTTCTCCTACTGTCTACACTGGACATAAGGCCGATTTTAGGGCGAGGAAAGTGAAGAGGAAGAGTGGGACAAAAATCGCATGTTGCTTTTGGCTACGCCGCAACCACGATTAAAGTATGTGCTATTTGTGCTAAGATTTTCAGAAATACATTGAAGTAAATGGGAAATTACTTTTTATTCTCAATATACCTTGGCAAGAGCCTCGCATTGTGTTAAGTACTACGAGTATTTGCTTTGACAAAGAGGTTTAAAAACGTAGACCAACCCCACTTTCAGGTCTACCGGCTCCAAGATAGGCCAAACCTCTCTGTTGGCCAACGCCAGAACCTGGCTCAGGGGCCGACGAAGGGATGCGGAAGAGTCTCTTAAATATCTGTGCCCCTTTTTTCATGACCCCTGGATTACCTCCAACGGGAACAACTTTTTGAACGACGCGATCCAGCTTCTCGTCCATTTCCGCCAAGGTCAGCCGCAAATCCCTGATCCCTTGAAGGATGTTGTCCGTCATTGTCAACGCCATGGACGGCGGGATTCCGCCTCCAATCAAAGTTTTAGTATTTGTCGGAGTTGTCACCGCAAGGTCCTCCTCCTGTGTCTCCTTCACTGAGGGAGGTCTATTGAAGTGAGAAAAGGACAGAGGCTTGATATCCGTGTTGAAGAAGGTTCTCAAATCCTGTGAAGCTGTCCTTTTGATATCCTTATCATCGGGGGGCATCAAATTGGCACCTCCGCTGTTATTAACATTCCGCTCTCGTGAACCTCCATCCTGTTCCACTGTGACCCCTAAGGTGAACGTTTGTAGCTGTAAAAAAACGGATACACTGTTAATTATTTGTGGACACTGAAAAAATGACAGTGCAGGGTGTTTCAAGTTTAACTTCGGAAACTTCTGGAGCCAATTATTCAAGTCAAAATAAGACTATTTTTCCTCTCAACGTGGGCCTTAAAATGCTTACCTTCGGATCTACGATTTTTCAAAGTTTGGAAAAAAATTTGGTTTTTTGGAAACTGTGACTAGGTTTATCCAATGTCGCTGTTTGGTGTTAGGCATATTTTTAGGTGTGAAATTCATCGAATTTCAGTATATAATTGTTAAATAAGTCCAAGTCTAGTTTTCTGACAATCTTGAGCATTTAATGACAAAAATGTTATGTTGCCGCTAAGAATTTTCAAAATTTTATGGTAGAATCAGATTCCGGAAACCCCAATAAAGATTTTGAATCCCTTTCATTTTTTCAGTGCGACGCGTTTTAAAAGAGATAATTGAAGTTGAGGTTGAGAAAGTCAACGCTTTGACCATGGCGGATGTCACGAAAGCTGCATGTAGGCCCTTAACCCGTACCTTTCGTGATGTCCGCAATGGTCGAAGCGCTATGACTTTCCCAACTTCAACTGCAATTATCTCACACTTCAAACGCGTCGCACTGAAAAAATGTAGGGGATTCAAAATCTTCATTAGGGGTTTCGCAATCTGATTCTTTAAAAAAATTGGAAAATTCTCAGCGGCAACATATTTGTGCCATTATAAATGCTCGAGAGTGACAGAAAAGTAGACTTGGACTTATCTAACAATTATTTCATGAGTTTCAATGTATTTTACACCTAAAAAAACGCTTAACACCCAATTTTTAGCGACATTTCATGGATAAACTTAGCCAGAGTTTAAAAATAAACAATTTTTTTTCCTGACTTTGAAAAATCGTAGCTCCGAAGGGAAGCATTTTAAAGCCATTGTTTGTAGGAAAAATTAGTCTTATTTCGACTTGAATGATCGGCGCTAGAAGTTTCCGACGTTAAACCTAAAACAACCTTGTATACACTCGAAAAGAAAAAAAAAAAAAATTGGTTCGCCCGACTAATTATTAAAGATATTTGCGCAATCTCTCTTGGTTGTACGTAGCCAATAAATGATTGAGCCTGTTGATTTACATAGGAAATGAGACTTACGAGCAGTCCTGTTCATTTCGGGGCCTTTAATCGCAAACGCGGCGCAGGGCTCTCAAAACGTCCCTTCTGCTCTTGCGGGGCATCACCCATGTTGATTTACATAGGGAATGACACTTACGAGCAATCCTGTTCATTTCGGGGTCTTTAATCGCCAACGCGGCGCAAGGCGTTTCAAAACGCCCCCTCTGCTCTTGCGGGGCATCACCTATGTTAATTTACATAGGAAATGAGACTTACGGGTAGACTTGTCCATTTCGTCTCCATTAATCGCCAACGCGGCGCAGGACTCTCAAAACCTCCCCTCTGCTCTTGCGGGGCATCACCTGTGATAATTTACGTGGGACATGAGACTTACCAGCAGTCCTGGTCATTTCGGGGCTTTTATAATCGGCGGCGCGGCGCAGGGCTCTCAAAACGTCCCCTCTGCTCTTGCGGGGCATCAACTTTGTTAGTTTTAGCTACAGGCTTATTAATCGTTCAGTAGGGGGTAAAACTCTGTAAAAATGACGAAAAGCACACTAAAAAATCACGAAATCCACTCCCAAACTCATAAAATGCTTACAAACGCGAGACCGTAATGACGGCTGTTGCCTCTTAAATCTTATGGGCTATGGCAATTGTACGCTTCTTCTTCTTGCGCGGTGTCGCGAGAACACCTCGTGAAGATGGAGCTAATCGAGATAGGGAAACCCAATGTAATCGGCAGCAACGCAACGATCGCCATTACGATCTCGTGTTTGAAAGCATTTTATGAGTTTGAGAGTGGATTTCGTATTTTCTTAGTGCGCTAATCGTTATCTTATACAGCGTTTTACGTCCCATGATCAACTATTGGTAAGCCTGTAGCAAAATGTTTGCAAAAGCTCCATTTCTAACTTTCTTGGTTGTGAGAAATTAAGAACACGACTTTAATTATTTAGAATCAATTATTAGGAACAACTTTGGCATCGGAAAAGTGGAACTAGTGCGATTTTCCGGGTGAGTAAAAAAAAAAAAGAAAGAAAACCCTAAATAAGTTAGGCATCGACACTCACCAGCAGCAAGGCAGCGATCTGGAATTTTCGTGACATATTATCACACACTAGATGGGATTTTGTGATCACACCAGCCCAAACAGAGAACGTGCGACTCAGTTTTAATGAATAATTGTTCTATGCATGACGTCAATCAGCTGTTGTTGGGGGCTTGAAATGTGATTTCCGTCTTTTTATTTTTCAATTAGAACGGACATGATAACGCTTCTATTGGTATTAAAAAAAAAAAAAAAAAAAAAAAAAAAATGGTTCAATAACACCATTTGCGGATCCAGGAATCTGTCATTATCTCTCTTTTCCGATTAGAATGCGTGTGTTGGAAAATGACAGATCAGAAGGAGTCACGTGATATAAGTCCCCTCTTCTATCCTTTTCTAACACATGCGATCTTGTGGGAGAAGAGAGAGAAGGACAATTTCCTGGTTCCGCTATAGTGACTGACGCAGAGTTTCGTGAAATCAAAATTATTTGACTATACGTCTACGGAATTTTTTGTGAGTCATCGAGTATGAATACCGTGCAGATGTACCTATATTTCGCGCGTCTTTTTGCAGCTGTGCTTGATTGCAGTCCAGGAACGGAGCGGAGGGGTGATGACAGGGGTGCCTGTTATTTTGCAGAATGAGGCAATGGGTCTGTTGCAAACTTTTGCTACAGCGCTATAGAATGTTCAATCTCATGTAAAATCGCGTGAAAAGTCCATTGGTGGCATCAGAAAGTCATAAAATGCAGTATGAAACTCACGAGAGACGTTTAATGAAATCCAAGATGGCGGTAAAATATCGAGCAACCTCTATGCATGCACCACAAACATCCAAGAATAACCAACCTCACAATATCGATCACACCCAATCACAACGTAAATAAACACATAACCTCTGAAGCTGTGAGGATGTCAACGTTGGCAATCCTTGGTTGTTAAAGGTGCATGCATAATGATTGCTCGATATTTTACCCCCATCTTGGATTTCATTAAACGTCTCTTGTGAGTTTATTATCGCATTTCATGACTTTCTGATGCCACCAATGGACATTTCGGGTGATTGTACATACGATGAAACACTCTTTATCGTTGTAGCAGAAGTTTGCAACAGACCCATTGCAACGGTCTAAATTTTTGTTTTTAAAGAAAATTAAAGTGCTCGTTGAGCTGAAATAACGGATGCATTTCAAAGCTGCCGTTTTCCTAAAATTTATGGTATTTTTCGATTCACCGATGATTTTACCAGTTGAGAAAAGATTACACAGTTTCAGCTCAGTGTATGACTGTTCTACACGAAAACTTTATTTTTATCTTTTTATTTTCATTTTTGGTACATAGTTAGCCAGAAAAACTGAATGTGTACAGGTCATAGAAGAAACGATACATTTGTTTTCTTATAGCTAGAGATAATTAATTAAACATTATATTTTAATTTGTGAAAGTTTACTTACAGCTTATCAGTTCATCCAGGCTGTAAAAAGCATGGGATAGTAGAAACAGCTCTAATGCATGAAAAAAACTACTCATTTCTCCGTTTTTAAAATGGGTTTTTAAGGATTTAGGCAGAGCATTAAATACTTGGATTGCAGGATACTGGATATTACATGGATACTCTGATGTGCAATATTTTCTCAATCGGTGGAAACACCGTTAATTTTTTAAAATGTCAGCAAGTTTTTCAAAGTCGTCGACGATTCCAACCGTTGAGAAAAGATTACAGATGCTAGTATTCCCGTTCGTTTCAGGCAGACACTGAACTGTGTAATCTTTTCTCAACCGGAAGAATCATCGGTGAATTGGAAAATACTATAAATTATACGCGAAACGGCAGCTCTGATGCATTGCATTTGGTTTGGTTTAGCTTCTAACCAGGTTTCAAAGTATCGACTATCGGAGATTCGATTTTGGCCCAGGAAAAGTCCGTTGCTTTAAATGGGAATTCCACGTCAGTGTTGCCAGATTGGGGTGAAAAAGCTGTACATTAACATTGATTTAAATGGGGACGATATCGGCTTTTTACCCGCCATCTGGCAACACTGTACCACGTTTTGACGTCACAGCATCACACGATGTTTGGCAACTTTGCACGAGTCTACGTCCGAAACCGGGACACATAGGAGAGAAACCAAAGGCATCTTTGTTCGTAGCATGTGCTATCGACGAATTAAAGATTGTCGCAACATTTTCACAAAGTTTATGTACATGTGAGTTTGGGACTGATCTGATCAGTAGCGGCCCGTGAGATTTGGCAACCATGCATCTTTCCCACTTAAACTTAGGTAAAAAATCGATTCAAGCGGAGGCTGGCAGCCTCCTCGAGTTTCGATTGTTTTCCATGTATTCAAATGGGATAAAAACACTGTTGCCAAATCGCACGAGCCGCCACTGGATCTGATACGGCGTCCCACCCCTTCCGCACTGGCATCTCGCCTGCTCGGTGTGTTGAGTATGAAGAGTGGCCGAGCCGGAACCTTGAAGGCGAAACTTGTCTCGTGAAAATCTCGCGACAATCTTTAATTCGTCGATAGTACTTACACTGCCAAACTGTCTCCATTTATTCTCTCCTAAATAATCGATCCTCATTAAATGATATGTTTGGAAATATGACGTTGTTGCCAAATCATAGAAACTGTCTTCTAATGGCTATAGAAATTGATGCTCAAATGCGGTTTTAAAAATGGTAAATATATCTTACTAGAGGCCGGTGGCCGCTTCGCGGCCAAGCGTTCCGTTTCGCGTCTTGCGCGTGATTTTGTTTATTCGAGCTGAGACTTTGACTTGATATCCACTCCCTAACTCCGTTTGCTATTCGCCCATCTAATCCTGCTCCAAAGGACGAAATCTAAAAACTTACTCTATTATTCCTGCAATACTAAAGTGGTATTTTCTCATGTACACCAAATGTTTAGAAAACAGGAGTCATCATTTGGAAGGGGCATAAATAGCATAACCCCCCGTCCCCCCACCCCCTTGAATGAAACTTAACCATTTTAGGGGTGGTCGTTCTCAAGCGGGCGGCCCGATCCAAAACCGTCAATTTTTTTTGGCGCTCATGGAGCCGCCGAAACCCTTAGAATCGGCGCATTTGGATGCACCGTATTAGCGCATGTGGATTATACGATTTAGAACAGTACAGAGAAAAGAAGGGAAGGAGAGAAAGAGATAGCGAGAGTGAAAAACCATGCTTTAACAATAAAATGAGAAGTTCGGGGTAAGCAAACAAATACGCATGACCGAGATCGCACACCTATGATAACCTTTCGTTGAACTGACATGACAATAAGACATTGCGTTTTAGTAGGTAAATCAAAAATCTGTATAAAAATGGAAAAGAAACTTTGCGCGGGAAAAGTATGCCTTTTTCAAACAGCCCTTTCTTAACGACAATAATTTTTTAAAATAGGTTGGCTCGGAAATTCAAGCAAACTTCATTTATCATTTTAATTTGTTAAGCTTTTTGGACGTGAGGTCATTTACAACCCCTATTATTTGGGGTCATTCTTTCAGCGCTTTTTGACAATTGATGCTCAATGCTCAAAAGATGTCTCTCCATAAGTTTTTTGAAATTAGAGTGAGATAGCAGTACATGCGGGGGTTACGGGAGACCAAGAGAGACAGTTTGTCTTTCTTTGGAACGCTCATCACCAAGTCAGCACTAAATCAGTCTATTTCGAAAAAGAAAAAAAAACGCCTTCATTTAATTTGACACACTTTGACTCCACAGATTAAAAAATAACAGGTGTATACAATCAAATGAATCGTTAAAAACTACAAAAATACCCAAGAAATCTAACGGTTTTTTTTTTTTTTTTTTTTTTTTTTTTTTTTTTTTTTTTTAAATTTGAAAAAACAGACCTTATAAAAACATCATAACCTCACCGAGATGCGAACTAATACGAAACAGCTCAAATCGCCAACTTTGAAAGAGGATGTGTAACAATATTCTGGGTCCGTTGGACCCGTTGGTAGTATTCTTAGATAAATCACTAATACATTCAAAGTAAACAACACATTTCCAACAGGAAACCAATTATTTTCATTACTCAGTAATATTCGAGAGCATATTATTGATAAGAGAAGAATAACCATCGTCTCAACTCATCATCACTAATAGTTTGGTTTCTTTAAAAATTCTCGAAACCTAGCCCAAATTTGCTGGGTTCGAATCGAGATATCGATTCAACGCACCGATCTCAACAAAGTCATCTCTAGTTGATTGTACTATTCTATCAATCTGCGTTTAATACATATGATAAGTATCGAAGCTCTACTTCGCGAAGTTATACAGCAACCTCGTCGAACCATCAATCAATGACTGTACAGTGCTGCCAGATTTGACATAAAATATACACATTTTACATTAAGTCTCAAGTGCCTGAATATTTTACAACACATCTAGCAGCACAGTGACTGTCCCATTGTTTACATCTACGTAAAATCATGAGATAAAAAGTCGAAGCTATACATCGATATCATACGAAGTGACTTCATTGAAGTCGCTATTAAAATGCTTCTATACCCGAATGTGTCCTTCCCAACGACCTCTATAATAGACCGGCGACCAAATACGAACCAGCGTAACCCGCAAGAAAGAAAGTTAGGTTAGAATAGAGGTGCTTGGCCGGATAGGAGCACCTCTGTTTACACGTAATTTTATGAAGATGTTCTCTTCCGTTTTTCGCTTCTAAAACTCCTAAATTTACACGGATTTTGCTTTTCTTGGTCTTACTAGAAGGAGGATAGCTTGGGCTTTGACCTCCGCCCTACCGGGTCCGGTAACGTTTTTTCGAAAATATATGGAAAATATAAGTCGTTGAAGTGAACACCCGTTGGTATGCTCTGAAAACCTTGCAAATCACGTTCGCCTGTTTACGACGATTCAATCTGTCTACAAATCGGCTTTTAGTCATTTTTTGAGTCTACTCCTTCACTCTCAGTCCTTTTAGTGCTAGATTCTTCAAAATCCGAAAAGTTTTAGTGGCTGCGAGGAGGTAATTTGTCTATACTGTGTAATGTGTACCAGTAAACCCTACTGTGTTAGAGTTCGTAGTTACTTAACTTGAGTTCGTAATTTCGGTACATTTCCCTTCTGGATAATTTTTCATTCCTAATATTGTTTTATCAATCTGCGCCATCATCAGTGTCTATTAAATACTGTGATTGTGGTGAAACCCGCCCGCAGTTAACTCAGGATGTCGGATCGAGCCGCGACCACTGAAAGGGTTCTGGTTAGTCATCATCAATTTTGTGAAGTACTCATCATGTCAGGAGTGATTCCCTCTTATTCCTTTGTTTAGTCGCAGCATAATTCAACCTTGAATCAGGATTCATCGTAAAATTCCTCTCTTTGAACCATCCGTGGTTTTTGCGCATTCTTCGGAATCATAAAGGTGAGCTTGGAAGGGTAGGCAGAGAAAATGGCCTATAAGATTTGTGTCAAGATTTCTACAAACAGCACCTAGATGGTCATTCAGTTAAGTTCATGAAGTCGTATCGGAAAGTATTAGATGACAGTTATATGAGGGGTCCTGTTTCTTCATCACACATTTTAGCATTTTTAGCTGCTGTGACTCGAAGTCGCTTACGGGAACACTTTGGGAAACGGACCGAACCGCCATAAGACGCAATGAATGCGAGAGAGAAACCTTGAAACGCGAGAGGTCTCTCTCTCGCAGTCGCAGTCGCTTACGGGAATAATTTGGAAAACGGACCGAACCGCCATAAGACGCAATGAGTGCGAGAAAGAAACCTTGAAACGCGAGAGGTCTCTCTCTCGCACTCGCAGTCGCTAACGGGAATACTTTGGAAAACGTACCGAACCGCCATAAGACGCAATGAGTGCGAGAGAGAAACCTTGAACCGCAAGAGGTCTCTCTCTCGCACTCGCAGTCGCTTACGAGAATATTTTGGGAAACGGACCCAACCGCCATAAGTCGCAATGAGTGCGAGAGAGAAACCTTGAAACGCGAGAGGTCTCTCTCTCGCACTCGCAGTTGCTTACGGGAACACTTTGGGAAACGGACCGAACCGCCATAAGACGCAATGAGTGCGAGAAAGAAACCTTAAAACGCGAGAGGTCTCTCTTTCGCACTCGCAGTTGCTTACGGGAATAATTTGGGTAACGAACCGAACCGCCATAAGACGCAATCAGTGCGAGAGAGAAACATTGAAACGCGAGAGGTCTCTCTCTCGCACTCGCAGTCGCTTACGAGAATATTTTGGGAAACGGACCCAACCGCCATAAGAGGCAATGAGTGCGAGAGAGAAACCTTGGAACGCGAGAGGTCTCTCTCTCGCACTCGCAGTTGCTTACGGGAACACTTTGGGAAACGGACCGAACCACCATAAGACGCAATGATCGAGAAAGAGAAACCTTGAAACGCGAGAGGTCTCTCTCTCGCACTCGCAGTCGCTTACGGGAATATCTTGGGAAACGGACCGAACCGCCATAAGACGCAATGAGTGCGAGAGAGAAACCTTAAAACGTGAGAGGTTTCTCTCTCGCACTCGCAGTCGTTTATGGGAAAAATCTGAGAAACGGACCAAACCGCCTTAAGACGCAATGAGTGCGAGAGAAAAACCTTGAAACGCGAGAGGTCTCTCTCTCGCACTCGCAGTTGCTTACGGGAACACTTTGGGAAATGGACCGAACCACCATAAGACGCAATGAGTGCGAGAGAGAAACCTTGAAACGCGAGAGGTCTCTCTCTCGCACTCGCAGTCACTTACGGGAATATTTTGGGAAACGGACCGAACCGCCATATGACGCAATGAGTGCGAGAGAGAAACCTTGAAACGCGAGGGGTCTCTCTCTCGCACTCGCAGTCGCTTACGGGAACACTTTGGGAAACGAACCGAACCGCCATAAGATGCAATGAGTACGAGAGAGAAACCTTGAAACGCGAGAGGTCTCTCTCTCCCACTCGCAGTTGCTTACGGGAACACATTGGAAAACGGACCGAACCACCATAAGACGCAATGAGTGCGAGAGAGAAACCTTGAAACGCGAGAGGTCTCTCTCTCGCACTCGCAGTTGCTTACGGGAACACTTTGGGAAACGGACCGAACCGCCATAAGATGCAATGAGTGCAAGAGAGAAACCTTGAAACGCGAGAGGTCTGTCTCTCGCACTCGCAGTCGCTTACGGGAACATTTTGGGAAACGGACCGAACCGCCATAAGACGCAATCAGGACGAGAGAGAAACCTTAAAACGCGAGAGGTCTCTCTCTCGCACTCGCAGTCGCTTACGGGAATATTTTGGGAAACGGACCGAACCGCCATAAGACGCAATGAGTGCGAGAGAGAAACCTTAAAACGCGAGAGGTCTCTCTCTCTCGCACTCGCAGTCGTTTACGGGAAAAATTTGGGAAACGGACCAAACCGCCTTAAGACGCAATGAGTGCGAGAGAGAAACCTTGAAACGCGAGAGGTCTCTCTCTCGCACTCGCAGTCGCTTACGGGAATATTTTGGGAAACGGACCGAACCTCCATAAGACGCAATGAGAGAGAGAGAGAAACCTTAAAACGCGAGAGGTCTCTCTTTCGCACTCGCAGTTGCTTACGGGAATAATTTGGGTAAAGAACCGAACCGCCATAAGACGCAATCAGTGCGAGAGAGAAACCTTGAAACGCGAGAGGTCTCTCTCTCGCACTCGCAGTCGCTTACGAGAATATTTTGGGAAACGGACCCAACCGCCATAAGAGGCAATGAGTGCGAGAGGGAAACCTTGGAACGCGAGAGGTCTCTCTCTCGCACTCGCAGTCGCTTACGGGAATATTTTGGGAAACAGACCCAACCGCCATAAGTCGCAATGAGTGCGAGAGAGAAACCTTGAAACGCGAGAGGTCTCTCTCTCGCACTCACAGTTGCTTACGGGAACACTTTGGGAAACGGACCGAACCACCATAAGACGCAATGATCGCGAAAGAGAAACCTTGAAACGCGAGAGGTCTCTCTCTCGCACTCGCAGTCGGCTTACGGGAATATTTTGGGAAACGGACCGAACCGCCATAAGACGCAATGAGTGCGAGAGAGAAACCTTAAAACGTGATAGGTTTCTCTCTCGCACTCGCAGTCGTTTATGGGAAAAATCTGAGAAACGGACCAAACCGCCTTAAGACGCAATGAGTGCGAGAGAAAAACCTTGAAACGCGAGAGGTCTCTCTCTCGCACTCGCAGTTGCTTACGGGAACACTTTGGGAAATGGACCGAACCACCATAAGACGCAATGAGTGCGAGAGAGAAACCTTGAAACGCGAGAGGTCTCTCTCTCCCACTCGCAGTTGCTTACGGGAATATTTTGGGAAACGGACAGAACCGCCATAAGACGCAATGAGTGCGAGAGAGAAACCTTGAAACGCGAGAGGTCTGTCTCTCGCACTCGCAGTCGCTTACGGGAATATTTTGGGAAACCGACCGAACCGCCATAAGACGCAATGAGTGCGAGAGAGAAACCTTGAAACGCGAGAGGTCTCTCTCTCGCACTCGCAGTCGCTTACGGGAATATTATGGGAAACGGACCGAACCGCCATAAGACGCAATGAGTGCGAGTGAGAAATCTTAAAACGCGACAGGTGTCTCTCTTTCGCACTGGCAGTCGCTTACGGGAACACTTTGGGAAACGGACCGAACCACCATAAGACGCAATGAGTGCGAGAGAGAAACCTTGAAACGCGAGAGGTCTCTCTCTCGCACTCGCAGTTGCTCACGGGAACACTTTGGGAAACGGACCGAACCACCATAAGACGCAATGAGTGCGAGAGAGAAACCTTGAAACGCAAGAGGTCTCTCTCTCCCACTCGCAGTCGCTTACGGGAAAAATTTGGGAAACGGACCAAACCGCCTTAAGATGCAATGAGTGCGAGAGAGAAACTTTGAAACACGAGAGGTCTCTCTCTCGCACTCGCAGTCGCTTACGGGAACACTTTGGGAAACGGACCGAACCGCCATAAGACGCAATGAGTGCGAGAGAGAAACCTTGAAACGCGAGAGGTCTCTCTCTCGCACTCGCAGTCGCTTACGGGAATATTATGGGAAACGGACCGAACCGCCATAGAAGCAATGAGTGCGAGAGAGAAACCTTGAAACGCGAGAGGTCTCTCTCTCTCGCACTCGCAGTCGTTTACGGGAAAAATTTGGGAAACGGACCAAACCGCCTTAAGACGCAATGAGTGCGAGAGAGAAACCTTGAAACGCGAGAGGTCTCTCTCTCGCACTCGCAGTCGCTTACGGGAATATTATGGGAAACGGACCGAACCGCCATAGAAGCAATGAGTGCGAGAGAGAAACCTTGAAACGCGAGAGGTCTCTCTCTCTCGCACTCGCAGTCGTTTACGGGAAAAATTTGGGAAACGGACCAAACCGCCTTAAGACGCAATGAGTGCGAGAGAGAAACCTTGAAACGCGAGAGGTCTCTCTCTCGCACTCGCAGTCGCTTACGGGAATATTTTGGGAAACGGACCGAACCGCCATAAGACGCAATGAGTGCGAGAGAGAAACCTTAAAACGTGAGAGGTTTCTCTCTCGCACTCGCAGTCGTTTATGGGAAAAATCTGAGAAACGGACCAAACCGCCTTAAGACGCAATGAGTGCGAGAGAAAAACCTTGAAACGCGAGAGGTCTCTCTCTCGCACTCGCAGTTGCTTACGGGAACACTTTGGGAAATGGACCGAACCACCATAAGACGCAATGAGTGCGAGAGAGAAACCTTGAAACGCGAGAGGTCTCTCTCTCGCACTCGCAGTCACTTACGGGAATATTTTGGGAAACGGACCGAACCGCCATATGACGCAATGAGTGCGAGAGAGAAACCTTGAAACGCGAGGGGTCTCTCTCTCGCACTCGCAGTCGCTTACGGGAACACTTTGGGAAACGAACCGAACCGCCATAAGATGCAATGAGTACGAGAGAGAAACCTTGAAACGCGAGAGGTCTCTCTCTCCCACTCGCAGTTGCTTACGGGAACACATTGGAAAACGGACCGAACCACCATAAGACGCAATGAGTGCGAGAGAGAAACCTTGAAACGCGAGAGGTCTCTCTCTCGCACTCGCAGTTGCTTACGGGAACACTTTGGGAAACGGACCGAACCGCCATAAGATGCAATGAGTGCAAGAGAGAAACCTTGAAACGCGAGAGGTCTGTCTCTCGCACTCGCAGTCGCTTACGGGAACATTTTGGGAAACGGACCGAACCGCCATAAGACGCAATCAGGACGAGAGAGAAACCTTAAAACGCGAGAGGTCTCTCTCTCGCACTCGCAGTCGCTTACGGGAATATTTTGGGAAACGGACCGAACCGCCATAAGACGCAATGAGTGCGAGAGAGAAACCTTAAAACGCGAGAGGTCTCTCTCTCTCGCACTCGCAGTCGTTTACGGGAAAAATTTGGGAAACGGACCAAACCGCCTTAAGACGCAATGAGTGCGAGAGAGAAACCTTGAAACGCGAGAGGTCTCTCTCTCGCACTCGCAGTCGCTTACGGGAATATTTTGGGAAACGGACCGAACCTCCATAAGACGCAATGAGTGAGAGAGAGAAACCTTAAAACGCGAGAGGTCTCTCTTTCGCACTCGCAGTTGCTTACGGGAATAATTTGGGTAAAGAACCGAACCGCCATAAGACGCAATCAGTGCGAGAGAGAAACCTTGAAACGCGAGAGGTCTCTCTCTCGCACTCGCAGTCGCTTACGAGAATATTTTGGGAAACGGACCCAACCGCCATAAGAGGCAATGAGTGCGAGAGGGAAACCTTGGAACGCGAGAGGTCTCTCTCTCGCACTCGCAGTCGCTTACGGGAATATTTTGGGAAACAGACCCAACCGCCATAAGTCGCAATGAGTGCGAGAGAGAAACCTTGAAACGCGAGAGGTCTCTCTCTCGCACTCACAGTTGCTTACGGGAACACTTTGGGAAACGGACCGAACCACCATAAGACGCAATGATCGCGAAAGAGAAACCTTGAAACGCGAGAGGTCTCTCTCTCGCACTCGCAGTCGGCTTACGGGAATATTTGGGAAACGGACCGAACCGCCATAAGACGCAATGAGTGCGAGAGAGAAACCTTAAAACGTGATAGGTTTCTCTCTCGCACTCGCAGTCGTTTATGGGAAAAATCTGAGAAACGGACCAAACCGCCTTAAGACGCAATGAGTGCGAGAGAAAAACCTTGAAACGCGAGAGGTCTCTCTCTCGCACTCGCAGTTGCTTACGGGAACACTTTGGGAAATGGACCGAACCACCATAAGACGCAATGAGTGCGAGAGAGAAACCTTGAAACGCGAGAGGTCTCTCTCTCCCACTCGCAGTTGCTTACGGGAATATTTTGGGAAACGGACAGAACCGCCATAAGACGCAATGAGTGCGAGAGAGAAACCTTGAAACGCGAGAGGTCTGTCTCTCGCACTCGCAGTCGCTTACGGGAATATTTTGGGAAACCGACCGAACCGCCATAAGACGCAATGAGTGCGAGAGAGAAACCTTGAAACGCGAGAGGTCTCTCTCTCGCACTCGCAGTCGCTTACGGGAATATTATGGGAAACGGACCGAACCGCCATAAGACGCAATGAGTGCGAGTGAGAAATCTTAAAACGCGACAGGTGTCTCTCTTTCGCACTGGCAGTCGCTTACGGGAACACTTTGGGAAACGGACCGAACCACCATAAGACGCAATGAGTGCGAGAGAGAAACCTTGAAACGCGAGAGGTCCCTCTCTCGCACTCGCAGTTGCTCACGGGAACACTTTGGGAAACGGACCGAACCACCATAAGACGCAATGAGTGCGAGAGAGAAACCTTGAAACGCAAGAGGTCTCTCTCTCCCACTCGCAGTCGCTTACGGGAAAAATTGGGAAACGGACCAAACCGCCTTAAGATGCAATGAGTGCGAGAGAGAAACTTTGAAACACGAGAGGTCTCTCTCTCGCACTCGCAGTCGCTTACGGGAACACTTTGGGAAACGGACCGAACCGCCATAAGACGCAATGAGTGCGAGAGAGAAACCTTGAAACGCGAGAGGTCTCTCTCTCGCACTCGCAGTCGCTTACGGGAATATTATGGGAAACGGACCGAACCGCCATAGAAGCAATGAGTGCGAGAGAGAAACCTTGAAACGCGAGAGGTCTCTCTCTCTCGCACTCGCAGTCGTTTACGGGAAAAATTTGGGAAACGGACCAAACCGCCTTAAGACGCAATGAGTGCGAGAGAGAAACCTTGAAACGCGAGAGGTCTCTCTCTCGCACTCGCAGTCGCTTACGGGAATATTTTGGGAAACGGACCGAACCTCCATAAGACGCAATGAGTGCGAGAGAGAAACTTTGAAACACGAGAGGTCTCTCTCTCGCACTCGCAGTCGCTTACGGGAACACTTTGGGAAACGGACCAAACCGCCTTAAGATGCAATGAGTGCGAGAGAGTAACTTTGAAACGCGAGAGGTCTCTCTTTCGCACTCGCAGTTGCTTACAGGAACTTTTTGGGAAACGGACCGAACCTCCATAAGTCGCAATGAGTGCGAGAGAGAAACTTTGAAACACGAGAGGTCTCTCTCTCGCACTCGCAGTCGCTTACGGAAACACTTTGGGAAACGGACCGAACCGCCATAAGACGCAATGAGTGCGAGAGAGAAACCTTGAAACGCGAGAGGTCTCTCTCTCGCACTCGCAGTCGCTTACGGGAATATTATGGGAAACGGACCGAACCGCCATAAGATGCAATGAGTGCGAGAGAGAAACCTTTTAAACGCGAGAGGTCTCTCTCTCGCACTCGCAGTCGTTTACGGGAAAAATTTGGGAAACGGACCAAACCGCCTTAAGACGCAATGAGTGCGAGAGAGAAACCTTGAAACGCGAGAGGTCTCTCTCTCAAGGTTTCTCTCTTGCACTCATTGCGTCTTATGGCGGTTCGGTCCGTTTTCCAAAATTTTCCCGGAAGCGACTGCGAGTGCGAGGGAGAGACCTCTCGCGTTTTAAGGTTTCTCACTCGCCCTCATTGCGTCTTACGGCGGTTCGGTCCGTTTCCCAAAGTGTTCTCGTAAGCGACTGCGAGTGAGAGAGAGACCTCTCGCGGTTCAAGGTTTCTCTCTCGCACTCATTGCGTCTTATGGCGGTTCGGCCCGTTTCCCAAATTGTTTCCGTAAGAGACTGGGAGTGCGAGAGAGAGTCCTTTCGCGTTTCAAGGTTTCTCTCTCGCATTCATTGCGTCTTATGGCGGTTCGGTACGTTTTCCAAAGTGTTCCCGTAAGCGACTGCGAGTGCGAGAGAGAGACCTCTCGCGTTGTAAGGTTTCTCACTCGCACTCATTTCGTCTTATGGCGGTTCGGTCAGTTTCCCAAATTGTTCCCGCAAGAGACTGCGAGTGCGAGAGAGAGAGACCTTTCGCGTTTCAAGGTTTCTCTCTCGCACTCATTGCGGCTTATGGCGGTTCGGTCCGTGCCCCAAAGTGTTCCCATAAGCAACTTCGAGTCACAGCAATTAAAAATGCTAAAATGTGTGATGAAGAAACAGGACCCCTCATATAACTGTCATCTAATACTTTCCGATACGACTTCATGAACTTAACTGACTGACCATCTAGGTGCTGTTTGTAGAAATCTTGACCCAAATCTTATAGGCCATTTTCTCAGCCTCCCCCTCCAAGCTCACCTTTAAGATTCCGAAGAATGCGCAAAAACCACGGATGGTTCAAAGAGAGGAATTTTACGATGAATCAATGATGAATCCTGATTCAAGGCTGAATTATGCTGCGACTAAACAAAGGAATAAGAGGGAATCACTCCTGACTTGATGAGTACTTCACAAAATTGATGATGACTAACCAGAACCCTTTCAGTGGTCGGCTCGATCCGACATCCTGAGTTAACTGCGGGCGGGTTTCACCACAATCACAGTATTTAATAGACACTGATGATGGTGCAGATTGATAAAACAATATTAGGAATGAAAAATCATCCAGAAGGGAAATGTACCGAAATTACGAACTCAAGTTAAGTAACTACGAAATCTAACACAGGAGGGTTTACTGGTACACACTACACGGTATAGAAAAATTACCTCCTCAGCCACTAAAACTTTTCGGATTTTGAAGAATCTAGCACTAAAAGGACTGAGAGTGAAGGAGTAGACTCAAAAAATGACTAAAAGCCGATTTGTAGACAGATTGAATCGTCGTAAACAGGCGAACGTGATTTGCAAGGTCTTCAGAGCATACCAACGGGTGTCCACTTCAACGACTTATATTTTCCATATATTGTCGAAAAAACGTTACCGGACCCGGTAGGGCGGAGGTCAAAGCCCAAGCTATCCTTCTTCTATTAAGACCAAGAAAAGCAAAATCCGTGTAAAATTAGGAGTTTTAGAAGCGAAAAACGGAAGAGAACATCTTCATAAAAATACGTGTAAACAGAGGTGCTCCTATCCGGCCAAGCACCTCTATTCCTAACCTAACTTTCCTTCTTGCGGGTTATGCTGGTTCGTATTCGTTCGCCGGTCTTATATAGAGGTTGTTGGTCCTTCCGCGCAAAAAACATATGATCACAATCGCCACGGTAACGTCAAATCGCTCGATCAAATTTAAAAAAAAAAAAAATTGACAGAGCAGCACGTTTCTCGCTCACACGCGTACAAAATCGTATGCTCGTCCGCACGTATGCATTTATAAAAGGATGACAAAATCTCGCTTCTCTCTCCCACCCTTGCAAAACACACTGATTCGCATCCTTTTCGCACTCGCACAACTTTTCCAGAGAAAAGTTTTTAGCATTTTAAAAAGGGACGCGGGGCCCGCACGGAAAAACTTTTATTTTTCCCGAAGCATTGAAGCCGAGCCCTACCGATCGGTACCAGGCCCCTACCGAACGGTGCAACGGTTCTCCAGGAACTTAGCTTCATCCTTACAAATATAATATAGGAAATATGGGATTTGCGCAAAAATGCGCAAAAATTGATGATAGGAGGCATAAACTAGACCCTTCGAGAAGTCAATTTCCGTGGAGATCCCAACAAGCCTTTTCGAGCTTTTTTTTTTAACCCCTTATCCGGCCTAAGCTCAAGTCAACCTACTCGTTCTTCTCTTCTAATCCAGTGTTGCCAGATGGAGGGTAAAAAGCCGTATCGTCCCCATTTAAATCAATGTAAAACTTTCGGCTTTTTCACCCCAATCTGGCAACACTGCTCTAATCTGTTCCACTTTAATTCAGTCTTCATTCCGGATAAACTCAAATATAGATGAAAACACTACAAGATAAGATTTCATCGGGCGCCTTCAATTCACCGTATAGGCAATTCCAACTCCACCGAGTACGAACAGTTAACTACCTTCCGAGAAACGGAAGAGAGGCGTTCTCTTGAACTAACATGGTCCGTAAAGGGTTAAAGTCCAATTGAAGTTTAACTCCAATCAGATTAGGGTGAAGTTTTCACCCCAATCTGGCAACGCTCCTCTAACCTGTTCCACTTTAATTCAGTCTTCATTCCGGATAGACGAAAATACAGATGAAAACACTACAAGATAAGATCTCATCGGGTGCCTTCAATTCACCGTATAGGCAATTCCAATTCCACCGAGCACGAACAGTTAACTACCTTCCCTGGAGAAACGGAAGAGAGGCGCAGGCGTTCTCTTGAATTAACATGGTCCGTAAAGGGTTAAAGTCCATTTGAAGTTTAACTATCATGATATAAATCATGATTCTATAATAGTGTACGCGTAAACAATGAAGTAAATAGCAACCGTGGGATTTAGGTAAAAGTATTTTAGTAGTAAAAATGTATTCAACATAACTTTAACAAAGTCCTCCATGATCCATTTGTCATCAAAACCTTAAACTTTCCACGTTCCACCCACTCTACGACAAGGTTGAACAGCTCTGAAGGCACTTGCCTCGAGGCGGAGTACAAACTTCACGACTCTCTATTAATTAAGATGATTTAAATTGCATTTATCCCTGTAGGGCCTATACTGCCAACAACTCTTCGTGTGGCGCGATCTTTGGATCGTGTTTGCAACGCGTCCGAACATGTTATCTGCTCAGCTGCTGTCACGAATTAGTGACCACTGTACACCTCTAAAAACCCTATAACATCGTCAAAAACAGTAAAACTAATATTCGATTTCGAGGAATTTTACCATTGTTCAAAGTACTGTGCGCCGCGCCGCCCCCTTCTGAAGGCATATGTATGCCATTTGAGCGGCCCCGAGAATGATTAGGTTTGAGGATGAATCAGTCGTAAGAAGGAGACGGACACGCATACTCGCAAAACGTTAGGGAACCAGCAGCTTCAGCAATCATTACACCTATATTTCACTTGGGTCTCTATCACTTTCCTCGTTGGGGGGGGGGGGGGGGGGGGGTGTGAGCACGGGTTGGGGCAGTCAAGTAGGGGGCTACACTTTGAATCTCGCGGGGGAAGGGGGGGGCGAAAAATTCTTATCTACGCACTGCACAATTTTGAATTACATTAATATTTGAATTTGGCTCCGCCCACTTCCGATGACCGCATATCGGAGAAGCAAAATACGAGCGATGACCATCGCAGGCCGTTGATGGCCATCAAACGGCTTTCGATGGCAAAGCAAAATGCAACTAAAAACACTTTTCATGAAACTCTCTTTCCGGTCGAAAGCATCGGTATCTATCTTATTAGTTCCGTTCCCCGTCAAAGGCTTCTCTAAAGAGCAAATTCTTAAACTTTAGGCTTTGTAGATTAGTGAGAGTGAGTGGGGGAGAGAGTGGACTTAAGTGAGGGAGGAAAAAGCAAACCGCACCGGGTGAACATATTTTGGGCTCATCGGGTATTTTTCCAACTTTCCACTTTTCCCTTTCCTATTCTTTTCGACCACGTCCAGTCGGGTCCGGACCGGTCCGGTTCAGCCCTTGGTGAAATCCTGGCGAAACCTGGATGCGAGCCGAAGAACGTAAATACAAGGATCAGATCATTGATATGCTAAATAGTTTAAATTGGTTGTGTATTGAATTATACATAATATATAAAGTGTTTATATTTATTTATAAGATCAAGAAAGGGTATATTGAGGGTGTTGACAGGGAGGTGGAAGGGTAATTAAATGAAAAGAGTGGTGTAGTAACGCGGTTTGGGAGGTATCAAAAATTCTATGGGAGAAATAAAACTATTGATGAAACTGTGTTCTTGAGGGGGGTACGCCGGTATTATGAATTCAAATGTATGAGATGGGAGAACGAGAGTTTGGGTCAGTTTAAAAAAGCGATTTTTTGGATGCTCATGAATTATCGAAGGAAAAATTGGGGGGATGGGAGATTGTTGGTAGGGTATAAAAGGGGGGATAGTGACAGATAGGTCCATGGCCTTCCTTTTATTAAGTCCTGTCAGTGGGCCGGGCAGGTGAAGATATTAATACCTTAATTTAACCTATCCTCTCTTTTAGTTAGTTTTAGGAGTAGTAGTGAGCTGGTATGGGATTAGCCTCGCCGGCTACTTAAAATTAAAAAAAAAAAAAAAAAAAAAAAAAAAAAAAAAATCAGCGTCCCGATCCCGAATCGCCAGTGCAGTCTCGACTTCGGTAGGGTCTACACGCTCTCATTTTTTCTTCCTTTCTACAAGTCAGGAGACAATGCGCTGGGAAAGGTGAACTCGCGGCCGACCTCAACGTTGCCATTTACGCATTGTATAATATTCTCGGCCAACTGCAGTCAAATAATGAACAGACTATACTAGCACAGAATAATACAACCAGAACGGAACTCTGTCTGATTTTGAAGCAAATTCATTTCGCGTCCGCCATGTTGGGATGTAGGATGTTTACATCTATATTCGCGCGCGAAAAAAAAAAAAAATAATAAAGGACATGATCCGCGAAATTTTTATTCTGAAATGCCAATAGAATAAAAGTGAGGCCGGAAACTTAAGATTTCTTTCCAGAATTTACAGAAATAAATGAGTCTCAACACAAATCACACTCGTCCGCCATGTTGAGATACAGGACCACAGCGTTGCCTATTGGTGCCGTTAAATTCCAAACTTGCTTCCATTGGCTCTTATGGGAGTTTCCGTTCTGATTGTATTATTCAGATTCTGTGATAGAGGTAATTTCAGAAGTGTAGGCGGACCAAAACCACATAATCTTTGGCGAATTTTCAACTTTCATTCCTTCAAATCAATACCGAATTGGCTCCTGACTTTATTCTTTTGTTTTTAAAGTTTTCCTCATTGAAAAGTGAACTCTCAATTTCATTTTTATTCATTTCCATCGAGTAATAACAGAAATAATGTTGACAAATTCCAAAGATTATCGGTCTAGGTCCGCCTACACCTCTGAAACTACCTCTACCAGCTTTTGACCTCAGCCCAATACCGCCTCTACACATACCAAGCTGCTTCTTTGAGGTTAGGGTCATCTTGGTATACAGAGCTTATGGAGAGTGCAATGTTGATGAAATTTAAAATCGTGATTTATCCTCTCTAAATATGATTTTCAAGTCTTTTAATACTTTACGTAAGTAACTAAGCCCAAAACTTTCATTACTGACGTGCTTTTCCAATTTTGGTTGAACTTCAAAAAACCAAAAAAATACTCGATAACTCCATAAGCGGGCCATAAGCTTACGTTTACCAAGACGAACATAACCTCCCCGATCTCAAAACAGAGCAGCCGGGTAGAGCTCGTTTCAGAAGTGTAGGCGGACCTGAATCATAATCTTTGGCGAATTTTCAAATATAATTCCTTTAAAATAAAACCAAACTTGCCTCTGACTTTGTTCTTTTGCGTTTAAAGTGTTCCTCGTTGAAAAGTGAACACTCAATTTCATTTTCATTCATTTTCATCGGGTAATATCAGAAATAATGTTGACAAATTCCAAAGATTATCGGTCTAGGTCCGCCTACACTTCTGAAACTACCTCTATGAGGCGGTATTGCTCAGCCCCTCACGCAAATCGACGCGACGCGCTCTCGCAACCTGTTCCGTCAAATTGAATTTTCCCGCTAGTTTGAAGCCGCGTCAAGTTGTTCATAATACTGTTCCTAGAGAACGCTAGTGTTTAGAAATAAAATAATTTTTCAAGTCACGCACAGTGAGAACCCTGCAAAGAAAATTATGCTCGTCAATAGTCCATTTTTCGGTTATCAGAAATCTTCCATTGACGGAATGTGATAGTAGTGACTCGTTCTGCAATTTGTGAAATTACTCTTTACCTGCTATTTCTGTGAAAAAAAAAAAAAAAAAAACTGTTGCTTTTGCTAAACAGCACTCATTAATTGTGTTAAATAGGATCTTTATGACTCCTCATAATGGAACTGACTAGGTGACCTCCCGAGTTGATGATGCCTCGAAAGCATCCTGACTAAGTTTATTTAGTCAAACATAAATAGATCTCCGCTGGCGGAAAAAAGTTAGTATACCGTCAGATCCTCTCGTCCGAAATGTCGCCTGTCTATCAAATGTGGTCCTTTCTGTGCTCGCCGAAATTTATTCCAGCTCATCACTCAAGATAAACGCGAGGTCGGGCTGTAATTTGTAAACCGCCTCGCACTTCGTAGTTTTTTTGTTGAGGTTAGGTTATGCCGATTTTTGGATAAGGGTAGATTATAATCTACCTTGTTTTTGGATGCTGTGTGGCATTCTATTTCCCTGCGCACAATCACTGTTCTAAATACCAAAAATTGTGCATAGTCGTTTTGTCTGTTTTTTGGTAGACCGCAGCATGGATTGGATCCGTATTTGAAGGATAGAAAGCTGCAATGGGAATGTTCCAAGTGTAATGTTTTTGGATGTGAACGGCTGGAAGCTGAGTTCATGTGATCGAGTCAGGTATCATTGCGTTTCTTGAGAGGTTAGCCCTGTTGACTCTGTTGATACACAGTGATAACGATGCGAATAGACCTGTTTAGGAATGACGTCACGATCAAAATTAGATCCAAACAAATGCTCTATCTCACTTATTCTTGTGGATTTACTCATAAGAAATCAGATCCAAATTTTGGATTGCAAATTCATGCTAGTTAACAACCCGTTTTCTCAACTACACCATTAGATTCCACGAACCTTCCAGTATCTTTTCCCTCCGACATAATTCCTGAAAGATCTCAAGCGAAGTTATAATCACAGTTATACTGAAAGATTTTCTATGTTTTGTCCTTGTCTGACTCAATTTTTATGCTTCATCAATATAGATGTCCCCCCCCCCCCCCTCCAGTACTGTTCAGTGAGGTGGAAAGCAATAATTTGGGTAAAGCCTGTTTTTTAGATCGAAACATTAGACAAGCCACTCTCAATCGAGAGTAACCTGCTCCATTTCTTTCCATTTCGTTTCACGCTCAGAAGAATTAGCCTAATGATAATAGTTTTTTGTCAATCTTTCGGACCAGTCAGATGAATTTGTACAGGCATAGGACGTTTCAAAAGTGTTGGCCGCTGACAGCTCTTTGTTTACATGCGCAGCAAGCCGGTTTAGCTCCTACCGTACGGGTAGGGAGTTGGCGGGGAACGCACTCCCGAACTTTGGTCGGCGCAGCGCATGGAAATATGCCATCTGCGCAAGTAAACAAAGAGCTGTCAGCGGCCAACACTTCTGAAACAAGCTCTAAGAAGAAAGAGCTAGGTAACCCACGAACTTCTCACAGTATCTGTAGTTTTATCTCGACATGGCTGTTTTGATTTGATCAGCCAAGTCGACTTTATCTACCTTCTATCCAACAGCTGAAAAATCCCTTCTTTTTCCAGGTTTGCTTCTGTACTAAAAGTTACACCCTAAACTCTAGCAAGATGATGTGGCATGAAGCACGCAAGCAAGAAAAGAAGATCAGAGGACTTATGGTTGATTATAAGAGGAGGGCCGAAAGAAGAAAGGATTATTATGAAAAAATTGTAAGTCACATTTATTTCTTTCCTCTCTGTTTATTTATTTATTTACCTATTCATCCATTCTATACCTGTGAGCTCTTGGCAGTCCGTGCATCAAAAAGTGGGGGGGGGGGGCGACTTAGATAGTCAAACATTGACACTTTTTTTATTTTTTTTAGGCCGACTGAAAAAGTGGTTCAGAAAACTGTAGGAGGAGAGAGCTTAAGGTGATTCTTCAGCGTTTAGTGCCGGTTTCTGCCACCAGAACGCTACCGTTCGATTAATGTCAAATTACACGCCAAAAGTAAATTTTATTTAAGAAAACAGAGTGTCAGTTACGAGGTACTCATCTGAAGAATGTCTCTGCAAAATATTTCGTCAATATCTTCAAAAATAAGGCTGAAAGTTCTAAAAAGTGGAATATCGCAAATCGATTCTTGTATAGAAATGCGATATTTCATTTTTTGGTACTTTCAGCCTTATTTTCGAAGTTGTTGATGAGATATTTTGCAGAGATATTCTTCAGATGATTATCTAGTAACTGACACTTAGTTTTCTTAAATATAAATGACTTTCGGCCTGTAATTTGACATCAATTGAACGGTAGTGCTCTGGAGACAGAAATCGGCACTAAACACTGAAGAATCACCTTAAACGATTTCTGTTTTTACCATTTTGTCCATATCATTTCCTTTTCTTTCTTTTTTATTTTTTTTTTTGTCCTATCCTTTTGTGAGATTACCTTTTTATTTTCTCCCTGTTTCTGCTCCTAATTTTTTTTTTTTTAATCATTTCAATCGTTCGCTGTGAAACAGTAGCTTAATAAACCACCTTGTTTGGGCGGCCGGACTTTACATCTACTTATTTGTTTATCTAATGATTACATCCAAACAGACTGAAAAGCCCAGCCATTAAATATTTTACAAACTAATGAGCTGTAAAATATCAGCGTCTTAATTAATCCTTTCCCTATATACACAGTCCCTTATAGAGGACGTTTGTTAACATGGATTCTTATGAAACTTCAAAAAAATTGACATACACATGAAATTATAAGAGATAAGTTCGTTCAATTTATTAGTAAAGATCTAAGATTTGTGGAACTATTTTTTCATCTCTTGATACAGCAAGATAGATAAAACAGGGTTTATTATCTTGATTTTGGCTCATGAAAAGATGTCCGGAATAATCCATTTTTCAATCCACTGTTGGCCGTTGGCACTTAGGTAGACTCATGGAAAGTCAAAGAAAGCTAATTTCCTTTTAACCATTATCATTCATATCAGGAGGCAAAAGCAATTGATCAAACAACCATGTTTTTTTAAAAATTACCTACAGTTCTGAGAAAAACGCAAATGAAAATATGTTTGGTTGTTTCTCTGATTCTATCGGTCCTATTTTTAAAAACTAAATATAGTTTAAAATTTATACTCTCCTCTATAATCGTGCAAAAGCTGGAAAGTTCATCTTGATTGAGAACTGCACAGTATAATAAATAGTTCACCGAGGTATTTGTGGTTTTTTCGGAGAACAAGTTTTTCAAAGTTTTTTTGCGTACTAAAATTAAAAATTATCGAGAACTGAAGTTCTTGATCAAAGATCAATGATAAGTAGTTGTCATATTTTTAAAAAGTTGTAGGTCTCATTGCGGTAGATATTCAGCGCTCGTATGAGACGGATAAAGATTCACTGGGAGCTCTGAGCGTTTACCTGAGTGCAATGATTCACACGGACAGCTAAATGGCCAAAATCAGCAAATGATGAGTCAGGATTGATAAAAAACGGATCAAACTAGCGGCTTAGTTATGAAACCTATACAACCTATATTTGTATGGATCGCTTAGCGCATAAATATGCAGATTTTCCATTCTCCAGAAGAATCATGTATCTGCATTTATGTGGTTATTCTAAAGAACTCTTAAATTGAGTAGCGACTGGTGTTACTAATGCTCTTATGTCTTTTGCAGAAAGCTGACCCGACGCAGTTCCTTCAGTTGCATGCTCGATCATGCAAAATTCATTTGGATCCAGCTGTTGCAATGGCAGCTGACAGTCCTGCTACAATGTAAATATTTTAAAAAATGTGATTCTTTCAGAATTTTCTGTATCTCAGTGCAATGTTTAGATGCCTTGATCAGGGAGTTGAACCATTGGAATGTCTTATCGGATTAATTGGTGGATTGAATCATCACGTGACGATCTTCCGATGCGATTCGATCATTGATCTTCCCTGAATCGGGTCCGATCTCTATTCTGGCCAATGGGTCTGTTGCAAACTTTAGCTACAACGATTATGAGTGTTTGATCTAATGTAAAATCGCCTTAAAAGTCCATTGGTGGCATCAGAAAGTCATAAAATGCAATAATAAACTCACAAGAGGCGTTTAATGAAATCCAACATGGCGGGTAAATATCGAGTAATCTGTATGTATGCACCGAGAAAATCCAAGGATGGCCAACTTTGACAACCTCGCTGGAGGTAGAGGTTATGTGTTTGTTTACGTTGTGATTGGTTGTGATAGATATTGTGAGGTTGGCTATCCTTGGATGTTCGTGGTGCATGCATACAGATTGCTCGATATTTATCCATCATTTTGGATTTCATTAAACGCCACTTGTGAGTTTATTATTGCATTTTATGACTTTCTGATGCCACCAATGGACTTTTCAGGCGATTTTGCATCAGTTTAAACTCTCTTAATTGTTGTAGCAAAAGTTTGCAACAGACCCATTCACCATCGATCTCCTTTGCTTACTCAATTCAGTCGATTCCGGCCGATTCTCTCTAAAAAAATGCTCTTATTTTTCCCTTAACCCTTTCCCCTCGTATGTCGGATATATTCGACGAGGGAAAAGTTGAGTTCCACTCGCAGGTCGGATATATCCGACAAAAAAAAGATACCTTCTAAGGACTCGATTGCCGGATATATTCGGCGCGCTTGACGCGCTTGACCAATGATAAGCTCTAGCGGATTTTATGGGAACTAGGACGAACATCACGCACTACACCAGCGCGCTCTGTATACCGTGATGTGAGTTTTTTACAGATCATGTGGTTTGTTTTCATATCGTGTTGATGGAGCTCTACGAGCTGGTGGGGCGGTCGGGTAAAAATGATCACGAGTGGAAAGGGTTAAACTCAGTTTTATGGATCCTATCAGAATGTCAGGTAATTTTCAGGTGTGAATCTGAAAGGAATTCAGATCATTAGCTCAAATAAACAAGAAAAATCAAGTGCATAATTCTTATTCTGATTTAGTGCCTAAAGAATCCATTCGATCCAAGAATCGGAAGAAAAGGATCGATCCGATTCTTTGTCAGAATCGACCTGAAAGAATCATTTCATGAATTTGGGAACCCTAGCTCCGGTAATATTATTTTTTTGTCCCTGAATAAAAAAATAGAGATCGCGCAGTTGGCCTGTGTGTGGTCTAGTTTATATTATCACTAACTTTTTCCTTAACCCTTGCCTGCAGGCATTTTGGGATTTAAATTTTGTTTTAGATTTTTTTTAGACCAGTGGCGTAGCCAAGGGGGGGGGGGGGGGAGGGTCCAGGGGATCTGGACCCCCCCCCCCATGACACTAAAATTTGTCCTATAAAAAGGTAATTCTTTGCGTTTTCAGACAAATTTTACCAAATTAGTATCTTTGGACCCCCCCCAGAAAAATTCCTGGCTACGCCACTGTTTTAGACTGTTCAAAAGAGGACACTTTTTCTAAGCGTTTTGATGGGTCACCCAATTTTTAGCAAAATGTCTGTTTAAATTCCATTGAATTCCATGTTACATAAATTGGTACACAATTGTACCACTTCCTGTGAAAGGGTTGGCTCGAAGAAATATAATTACCTCTAAAAAATAGGATTACGTTTCAAGTTTAATGTTAATCTGATGATGATCACTATGCGTGTCCAGGATGCCTTGGCAGGGAAGTGATGATGTCATGATTGATCGATTTGATGTGAGAGCGCATCTGGATTTGATACCGGAAGTCAAAGCTGACAACAATGAAGCCCCGTCTCAAGAGGAACGAATGCTCAACTATGAGCGATATCGCATTCTTGTCCAGAATGACTTCCTTGGAAGTAAGTTGCATCAATCAAGTGTGAATTGTGTACAGCGGAAGCTCGTTGTGTGGAACTAGATTCCAATCAACGGACGTTCTGTTTAGAATAAGGGGTTTCAAATTCTAATTTGGGTAGTTTAATTTAATTAATCAATTTCAAAGTCAAATTCTATTACAATCTGGATGATAAGACAAACTGAGATTCTTATGTATCAAGTTTTGTGAGTGAATTTTTTCTATTGTGCATAAATAAATATATTTTCATTTACTTTAAGTCTCCCTGGGATCCAATATTGCATAGGATACAAGTGTACACTTATAAAGTAGTCAAGCATTTCTTTCGTCAGACCCTGGTATCTACTTTCGATCTTTTATTCTGATATTATCGGTGTCCAAAAACAAAATTTTGGATACAGCTAGACGTGGGTATGATGCATTTTATTTGCATTTTTCAGAATTTTAAAAATACCCGTTTTTAAGAATTTTTTTTTTTAAATTTGCAAAAAGAAATTTAAAAAAAAAAAAATGACAGTGAGCCCCTTTGTGTTGCACGTTGAAAGAAGGTGATGGAAAGAGCTTTCAAATGAAACCATTTTGGTCTCTCTACGTTGAATAGAACTGGACTTACGACTCTTCAAAGGTGAGGACCTCTGCTGAATTTTGTGAAATTTTGGCGACATCAAAACTCAACAAAAAATTGGCAGGTCAACAAAATTTGACAACATAAGATTTTGCAATTTTTGACCTAGACTAAAAGCGTGCTAGATTTCATAAGAATTCAAGAGGTCAAGTTAGAAAATTATTTTTTTTTGGTATAATTTGGCATGAAATGACCCTTGAATGACTTTAAAATTATCTTTGTTTTCTATTTTTAGTCAGCGAAGATAAATTTCTACACCAGCTTTACATGGAAGAGCAGTTTGGTTCGGTCAAACCAAATGAAATCTCAGTCGAAAGCAAGAAGAAGTCTAACCTTTCTGCCGCCATAGGATTCAACTACGACGATCCAAGCGATTCAGGGAAAGATGTTGCAAAGCCAGACGCTAAAATAGTCGTTGATAAAGATGGTATTGTAAACAGAATAGAAGAAATTTCAGAGAATAAATTGGATGAACCTATCTTCGGAGCAAACGATGACGAAGATGCCGATGATAGTGATAGTGATGTTGATATAGGTAAGTCTAGTTCTGTTGCGGACAAGTTGCGTCCATCCATCTTTCAATTCTATTTACTATTCTATTCTATTATTCTGTTATCTATTTCTATTATCTATTATTCTATTCTATTTTCAATTCTATTTTTCAATGTTGAGCTTAAATTGTGGTAAAACTACAAGATAAAAATTTTTGGTGGTATGGGAACTTTCGCTCGACTGGACAAGTTGCGTCCATCCATCTAAAACATAGCAATGTTTGGCAAGGGGGCGTTTCCCGTAAGTAATGTGCCGGTTCCTTTTTTGACTGTCAATATGAGAAGGATTAAAAAAACTTAAACTTGAATAGTTGCGTTTTTTGGCTCACATTAGTAAAATGAAGCAAACTTTAAAATAAGCCTTAAAAACTTTATATCGACGCTGTATTTCATTTTTGCAGATATGACTCTCGATGTGAACAAAGTGAACACGCAGCAAGCAAATGAGTTGAACTCGTGCGCTCATATGTATGGAATGAATAGCAACGACTATTTTAGTTTTTTGACCCGTGATGTTGAAGAAGCCGAAAATTTGAAACTCGCCAGAGAACAAGAGGAGGAGAAAGCTCTGTATTCAGTAAGTAGCCATTTGGAAGTAGGATTTTTGCCTGAAAGCTTTATTCAAGATTAAGTCAAATACCAGCACCTTCCCCAAATGGGACTGTTGCACACTTTTGCTGTGATTTAACCGTTGACTTAGATGCAAAACTTGCAAAAATAACAACTGTAGCAATAAAAACTCACAAAATGCACGGTGAAATTCATTAAATGCATTTAAATGCGCGAGAGTGTTGGTAGCATATGGCACTAAAAATGGGAGATCCCCATCTCAGTTTCGTCACTTTCTCTGTGGTGACAATGGAAGATTCACAGAGAAATTAGGCACCAGAGTTGTGATCCACGTCCAATCACACCTGGTGACACTGGTGTCAAAGGAAAGTCGTCTCTTATTGGTCACTTTTTGATTGAGTGACAGTATTATTAGATGGGAATCTCCCATTATTAGTGCCATACGCTGCCATATGCTGCCATTACGCTCACAAATTTAAATGCATTCATTGAGTTTCGGAGTGAATTTTGTGAGTTTTTAGTGCTACCATCATTATTTTTGCAGATTTTTGCATCACCCTCTAATTGCTTTTGGCGAAAGTGTGCAACAGCCCCATTATGCGGTAACCTTGTGAATTTTTGGTCCCACAAAAGCTGTGGAACGTTGCAAACTTTTGCTACAGTGTTATGAATGGTAGATTCCAATGTAAAATTGTGTTAAAATCCTAATGAAAGCATTAAAAAGTCTCAAAATCCACTCATTAACCCACAAACAATGCGGTTTGGAGAAATCCAAGATAGTGGTATTTAATTAGTTAAAATAATCTAAATAATTTTTTTTGGAATATTGATTGCTTCTAAGTCATGGAGCACATTTGAATCTGACTTTTTAATAGGAGTCAATCATTGGCTCGAAAGTATCAAACCAAAGAAGAATTTGTATTTTTTGTATTCTAAGGTTGTATCAAATCTGAGACACTTGACAGTTTGAGTTGTTGAAGTACTCTTTGGGCCTCTTAATTAATTTTTTCTTTAAGTTTGAAACATTGTCTTGTTGTCTGTTGTCTATTTTTGAAGCTTTGTCAAACTTTTTTTTTTCTCGAAACTTTTTCAGGGTCGTAAATCAAGAAGAGAAAGAAGAGCATTTCGAGAGAAACGATTGATGGGTCGTAAAATTAGCCCTCCTAGGTTTGTTTATTTATTCTCGGTTTCAGTGTACTGTGGTATGAGATCGTAAAGAAGTAGCTGAAAGTCAGTGAAGAAAACTAGTCAAAAATCACCATTTCTGACTTTTTAGCTTAATATAAAACTTTGTTGTGACATTTTCAGGTTGAAAATATTCGGTGAAAGTGTTGTCCATTGTTAAAGTTGGTCTTGAAATTGTTCCAATGGTAAATTGAGGAGAAATTTACGTTCTAATTTTTGGCCACTTTTCCACGATCTTAGACCATAGGGCAGTGCTGTTTGGTTTTGGCTGTATTTTCAGTTTGAATAGGTCCGATACCTTATTTTACCTCAGCGCCTGAGCGCTTTTAAGCGCAAGTACTGTTTTGAAATCAGGCAGTTTGTCCGCGAAAGATAGACTAAAAGCAAACAAAATTGGAAGGTAGCTGAATTTTGGCATAGTTGCTCTTTACGGTGTGCTTTATCACCAGAGAAAAGTCCTCTGCGAAATCTTGTGAGTGTTGCCAGTTATACCTAAAAATAAAATAAAATAAATAAATATGGTAAGAAAAGCCTTTTTATCAAAACATATCAAAAGCTATCAATTAAATAGAAAGCATCCAAGCATGTTTTTTGTTTCTGCGATGATTTTCAGCAAGACGTCCTTTGCGTTTTTAGGCTCTGACTGCTCCTAAGCCCTCAAAAACACAATTCTATTTTTCAGTGATTGTCGGAGATATTGAGACTCACCTGGCGACACTCATTTAACGTAACGTTTTTCTGAATGATTTTGATTGCCTTGCGGGAGCATCTAGAGTGATCAAATTTCTATGAAACTCTGTGTCTGAAAGTTGTTTAGGTTACCAATTCCATTTCTTGGCTCCAAATTTGCATGATATGTGATTCAGGCATGTTTGTTGAGGTTTTATGTAAAAAGCAGGCTATCTAGCTGTTTGTTTCTCGTTTGACGTCCAAACATTTAATGATGTATCTGAAAGTAGAGAGCTGCGTAATGTTTTGGCAGGTTTCAATTTAAAAGTCCTAACCAAAGAACCTACTCGTCAGAATGCTTGTATAGATAATATAATATCAGATGTGGAAAATGCTGAGATATTTGTTAGAGATGAGGGTTTCTCTGACCACAGATCTATTGTTTTAAATTTTTACCACGAGCCAGTTACTGACTACGTCAGATATGGGCGGAATCTCTCAGATTTTAACAACATATCTCACTTTTTATTACTTTTAAAGACAAAAAATTGGTCTGACGTCTATAATTGTATCGATGTTAATGTAGCATTTGAATCATTCCATAATGACTTTTTAGATATGTTTAACTCGGCCTTCCCCACTGTTAGCAAAAACAGTGCAGTCAGGAAAAGGAATAGGGGTTGGTTTAATCAAGAACTTGCGGAGGCGAGAATAAGGCGAGTTGAACTCCACAGACGAAGTGAACATGACGCTGCTTCAAAAATTGTCTATAAAAATTTTAGTAATCATTACAAAAAATTGATTGCGAGAACCAAAAGAAGGTTCTATTCTAACAAAATAAAGAAGTCAGTCAGCAAAAGTAAAACTCTGTGGGACATAGTAAACAGCCGCTTAAAATCTAATGACAGGAAAAACTTAATACAGAGTATTGAAAAGGGTGTAGAAAACATAGATCAGCCCAAACAAATAGCAGAGGAGTTTGTAAACCAGTTCAGTAACTTATCAAATTCTAATCCAAAACCTGTAAATCTTAAATCAGGCCGCCAAGAAGGTAGCTCCGTGGATTGCATGGAGATATTTTATCCAACCAATGCTGCGGAGGTAACCGAAATTGTGACAAAAGCCAAAGCAAAATCCTCTGCGGGACATGATGACATCAGTATCAAAACTCTTAAAATAGCCATTAAGGAAGTTGCGAATGTCTTAGCTCATCTTATTAACCAGATCTTTAAAACTGGAATTTTTCCGGACAGATTAAAAATTAGTAAGATTGTTCCAATATTTAAGAAGGGTAACAAAAAACTAGTAACAAACTACAGACCTATAAGCTTGCTATCTGTGTTCTCTAAAATAATAGAGAGAATAATGTATACTAGGCTCTATGGTTTCTTAACTGTGACTGGGAAAATTAGTTCAACGCACCATGGCTTTCTAACCGGTAGAAACACTGCAACTGCGCACTTACAACTTTTGAAAAGGATTATTGAAAATCATGAAGCAGGAAAGGAATCTCTAGTCATACTCCTAGATCTAAGTAAAGCTTTTGACATGGTGGATCATGAAATATTACTGAGTATACTTGGAGAAGCCGGCATAAAGGACAAAGCGCATGGGCTTATGGAAACATATCTAGCTGATAGAAAGCAGTATGTCACAATTGAAAATAACTTAGGCAAAGCATGTTCCGGGCTACAAGAAATAGATCTAGGAGTTCCTCAAGGTAGCACCCTCGGGCCACTCCTTTTTCTGCTGTATGTTAACAAAATCAGCAAAGTGATAGCTGCCGATGAAATAGTTCAGTATGCGGATGACACTGCAATCATTATTTCGGCTGCTGATCAGAGCGATCTGTATAAAAAATATCAAATGGTAATGGGGGAGGTCAGCAAATATTTTGAAAGTCTGAGGCTGATTCTAAATATTGAAAAGACACAGATTCTCTATTTCTCAAAGAACTCTGAGGCCAACTTGCATGATCTAACCACGGTAGACTCGGCCAAGTATCTAGGTGTTTATTTCGATACCAAGCTGAAATGGAATCCGCATACTGATTATATATGTCAGAAGCTCAGTGCACTCAGTTTTGTAATGAGACAGCTTAGGTCCAACTATTCCATTGATATTTTGAAAACTGTATACTATGCTCATGTACAATCCATCTTAATGTACAACCTGATATTATGGGGTAAAGCCAAAGGTGTTGATGAAGTTTTCAAAATGCAAAAAAGAATAATCAGGCAAATGCTAGGGCTTAGACAGACACAATCCTGTAGAGATGTATTCAAGCAACTTGAAATTTGTACTATCTATAGTTTGTATATAATGGAGGTTGTGATATGGGTGCGGAATAATCCGCAGGATTTTGAATCCTTCAGAGAGTTCCACACTTATAACACAAGAGGTCAGGCTGATGTGAAGCTCTTGAGTGGAAGGTCCAGATATTATGACAACTTATTTGGCACTGCGGGTAAAATTTACAATAAGTTACCCAAGGAAATTAAATTGGAGACTAACAATATAGCCTATATGAGGAAAGTCAAAAACTTTGTTACGACTAAAGCCTTTTATTCACTGGAAGAATTCCTCTGTTAAACTTAACCTTCAACTAGTCACTCATGTGTAATCGCAGTTAGATCGCAGGGAAAATACATAGATGCATGTACAGTCTTCTGTGCATGCATCTATGTATTTTCCCAAATACTACGTAACCCAAAAAAAAACAAACAAAAAAAACTATGTAACCCAAATACTCTGTAACTTGGCTATTATTGTTAATATCATTGACCTGTACCATACAGTTTTCCTGTCCTATGTACCAAAGTGTGATAAATAAATAAATAAATAAATAAACAGCAAAAATGTCGTTCGAATCCTATTCCAGTTTCAGTCTTTCGTTGCTGAATCAAATAATTTAGATTCAATTATCTATAGATTAATTATCTTTAAATGTTACAGTTATGCTAAAAGAAGTCCAACTCATAATTTATCAGAGCTCTCTCCGTTGCTCTCTAAATCTCGATCGCCGTCGCCAGCAGCTGCGGAAAAAATAACTTTTATCACGTGTTTTGGCGAAGAAAATCAATCAGCGTCTACTGCTACTCTTACCGCTTCCTCCGCTGTTGCTGCCTCGTCTCAACTTCCAAAATCTCGTTCACCCAGGTAACTTATAACCAAAGGCAACAGCTCTGTTTATCCTTCAATCATGCCACAGATAGATTAACACTTTAGTGCTTAAAGTGGGGGGGGGGGGGGTGAATTTTTACCCCAGGCTAGTTTTTAGAAGATAAAAAGCTAAAATTTCAACAAATCACTTGAAGCTTCCATATATTCCTCAAAGAGGGTATTTAGGAACTTTCTACCAAAACATTGAAAGTTTCATCAAATTTTCCTACATTTATAGGTGGAGGCACTTGTTTATTGTCAAGTTGGAATTTCTAATTTTGTCAAGTTCAAATAGAGATTTCATCACAAAAAATGGGGATTCCTCAAATTCAACCTCGGTGTTTTTTAGCTTTTTTTTTCAATGAAACAACAAAATTTGGTTGATTTTTTACCAGTGACTCAATAAGCGACAGGCTTTACGTACTCTTAAGAGGTAGTGAAGGAGAAAAAAGGTATCAAGCGGACAGAGATGAAAAAGTGGGCTTGAAATGTGTGCCAGTGCAATATTTTTGGTCAAAACTTTCCCCAAGACTAAATTTTTGACCATGTTCTTCCTAATGTTAAATTCGACTGTTAAATACATGCAATGCAAACATTTATGCTATAGTATTAGCCTCATTTTGAACTTTGTTCTGTCTCTGTGGGTTTGTATTCATGGCCCATAATCTATTAACACTTAAATGGTCAAAGCCGTTTATAAATGTCTAAATGGATTTTGCTATTGGCGATCAAGGTTGTTTATAAATGTCATTCATGATTGCACGCGTATGAAGCATAGCGGACGTTAAAAACTGTTCACATAATTGGTATACGGGTTGCATAGGGGTATGTAGTGTCCAAAAAATCCGCTAGGGCAAAGCACGTCTCGGCTACTAGGCGATCGTAGCGCGTTACTCTAAGTACATTTTGCTTCTCTATTGTTTGTTGTCTGTATTTAAGGTTACTCAAGTTACTGTTTGTTTTGATTGTGTTGTGATCATGGTGAAACGAAGTAAAAAATACAAAATATGACAATTTTTAGATGTTGTAAGGTTGTTTCTGAAGTTGTCATCAATGAAACTTTACTTCTTTTCTATTTTTAGATTATATTTCAACTCATAGTAGAAACACCCGCAGCTGGTTTTTCTGGAATCAAAAAAGAGGGGATTTTGAGGGGAATGGGGGTCAAACCATTTTTCTTGTAAAATTTTACTAAAGCATGCATCTGAAAGAAGAAAGCAAGAGCTTTCAAAATATGTTTGTTTGAAATTTCTGTCTCATGTCTATCTTATTCAAAAAAAATTGTTGAAAAGTGGTAAAAATGGCCAACCATAGCCGCTAAGCCTGTGCAAAATTGGCCGACCACTTGAGTGTTAAATTTTTTGAATTTATTTGTAAAAGTATTCAATTCTTTTTATCTCGCAGCTCCAATAAGCATGTACTTCCTCGGAAAAGCAGTCAGAAATCTAGGTCTAGGTCACGATCAAGATCGAGGTCTCGATCGAAATCCAAACGACAGTAAGTATTTTATCTCCTGAAACTGTTTTTATGAAAGTCCCTCTTCAACTTGAATTAATTGAGGACTTTTCTGGAAGAAATTCCCATTGAACAAGTGGAGTGCTCTTCCTGAAAACTGTGCATTGTGAGCAAATGGAGGTTTTAGCTGAAGAGCGCACATGTAGTTTTATGGCCCTTTTTCCGGAAAAGTCCTTAATTAGTTTTTTGGTTTTATAGCAAAAATTGCCATTCAGTGATGTGCTTATGAGAAAATTTTATTGAATCAAAGATTCCCAAACAGTGTTGCCAGATTGGGGTGAAAAAGCCGTACATTTTGCATTGATTTAAATGGGGACAATACAGCTTTTTACCCTCCATCTGGCAACACTGTCCCCAAACAGCAATGGATATAATTTATCATTGTCCTAAGACAGTCTATTCAGAGATGGTCACTGTAAATCAGAAATTCTTGGCAAGTCTAAAGATTTATCTTTAGTGGAATAACCATGTTCTTTCAAAACGTTTCTGGATTTCCGATTCGTGTTTCTTTTTCTTTGAAATTCCCTTGAAACTTCCTCGAGGAATCTGAAAGTGTTTTGGTTTAAGGTATGTTTCTGAATTGAAAAGTAATTTTGGAGGACTTTTCAAGTTCAGGTCTGAGTCAAGTAGATCTTAAGTAAAGTCTCTGAATTGCATCCTATAAATTTCCAATTATGGGGCTCTTGCAAACTTTTGCTGTAGGGAATTGTAGAGTTGATTCTTGCATGAAAACTGTAAAAATGACGATAAGTATGCTAAAAAATCATGAAATTCACTCTTAGAATCGGGCCTAATGGCGAGGAGACTCAGGTATCATGGGAGATTCCTATGTAAATTTAGACTTATCTAGCTGTGTTTCCGCAGAGAAAGTGACATAATAAACAGGAATCTCCCGTGATACCTGCGCCGAACCGCCATTACGAACTTGCCGTTAAAGCAGTTGTGTGAGTTTATTACTGAATTTTTGACTTTTTTAGTGGGATTTTAGGCGATGAGAACAGTTTGTAAATTAAAAAAATACGAATCCTGTCGGGAGCATTTTATAAAACATATTATGACAGTCCCAGCTTTAGTAATTTATAAAACTATTTTAAATCTAGTTAAAGAGAGGCCGAAAATAGAGGATGAGAGAACTCGGTATGGATTCCTCAACAAAAAAAAGGGTAATAACTTCTTTGTAATATTGCCGGACTCCCTGAAACGAGATGCACAAAGATGGAGTCATTTCCACGAAAGCTTAAAGGATATTTAAGTGGTGCTTGTATTTACAATGTGAAAGAATTTTTAGAAGTGCAAGTTTAAGTTTTATCTAGTTGTATTATTACTATCCATTTTAAGACTACTAGATTATGTAAATTATTGACACATCTGATACAGGCCTTTGTGCACAATGTTCTCAAATAAAGATATACATATTATTATTATTATTATTATTATTTTCGTGATTTTCGCTGGGTATTACGTTAGATTGGACTATTCATTTGCTCACACTAAAAGTTTGGAAGAGCCCCATTTTAGTTTTGATTTTTCAAGATAATGATATTTTAGACTTCCCATCTCTCATGTATTGAAGTTTCATTTTTCTTCTGTCTTCTAGTCAATCGACTTCTCATGAAACTCGAAGAGTCTACTTGAGGAGTTCAAGATCATTATCACCCTCACCCAAACGAAGTCAGCAAAAGTAAGGATTTTTTTTTTTATTTGCTATTGTACAGGTCATTTTAAACTATGCAAACAGTTTCATTTTGTAAATTACTTACACTAACAAATACATTAAAATTCCTTTACAACATAAAGTATAAATACTTCACAAATACAATGAAAATTCATTACACATCCTTTTTCTAGGTTTGACAATGTTTCCTCTTAAATTCCTCTATTGAGCAAAATGGGTTTTTTAGAAAGTATGCTTTGAGCTCTCTCAGAAATAGTGATGGGCTATCTCTGTACATATTTAGCTATGAGATCTTGTGGGAGCCTGTTAAAATTTTCAAACAGAAATTTTCAGTTTGTTATTATTTGAACAAATTCTTTGTTTGTTTGTTTGTTCTAAAAGGGAGTGGAACTGTCCTTATGAAAAATTGCCAAAGTTTAAATCTAATTAGGTAGTGTATAAGTATAAACTTTATAAATTCAAATGATCCATTTTTTTCAGTGTCAAAAAGGTTTTTCTATCACAGGTCATTACACCTTGGCTGAATGACATTTTTAAACTTTAAAAGCTGTATAATTTCAATGGCTATAGTCCGTTTCATTTAAATGGAAGCTTGAGCTTGACTCTTTCCCCTACGAGTTTTACCCTCACTCTCGTACCTGTGATGACTCGAGACCTGCCCCATCGGTCGGGGATTCCGTCGATCACAATGGACAGTCAACAATCCAAAGGACAGTCCATTGTGACAGATTGGAATCCCCGACCAACGGGACGGGTCTCGAGTCATCGCAGGTACGAGAGAGAGGGTAAAACTTGTAGGGGAAAGAGTCGAGCTCAAGCTTCTATTTAAATGAAACGGACTATACCTAAATTGAGGACCTGAATGTGAAAAGGGCATTTGTTCATTACTGTTTGTTGCGTTATCTCTTCAGGATATTTTAATTTTCCAAGGAAATCAATTACTTTTATCAAACTGAAAATTTCATCAAAAACTATATTTGATGGGTGTTTTTAGTGAAATCGCCCACAAAAATTACATCCATCTAAAAAAAAAAGTTGGAAATGAGACAGTAAAATAATAATTCTGCAAAGTAGAAGTTCACTTTTTGCTCCCAAGTTCTTAATTGAAGGTCTACTTTGTTGGTAATGCAGTGGCTGTAGCAAAAGTTTGCAACAGACCCAATGGCACCTTTTACCAGAAATCATTAACCCCTCATAGACCAAGCCCCCGAGTACACTGGTTTTACTCTTCTAGTCTATTTCACATTGTTCCAGTATTATGACTCCGAATAAACTTGATTCTAGATGTAGACACATACAAGATAAGTTTTCGTTCGGGTGCCTTCAATTCATGGTATAGGCAATTCCAACTCCCCCGAGTACGAACAGTTAACTACCTTCCCTTTATAGATGGAAGAGTGGAGTTTTTTTTTTTTTTTTTTTAAACTAACCTGGTCTGTAAAGGGTTGAAAAATGTCGTTTTTCTGCTGTTATTTAAACTTATCATCATAATTTGTAGATCAACGGTGAAATCATATCGAAGAAGATCAAGAACAAGATCTAGATCTAGATCAAGGTCACGATCTCCTCCGCGCAGTTCTTACTCCAAGAACCGTCACAGAGAATCTCCGCCTAGATTTAAATCACAGAGTAAAAGTCAAGCTTCCACTTCTAACTCTTCTTTGCACAATAGTAGAAACTTTCATAGGTAAGTATTCTTTTGAAAGTATAAGTGAATTTATTTGGAGACTTATTTGTTGCTAAAAGTGTTGAAATTAGAGCCACTTTTTTATCGTGAATTTGAAACCCCGAATATCTTGGGTTGAAACCTTCCTTTCCGTGATTAACTATTGCTAATTTCGTAAAGTTCACTTTTCGTTGTTTACGCGATATTCCTGTGTGTTATGACCATTTTTCTCTTATTTAACCAGTTGTTTATGCGTTTACCACATAAAATTGTAAGGAGTCCTTCGAAGAGATGATTTATCACCTTTTCTACATCGTTTTTTGGCATTTCGGTGTTTAAGTGAACTTTTTTTTCTTTTATTTCTTCACCTAGAATTTTAAAGCTTAGCTCAAAGATGAAAAATAAGTTGCTTCTGTCGAAGGGTTGATGACCTTTCCCACCAAGCCGTGTTTTTTACGTATTTTGGCACGGTTACGTCAAAATTTGTAGGAACATGGAATTTCGCGCAATTTTGTGGACAGTTCTTGTCCAACAAGCAAATTTTTTGGTTTTCTCCCAAAAATGCCCAATTTGGTGTTTTTTTCGCGTTTCAGTCTAGGAATCTGGAGATCACCAAATGAAGCTCTTGCCGGATTCCACAGCCCCAACAAGCTCTGAAATAATTTTTCACAAATTTCAGGTGGCTCTAGTTGTAATGCTAGACAGTTTTGCCAATTGTCTTGTATTTCCAATTTTTCCACCCTCTTTTTCAGCTTCTCATTTCTTACTCTCATATTTAGTCATGCCAGAAGAAAGGAAACATGACCAAAAAATAGTTGAACCCATGAAAATAGAAAATTCTTCATCAAATTAAAGTTCAGAAATATTAGAATTAGAATTCCTCCCAATATGTTTAAAATTCATTCATATGAGCCCAAAAAGTCCTATATATTCAGGAAGCTCCTGAAGCTTGACTCAAAAACCCTGAAACATCCTTGGAAAGTTCTGGAATAACATATCTTGGAGGTTCTCAAAGCCTGTAGAACAATTAAACAGGCTCATGCGAAAACGTTCGTCGTCAATTTTTTTCATATTTGACTTTGTGAGCTTACATCACTCTTAAAAAGATGCTCCATCTGTGTTAGTACTGATCAGACTTGTTCTTGTTCTGCGGCTTTTTGCTCCTGTTTTCCTTGTCTTGCCAGTTTTTACTAATTTTTTATTTGGAGTTAATAAGAGAGTGAATTGTTGATAGTGAATCATAGAGAGCAGAGCTACGTAGATACAAAGAGAGTTAAGGGAAAAGAACTGAAGGAAGAGTTACATAGTTGCATAAAGAGAATATTTAAAAAAAATGCAGTTACACAAATGTACAGAGAAACGAAGCAAAAATAGAGAGTGGAGTAATATTTCACATGAAAAAAGGGAGAGAAAAAATATATTTAGAGCATTTTACCTCCTGGAGTGCTCTAGGTTCTTCCTTCCCAATTTTGAGAGTCCCTGGCAGGTCGCCGTTACTCTCCTCTTTCCTATCTTTTTGTTTTGAGAATACTTTGATCGTCTTTCCTACCCCTTCTTTTTTTAACCAGTCCAGTCGTTTGCTGTGAAATATCAGCATAACGAACCACTGTGTTTGGGCGGTTGGACTTTACTACTACTACTACTACTTTTTAAATTTGCTATTTTTTTAATTTGTCTTCTCAATAAAAATATTTTGGACATCGGACGTTTTCTCATGAACCGATTCACTTAGCTGAACGAAATGAATTTAAGTTTATCTTTCTGATTTTTCTATGTATTCTGTGATTCAAGTCAATCCTCCATAATTCTGTAGCAAAGGTTTGCTATAGACTCATTATGGAGAAATAAAATCTCTTTGAATGGAGGCATTTCCATCCTCTTATGGACTCTGATTTCTGTTTGTAGATCAGGGAATGATTCAAAATCTCCTTCGGGTAGCAATCCAGCGCAGTTACCTGCTCCACCAGTTATTACAAGGTAAATACTCATCATAATCAAATTTTCTTGATTTATTTTTCTTGAACAACTAGGCAGAGCATATTATAAGTTACAAATAAGATTACAAAACAGAAGATAGATAGCGATAGAATCCAAAAACTAATAAATATTTAATAAAAATAATGTAGAGCAGACAAAAAAAATTAATTAAGGATAAATGCACTTTTTCTAACAAGAGAAAAGAACAAACTAAAGAGACACATTTTGAGTATCGGGTCCTAACAAGTAGCAGTGCGTGATATCGAACCGCATCAAAGCGCATGGGTTATCGGTTGATTAACAACGAGTCGAAATTCTGCTCAAACCAACCACTCTCCAGAGTCGAATAGAGACGGAGCATTATGCTGAAATACATAGGGAAGATTTGAGGCACACTGAATTTTTGGGGATTCAACAAAATAACATGTAAAACAACAGTCAACACCTTTTGATGTCGCATGGTGTTGAACGGTGACATTCGGTACACACGGGTGTTAACTGTAGCTTTGTTGAGTCCCTGAGAATTCAGCGTGCCTCTTTTTTTTTTTTTAATCAACTACTATTACATTACTTAGTACTAAACTTACACCTACTATACATTTGAGTATATCTATGAGCTATTTATAACTCACACTTAAATTTTAACTTTTGCTGCTAGTCCAGTAACAGAATATCTTTGCTGGAATAGCAAGTAACATGAAATAAATATAGCTCTACTCCTGTTGGGGGTAGACTGTGTCTGAACCTGTAAATACTGCGTGCCTCTGCTGCAGCCAGTTAGTGGTCCGTCTCTGTTTGTCTCTTGCCCTCACCAATGCATTTTGATGCGGTTTGGTATCATGCACAGCTACTTGTCAGAACCCATTACTCAAAATGCGTCTTCTCTAGTTGATTCAAATAAATATAAATAAAATAAATAAATCAATTAAAAAAAAAAATAAATCATAGAAAATTATCATGAAAAATGGTTTTAGAGGGCACTGAATTGGAAGAGAAAGTATTCGTTTCACTAATATTATTGAATTTGATTTTAAAATTTCTACCTGATTTACTTATGCTATATCATATATGTTACCTACTCAGACAATGGCCTCTTGGTAATATGTTTCCATGTTCAGTAATGTTTGTTGTTTGTTCGTCTCAATCCCTCAATTTATTTGTTATTTTGATTTTATTCTTTTAGATATTATGGAAGAAATAAAAAAGACTCTGACTCATCAGAATTAGAAGTATCATCGGACGATGATAGCATCACCTCAGCTAATAAATCAACCTCAAATCAGTAAGTTTTCATAGTCATTAATCATTAGAGACCCTAAAAAATCACAACAGCAAATTGCGCAAATTTTTTTAACGCATCGTATTGAGACAGGACCAATATATGAGTACAAGTAGCAGACTCCAAGTTCTAAAAAAGAAAATGTTCGAAATGCTAATTAGTGGTTTTCGACTCATCTCCAAATGAAGGTCAAAATGCAAATTTTGCGAACTCGTGGTTTTTTTAAGTCTTGCTTTTTGGGAATTTCATAGTAGATGTAAATCGCCAAAAAAAACAACATTTTGAACGGCAGTGAGCATGGAAGCGCTCTAGAATTCTCTGGACCAATAACCCGAGGAAATATATCAGAATTTCCGGAGAATGTTTACAATAAACCCAATAATGTTTTGATGAAAATCATTGGTCCTCCGATGAATTCCCAAACAATCATAGGCGGAACATGTTCATGCTAAAAATGTCTGTATACATTTCAATAACCTTCAAAAGTTCCGTTTAAACACACGGAAATGGGTTGTTTACTTAGAAGGTTAGTTTTCATTGGCTTTCTGCCTTACTCCAGTAACGCCAGTCTACCCCGGAGAAGAGGTCTGATGAATTTCATCGGAGATCAAGAACGCTCTGATAAACTGCACCGGGAAAAATCGAAATGGGAGAGTAAAAGAACAACTTGGATCCTCCCCGGGTATCCGGTGAAGCTCACCGGGGAATTCTAGAACGCTCCCTTTTGGTCATTTTAGCTCGCGTTTTAGCTTTTTGTCTCAGCACTGCCAACGTAACCTACAAACAAGGGTATAGCGGGCTGATGACTTCTGATCATAAACGATTTTGATCGCTTTCGTTTTCTGTATTCATAATCAGCAGTGCTGACAGATAGTTAAAGCTCATCATTTTATCACATTTTTTTTCTCTTTAATTTGACGTTAATTTTTTTTACTTAGGATGTACTAGCGGGGACAAAGAAAGAGATATGGCACCTCCTATCTCCGCCGTGTTGAAAAACCGTTGGCGGGGCTCAGTAAAAAACGCCTGCAAAATGGGTGTGATGCAACGTGCAGTACGCTGGTGACCGTAATCATTGTTATTATTCATATTGTTGGAAATGAGGTTAGATTCTCTGCAACATCTAAATGTTTGTCATTTGGTGGCCGATGGGATGATTAAAGTGTCGTAGATTTTCAAATTCACTTTCAAATTATACTCAGAGCTCATTATCTAGTCAAATGTTCATAAGATTTTAACTGTCAAGGAGATCCTAACCTCATTTCAAACAACAACAGTAGTAACAATGTTTACGGTCACCAGCGTACGCCACATTGCATACTTCGTAGTAGTCGAACAACACCTTTGAATCATTATGCCATATCTCTTAGACTTAGTAATCTCTGGGTATAACATTCAACACATGCATTATGTGCGTTGCTTATTGCATACTCCGGCTGGGTATCTTTGTCCCTGCTAGTACAGTACATTTCAGTTTTCTCACTAAAACCTGGACCCTTTGGTTTTGAAAGTTAATTATTTTTTCCTCAACCTTGCATTTGCACTTAATCTACTGTTTTCTTTTTTTTTTGTCCAGGTCTGTTTCAATGGGTAACTCAAGTGGAAGATCCAAAGTCAGTAAGAATCAATACTCGATCATTTTTAACTCATTAATTTGTCATCATAAATTTACAGTAATCTGAATCCTTCTCTTCCCCCCTTTTTTTTTCTCTTTTTTCTTGCTTTTTTTATGTTTGTTTCCCCTCCCTCCTCTCATTTTCCATTTTATTTTGTTATCTCTATTGCCGTTTGTTTCAGAGGAAAGATGAAAAAATAAGCCTTTGGTGCATCCTCAATCCAAATTATCTGTCAGAGGTTGTTTCAGAAGTGTAGCCGCACCCAGACCGATAATCTGAAGAATTTTCCAGTTATTTCTCATATTTCATGTTAAAATGGCTGAAAATGAATTTAAACATTGGCTTTTCTTTGGGAAATGCTTTAAAATTAAGTGGGCAAAGTCAGAGGCAGGTTTTGATTTGAGTCATTCATGATTCAATGGAGTACCCACGCATACATATGCATGTACGTGCTTTTACTGGAGAACCCAAGTTGTGAATCATCGTGTTCTAAGTTTTCCAGACATATATAGTATGTAAAAGGGCTCATGAGTAGAATGAACCCCATTCATGATTCATTTGTCAGTATATTCAGACAATTTGTATGGCAAGAAAGCAAGAATTCTTAAAAGCAGGAGCTGCTATGCCAGAATATTATAATGGTAAAGTTGATTTCTGAAGAAACCACGTATAACTTATTGAGTTATTATTATTCTCCTGTGCTGTTCTGAACGGAGTATAATTTTACCCGTTTGTTTGATGATTTACAAGAGTATGCCGTTTCTAACGACTTGTAGTTTTTACAAATCGGAATTTTAGACTTCAAATAACACTCAATCAAACTTTAAATTGCGTTTTTCTCAAAATAGTGTTTTTCTTTATACGTGGTTTCTCTGAGGTTTCATTTGATTTGAAGAAATGGAAATTGAAAATTTGCCAAAGATTATGCGTGAGCTGCATCTACTCTTCTGAAACGAATTCTGGACCCTTAGCTATAAATTTTAATTTATCAGATTGCTTCTTCCATCAGCAAAATTTGCCCCTTTTTATTACTTTTATTTCAGTTAAATGCCACTGAGCTTTGTTAAAGCAAGGTGTAAAAATTAGAGAGTTTTCAAAAAAAAACAATGAGCGAGCCCTCCCTCTATTTGAAAGCATACATTTGTGCATCAACAACAATGGAGAAATGACAAAACTTTTGCATTTTCAAAATTAAAGAAATATACGTGATACGTTCTGACTGACAAAACCAACCTTAGCTTCACAGACCAAAATTTTTAGGAGAGCAAAGAACCGATGGTGGGGTCGAAACTATGGGTTTTTGTGGTTTGATGCTAAACGCTCTCTAGTAGCCTTAAGAATAACTACACAAAATTTTAGTCCATAGTTGGACTTATTTATATTAAAGGGACCTATCGACTTACGCCGCCATTTTCAACTTACTTTAATATTATTATAAAATTAGACCTAGTGCAAAGAATTTCTTGAAACTTCCAGGAACTTTCCTACTCTGCGTTAATTCTTGTTTCCTGAAAATATCAAGCAATTTTATTCATCAGATTATTTTAAAGGGAATTAAGTCCAGATTAAATCGCATGGTTGAAATACTAATAGGTCTGTTTAGTTTAAATCTGCCCAATGGGCCTGTTGCAAACTTTAGCTTCAACGATAAAGAGTGTATCATCGTAGGTAAAATCGCCCGAAAAGTCCATTGATGGCATCAGGAAGTCATGAAATGTGATAATAAACTCACAAGAGACGTTTAATGAAATCCAAGATGGCGGTAAAATATCGAGCAATCTGTATGCATGCACCTTTAACATCCAAGGATTGCCAACGTTGACAACCTCACAGCTTCAGAGGTTTTGTGTTTATTTACGTTGTGATTGGGTGCGATCAATATTGTGAGGTTGGCTATCCTTGGATGTTCGTGGTGCATACATACAGGTCATGCATAAACGTCTTTCGTGAGTTTCATACTGCATTTTATGACTTTCTGATGCCACCAATGGACTCTCACGCGATTTTACATGAGATTGAACACTCTATAAGTCTTTAATCTGTAGCAAAAGTTTGCAACAGACCCATTCAGCTGATAGAGGCTTTATAATAAATGCATGTGAAGGGATACATTTTTCTGTCAACTATGCATGCTCTATCTCCAATCAAAAGTGTACTCATTATCATTGCTGCCAAATTAGGCAAAAAATATAAATATTTTACATTAAGTATTTTTACCAAATCTGGCAGCATTATGTACTGTATTTGGTCAGTTTTCCCTTCAATATTAAACGTTTTCTTGGTTATTTGGGGTTGTACAAAAAAAGTAGTATTTATTTCCATTGCTAATCATCATTACCGTCGATAAACGTAACAAAATAATGTCCAATAGCCCTGCGCTCAATACTATGAGTATTCTTGCCAATGATCTGGTGTGTATTTTTGAGCCGCTTGAGTTCCTTGGAACCAGCTTGCATCAGGCTCATATAAATCCTACTGTTTACCATGAAATGCACCTGTCATCACTAAGATGAGGTCCAAAAACATCGGATAGGACCATTGTAATTGTCCTGATCCCAGAAATACGCTTCGTGAGCAAAGGTATTCTGTAAATTGAGAAACCAGTGAGCACGGAGGATGGGATTTTTTGTCGTCGGTTACCATCTAATCTGTAGGGGCCTTTGAATTCTGTCCCCTATGCTATTTTATTGTCTTTCCAAGAAAAAAGTTTCCCTCTGTGAGATCGGCTAGAGTCCCTATGTACTGTGAGAGTTGCGCCATGTTGGAATTCGTTTCTGATTGGCTCTCAGGTTTAGGCTGTCGAGAAAGCCCCAAGAGGCAAATGCAAATGGCGGAGGGTTTGTTTACTTTTCTCGTACTTGCTTTCATTATACATTTGAAGTAACAGTGACCGCGGTAATCATTGTAAATTTTACCTCTGGCTTGTATGTTATTCTAGAGAACATTTTTTCTTTCAATAACAACCATTTTTGTTGAGAACCGGATCCTAACCTATTAGAGATAGCGAAATTGTGGCAACAGCGCAGACGCAAGTGGCCATCTGCCTTTTGCAATTTGCCTCTTGGGGGCTCCATTGATCCGCTTCTTCTTCTTCATTCTGAATGACATGGCGCAACTCTCATAGTATATAGGGGCTGTAAAATCGGCCAGTGTGCGGTCTTGAGCACATTCTGTTTCTGATTAGTGCCTGCTAAGGGCTGAATCAAATCCAGTTAGAGACTTTTCAAATGACTCAAAAATATTTCTACTGTTAAATTGGGAATTGGTGTTTAACAATGATGTGCTCCTTAGTTATTTGCCTGATTATTTAGAGGAATGAGACTCTTGCTAACTTAAGTACAAGTACTTAAGTTTTAATAGTACTTAATAGTTAATTCTTTTGTAAAATCCAGCTAAAATTACAATGAGTACATTGAAAATTATGAAATTCACTCATAGACTCACGAAATGAGTTTAAAGTTTAAGGTGTAATGTAATGGCGGAGCTACACGGTTACCTTGGGAGACTCCCATCTAATTTGAGGCTTTCCTCTGTGTCTTTTTTATAGAGAGTGACAAATTAGACAGAATGACACTTATTGAATGACACTTGCGTAGCTATGCAGGATTCATACGAGATTTCCATCTTAACTGTCTCTCTCTCTCTCTATTGAATCACACAGAGGAAACTCAAATAAAAGAGGCATCTCTCATGACACTTGTGTAGTTCTATGTAATGCATTTAACTTTAAAGTCATTCTCTGAGTCTGTGAGTGAGTGCCGTGATTATTTAATGCGCCCATCATCATTTTCGCTGGTTTTTACGCAGTAGTTAACTGTTCAATCTCATACAGCAAACGTTAGCGAGAGCCTCATTGGAGCAGCCAATAGAGATTAAAAAAAAAATTAGAGAGATATTACAATTTGAGTTGACTCCGTGGAATTGTGTTCAATCTTGCAACGCTGTATTTTATTCATTTGGACCCACGTGAAATATCGATTTGAAGGAGTGATTGGTGCATCCCCATCAGTTGGGCCCTTTTGAAAGGGTTTAAAAAGACGGAATACAATATTGCGCAATAGTTCACAACGCCACAGAGTTGACTGATCAACTGCATTCAATCAGCTGCTTTGATTTGATTGTATGTAATCAACTTGCTGGTCTTGATGTCTGCGTATTAACAATCGAAAGGTTTTTGTTTCAGGGATCGCAGTCGTCATCGCGGGTTGATTCTAGCAGCTGCAAATTAACTCCGCAGGAGCGTCTAAAGAAGAAAATGCAAGCACAACTGAATCGCCAATGTCAGTATTTATCTCTTTTTCTCATCATTCCAGTCCATCAAAATGGCTAACAGTTATCGATTATTTATCTGGATAGTTGGCTTCATCAGGAGCAAGATAAATCTGTGATAGTCGATCGACATTGGTGATAATTTCATCCTCTCTCTGCCCTCAAGTTTTTGGGCAGTTCAAATTGACTCGACAATTCGAGCAATGTCATGGAAATGGCAATGTCAAGTGATGTAGCATTGTGTGATTGTGGAAGAATATTTCTGACGGAATCCGGAATTTCTTTTGAATGTGTTTATCGGACTTGGCCTGGTGGCTACCACCACTTATAATCATCAAATTATGTCTACAATTTCTTTTCCTCATCCAATAAAACTTTCGTTTCTTCCTAAAAAAAAAAAAAAAAAAAAAAAAAAAAAAAAAAAAAAAAAAAAAAAAAATGAGATATTTTACTGAACACTGAAAAATTAGTAAAAGTAACTCTCAAACACCAAAACTTTGCAAGTGGTTTTTGGTTTTTGCACTTTATTTTAGGCCTTTAATTCTCCTTGAATCAAAATCCAACCTCCCTATTTAATTTTAATGTCTCTACAGGAAAACTCAATTGATAATAAGTGAATTTGACTTTGAGGAAACTTTTATAATGTCCCTTCATTTCAACTTTATGCTTAATTTATCAAGAACTTGACTGTCTTTATTGTGTTTAGTCTGACAAAACCAAAATATATCACTTGTTTGATTGTGTCCTTAAGACATCAGCCTTTGAACTCATCCTCAAAATTGGTAAATTTTAAGAAAAAGAAGAGGTAAAATAATTGATTACTCTTGTATTTTTTGCTGTATATCTTAAGCTCATATCTGAATATTTTGAAAATTTAGTGAAAGCGGACAAACGGGCCGAGCGAGAACGAGTCCAGAAGCAAGCGAAAGAACAGCTTGAAAGGGCCGTTGAAATTCGAGAAATCTCTATCAAAAGGCGAAGGAGGTAAGAAAATTTGTACATGGAGCTGGATGATTTTATTCATCTTTTAATTTTGATTTCAGACACCACCTCAAGTCTCTTACTTTTTTCATGTTTAAAATCAAAGTTACGAAATCAGAACTCTTTTCATTGCTACTGTAAAACTTTGATTCACCGGATCTCAACGGGCCGGCAGAAACAGCTGGTATTGGAGGAATTTGGTAGATTGAATATTGCATTTTTTTTAAAAGGTTAAATCGAAAAAATTGAAGGTTTGACGACTATATTGATGTTTTCAACTAATTAAATAGAAGGTTTAAGTAACCTCTACAGAGTTTGGCAAATGGGGGTGGTATTCAATTATGTACACAATTACCGAGTAATCATAATTGTTGTTTTTTTGGAGGATGATATTATTATAGTAATCAGGACTGAATTTTTACAAGTCACCCATCCGATTAGTCGCAGAAGAATTAGGCCTTATCATAATGACCCTAAAGTTTGTTTGAAATCTGCAAAGACTACATTTAATTACCATCCGAAGATTTGACAATTTCAGATGACCCACTAATTGTGTAATCTATTATACACTCATATTTTCCCAACTCTGAACCTCTAAGGTTGCGGTTGCTTGTACATCAAATACATTGTACAAAGTACCTAATACATACTGTCCTAAAGAATATTCATCCATTAAGTTTCAATTTTATTCAACCATATGTGGCCTTGGAGGTGTAAATTCACAAACTTTCTGTGGCGTCTGTCCGTCTGTAGCCATAACATGTGAAACCCAGCATAACTTTTGAACTATTGATCCATATGCATCCAAATTTTGCTCGGATGTTGCTTTTAACATTCTCCAGAGGAACTTTTTTTGTTTTTTGTTTAACTTCTTATTTTTAGGTTAGTTATGGGTGAAAAATGGTTTCCTTTAAAATCAATGGGAAAAGGGGGTAAAAAAAAGGAAAAATTTAAATATTTCAAAAATGGATCTTTAGATCTGGATAAAAATATCAAAGGGGGGCCCGGGGGTCTACCCCAGAATGTCAAAGGGGGTATGGGGGTCTCTCCCACTGTATCAAAGGGGGGTCTGGGGGGTCTCCTCCAGATTAAATTTGATGTGAGAAAGTGTTCGTTGGGTATACCCGACAGTTTATTTCATCTTTTCTTCTTTCCAGGGAAAGAGCTCGGCGACACCATGAATTCTACGACAGCGATAATAGACACAGCGATTCGTCTGGCTCTGGATCGTCTGCCTCCAGATCTAGATCCAGGTCAAAATCTCCTGAGCGTCCGAAATATTCCAGGTAGGTGATCTAACTTGGATGCTTCCGAAGTAGTTCAAATAAGAGATCAAGTGAAATATCAAGCGAGAGAGGAATATGCTTCTACTAGAACTCTTGCATTTTGAGTATCAGGTTCTGACGATACGGTTGCCAGCTTCCCCAGCTAGATTAAAATAAAGGAAAAGGAGTACAGCACACAATTTTAATATAACTAAAAAGTAAAATGACTCACTGTGCACTATTAAAATATCCCATACAAACGCGTTTCAGGCTTCCATGTTTTAGTAAAAACATGAAAGGAAGATTTAGCATTGATCTAGAAAAACCAGGAATTTATGAAATCAGCTGCAATACATGCAAAAAAGTTCATGTGGGACAGACGAAAAGATCGATTAAAGTTAGAGCCAGTGAACATGCTAGATTTACAAAGAATGGAGAAATAACTCGGTCAGCAGTGGCAGATCATTTCTGGAGTGAGAAACACGACATCGATTCTCTGAATCAGTCTCACTAAAGATGGGAGAACAGTTCGCCCGAAACGCGTTTGTACGGAATATTTTAATAGTGCACAGTGAGTCATTTTACTTTTTAGTTATACCCCCCAGCAAGGATTCAAGGAGGGCATGAAAAATGGCCCCAAAATCCGAAAAAATACATTTGTAGGTTCAAAACGTTGAGATGAAAGCCAGCTGAAATAATTTATCTACATAATTTTTACGAGCCTACAATGTTTTCCTTTTTTTTTGGCCATGTTTCTGTCAAGTGAAAACCTTTCCATTTACAGTGAGTTAATCCTTTTCTCATAACAAATTAATCCTTTTTTCAAAGCAAAGGTTATGAGCCCTAAAAAAAAAACAAAAAAAATTGATAAAACCAGTAAAAATTTTCATTGCAAACTGTGAAAAACTGACTGCTTTTTCCAACAGAAAACTGAATTCTGTGGCTCCAAATGTTTCAGCCAGTTTCACAAGTTTCAAGTGAGAAAGCACTAGGCGTTTTTTGCCTTGCCATTGTGATGACAGTTTTGATAATTTTTTGAGAATACGTTTTGTCGTATTTTTTTAATTCTGTTTGCATGCTCAAAATGTGTTCCTACTTGTTGCTGTTTTTGGACGACTACTGCATTCTAAGTTGTTTAAATGGCAATTTATGTTTTTCTTCGCTGCAAACTTTTGGAGTTTGATGGTCATCACGATTGACCATCTTCTAAGGTTCCTAACCGCAATGACCATCATTTGCCAAAACTTGCCTTCGGAGAAATTTGAAAATTTCCGTTTTGAACGACTGAAATAAAAACTCGTAGATCAAGAATAGAATCAAAGTGAGCACATTTCGAGAGTTCAAACAAATTTAAAATACGACAAAACATATTTACGAAATAGAATAATCAAAATCATCATTGCGATGGCGAAGCGAAATGCGGCTGCTAATGGTGGTTATGGGAGGTCAAGAATCATGACATTTTTAAACCTTGTAATGCAATAGACTTGAATACTATCATATCATTACTCAAACGGTTTTTTTTTTTTCTATCTCAAATGATTTCAGCCTTCAATTGTTCTACAACACCTTAGTCTGTCCTATCTTGAGCTATGGATTTGTCGTATGGAACCCCTATTATAATTACCAAATCAATAAAATAGAATCGATCCAACATAGACTTCTAAGATTTTTATCATATTTAAGATTGGCCAACCTATAAGTTATTTAGAGTACGATTACTCTAATATTAGTCTCAAAGGACATGGCACAATCCTTATGGGAACTGGCTTACCGCTAAATTTTTTTTAAGTATTATAAATCGACAGATTATCACTTAAAAAGAAAAAGTTCTCACGGCACCAAAGTGATCCCATGTCCAGTTTTTTAGCTATTAAAGCTCAAAGACGGGAACTACTTCTCTCGTGCGTCGGCGCGCAATGATGAAGTAGTGCCGGCCGCCTCAGAACTCGGCTCAACGTAGAGTGTGGTCGGCCCATTTCGATTATTCATTCACCCGCTCGACTACCTGCCGAAGTCTCTCTTCCTATTCCACTGCTCGTCTCTCTCTCCCTCTCCCTCAATGCGATCGGAAAAGTGTTTCTGTTTACATTCCGTAATCGGTATCTTCAGGGGAGAGGGTAGGTTGAAGCTGGAGTATCAACAACTTCGGTATCTTAAAGCGTCCGAGGCGCCACGCGCGACTACTCATTACGAGAGAGATGGCAGTAAACAAATGTGACCGAAAGAATTCGGAAGAAGCAAGAAAAGCCGAGAAATGTATAAACAAGAAAACGGACGAATTGTTTTTACTCGTCTCTTGGAACCCAAACGTGCTCGGGCCGGGAAAGAATAGCGTGCGGGGTGAGGGAGAGGGAGAGAGAGACGAGCAGTAGAATAGAAAGAGAGACTTCGACAGGTAGTCGAGCGGGTGAATGAATGATCGAAATGGGCCGACCACACCATAAAGGAAGAAAAGGGGACCACACTCTACGTTGAGCCGAGTTCTGAGGCGGCCGGGCACTACTTCATCATTGCGCGCCGACGCACGAGAGAAGTAGTTCCCGTCTTTGAGCTTTAATAGCTAAAAAACTGGACATGGGATCACTTTGGTGCCGTGAGAACTTTTTCTTTTTAAGTGATAATCTGTCGATTTATAACACTTAAAAAACATTTAGCGGTAAGCCAGTTCCCATAAGGATTGTGCCATGTCCTTTAAAATCCGATCTCTTCAGTCACTCTATTCCTCAGATGATGTTATCTTTTTATTTAAAATTCTAAGTAACGTTGATGCCCCCGACATCCTTAGTAGAGTCTGCTTTAGGGCTCAGGGTCATCCTCTTTGAGGCCTATCCTCCACCTTTCTAACAGGCTGTACTAATGATGCCTGGGGTCATAAACAAATTATAAACCATCTTTGTGCTACTACCAATAAATTAAATGACATTGATCTCTTTTCTCCCAACTTTATTTCTATCAAAACCATCTCCCGCAATTGGCTGTGTTTTAATTAGTTTGCATCTCTCCACAAATATACTATGTTTCCTTCTAAGTCAACATTTTTTTAAATTCTTTAACTAATTTGATTGTTCTATTTCTCTTACTTAAATTTTTTATACAATGTTGATTAATTTTAGGAATCATGTCGCCATCTTTCTTGTCACCTTTTTTATAACTTATTTTTTTTTCTTCTTTTGTAATTCTGTAATTTTATACTGGGCTTTGCTGGTTTATTTTGAATAAATAAATGCTTAAAAATAAATGAAATAAATTATGTTTCAGGAGTCATGATTCCTCCGACAGTGAAGAGGAGATCGGACTGAAAGAAAGAGAGAAAGAGCAAGAGCGTGAGCGTGATCGTACCATTCGACTCAGCGGGCGGGACAACGACCGGGACTTTAGATCTGGCGACAGGTATTCCAGAGGCAGACCTCCTCCTGAAGACAGACATCGCGACCGAGTCCCAGAGCGCGAACATCGGTTCTCGGATCGAGATAATCGTGGTAATGATAGGTTTGATAGAAGCAAGCATTACAGCGACGGGTTTAGTAGCCTCGATCAGGGTGGTCGTCAAAATAATGACAGAAATTCTTATTTTGACGATCGACCTGGGCGCTATAGCAGAGATGATGGAAGGAACAGAAATTCTGGTGATGACCACGGCTCTCGAAGGTAATTTTTTATCTATCTTCTTTTGATTAAAGGGGGAATAAACAACCTTATTCAGTATGGATGTAAACTCTATTTTACATTTACCCAGTCAATGGTTAATGTAGTGATGGACGCTGGGAATATTCATGATCCGCAAATCACTTGGTTTTTTTTTTTTTTCAATTTTTATTTTCTACTGATTTTGAGTGTACCTCTATCTATTGGAAAAAATTTACTCTCTAAAAATAAAGTAAAGTCTATAATTACATCGCGAAATTATCAAATAGTCGCAGTTTATATCTTTGGATGAAAATTATCCCGGTATCGCGTAGTTACCAAATGAAAAGGACTCATATGAAGGAAGTTGAAAATTGACGTTTAACACCTTTAGATAATACGCACCCGGATAGTTTAGCCGTGAAAAGTGTGTTTTTGATGCGTATTATATACAGGTAAATACGGTAAATTCCCGGGAATAAACCAACATAAGGTTCATGTTCTTTTGTCTTGTGCTGGTGTGTTCTCAAGCACAAATGTTTTATGTGAAATTCAAGTGATTTGGGTGGCTGTATATTACTTTGTAGTATCATATTTTCCCGGTGATAATTTGTGTATATGATGCGGTTGATGGTGGGTACTTTTTGTCAGATGTTCACTTAGAGACCATTTGTGAGGATCCAATTTAATCACAGAATCCTTCAAAATTCTTGCCAATACAGAAATTCCTTTGTCAGTATGGAGCTAATGACAAATTCGAAAATAAGACTAGCCCTGTAATAGGGACCTGTGTGTTGTATCGCCACTTTGCTTAACCCCTTAACGCCCACGCCCGTATATATACGGGCTGCAAAAAACCACCTCGAATGCCCTCGCCCGTATATGTACGTTTTTGTACCCTCTCGTTTATTATGTGCTATAGCGTATGTTGTAATGCATGAAATGTCAATGATTAGTAGCGCTATCTGTTCCGGAGAGTATGAACTACAGCTTCCGACCACTTTCAATAGAGTGGCAGCATATTTTCAGCTGGATTCCTAACCTGGGCGTTAAGGGGTTAAAAGCCTAAATTAAATTAAGTGGATTCCTGAAGTTTCCAAATGACACCATCATTTTTCTCTTTTTTCTGGTTCTTGTTTTAGACCTGATTCTTCATTCATCAGTGGCTAAAATTTGCAATAGCCCAATTTCATTTGCTAGAACAGATGCATTTTGAATACTAGGCAGTGTCGCCATCTTGCAGAGTTTCCTCCAATTTTTAATATGTAACTCAACATATTTTTAAATGTGACGCCAAATTCAGCAACACTGGTATCTGATTCTGACAAGTAAGGGTACCTACATCTGGAATGCATCGAAACGCATTGGTGAGTGGTTGGTCAGTAAAGAATGTAAACTGCTCACCATTGTTCTTTGATACGTTTTCCGTAGGTCAACGCCACTTTATACTGGTCAGGACCCGATACTCAAACTGCGCATGCTGTGGTTCAGTTTTGGCAACGTTGTATTTTGTCCATTTAACCCCTTGTAAAAAGTCAAATGAGACGGTGGTCACTGAACACCCAATAACTCAGTCTTTTACATGAGTTTAAATGGACAAGCTGCAGTGTTGCCTAATTGCACTGGTTTTAATCTTTTTCTCTCTTAATTCCTCCTAATTTAACGCTGTTTACAATTCCTGTTTGCATTTTGTTTGATTTCAGACCGCTGGTTAACTACTAAACTCTTATGAAGACATACCAGGGAAGTATGCCAAATCCTGTAATTATTACTACCCAATTTTTTTTTTTTCTCCTTTTGTATTGTTCTTTGGTTCCTCCTTTTAATGACTGTACGTTGTGATAAACATGGTGAATAAAGTTTTTATTGCGAATATTAAATGCCTAACTTGTTTTTTTTCTACCACTCAAGTTGTATAAAATCTGCAAGCCTATCATTTACCTCATCGATAAACCAACTGTCAACTCTTAGTTTACAAAATGAGTCTAATGCAAACTTGACGTTTTTAGTCCGATAATTTTTAGGTCTAGAGTATGACTTTAGTCCTGTAATTTTAGTCTTGTAATTTTCTGCCTCTGGCCGGTCCACCACTAGATACTCTGCCGCTGGCGGATCATCAGTGACGGAAATTACGAGACTAAAATGGGAGCCCGGACAGGCAGAGATCCAATGGTGTCGCAAAGATGCTGATAATTGTTGAATTCAGTTGAAGGGTTTTCGACCCAAGGAACACACCTGAGCCATCAAAAGTGCCAATTTTCCAATGCTTTACTTTGGCCTTTTCCGGGGTTTTTCGGACAAAATGCTCAAAAAAAAAAAAAAAAAAAAAAAAAAAAATTGGGTCTGTTTCTTTAGAGCTCAATATCTCGAGAACCATGCGTTTTAGAGCTTAACTGCTGCGAAGGGCTGTATGCGATAGATATATAAATGTATACAATGAGCTATCAAAAGATAGGAAAATGTGAACAAAATTTGCTGAGCATAGCTCGCAATCAAGCTCATTCCTGTAAAACTATTTCGTTGCGTACGACTCGACACATGGTTGGTAAGGGTTGAGAGAGTTTGTGAGTGACGGTGTTGGTCGAGAATTATAATACTTGACTGTTGCTTTGGTAATCATCATTAAACGTCTCGTTAGTTAACGGCTATTTGTAGATAGCTATAAAAAACGAGACTCTTAATGATGATTACAGTAGCAACAGCCAAGTTTTACTATTCTCCACCAACACCCTCCCTCATAGACTGTCTTAATGATTGGTTTAACAATGAAGTAAATGATAGGCCCGCAGGTATTTTTCTCTAAAGATCAAGGAGAAAGAGGCAGATAGAAGTAAAGGCAGCTATGGAGGTAACAATTAAGTTTGATTGAATCAATAATATTTTCTTTTATTATTTAAATCTTTAGAAAACAAGAAATAAACTAAAGTACAGACGTAAAATTTAAGACAAAATTCAGTATCAATTAAACACTTGCAAGAAACAAACGGGTCCTGATAGCCATAATTTGACTTACGTTCACTCCTTACCATAAAAGTCTAAGTGGTTGGGGACAGCTTTATGTCAAACCACTTTAGCATGTTTCAAGTTTAAAGTTGGATTCATCAGCAACTTAAATTTTGAGTAATAATTTGATGACGTTTTGTAAAAAAATAAGTTTCCTTTCTTTTTTTTTAAAAAAAATACTAACTCTTCCCGACAATTCTACTTAAATATTGATTGAACATTGGGCAGAAAAAAACTCTATACTGACCTCATGTGAATTGGCTCCTGATGGCAGGTTCTATGGTTTGTTATTCTCCATTTTGAGTCTAAACCAAAAGTTTGATTGCATCAACAAAACCGTTTGAGCCCCTCAGAAGTTAATAACAACTATGCGCACGGTTTATTTGACAAGTGAGGTGCACAATGTCGACTCTACAATGCTGACATTTTATTTATTTCTTTCCCAGGTCTGCGCTCACACTCATAATGTGGTTGTTGGTAACTCTTGCTACATGCAATTGAATAGTTAATACTTGCGTAAACACCAGCAAAAATGGCAAGCATACAAAAAAATCATGAAATTCACACACAGACTCACAAAATGACTTTTACGCTGAAGGCGTAATAGCGGAGCTACGCAAGTACCTTGGGAGATTCCTATCTAATTTGAGCTTTTCATCTGTGTGTTTCTGTACAGAGAGTGATAAATTAGAAAGAGGAATCTTCTATGATATCGGCATGGCTCCTCCATCTTTGTTCTCTAAAATCATTTTGTGAGTCTCCATACTGATCGTCATTTTTGCTGGTTTTTACGCAAGAATTAACTGTTCAATCCCTTGTAGCAAAAGTTGAAAAGAGCCCCATATAGTTAGGAAATGTCCTGCGCTACTCAATTCAAGAAGAATGTAAGTAAAGTTCAAACTTTAATAACTTCTGAACGTCTCATATGACTCTATACGTGCAACATTACTTTTGGTTCAGAATCAAGCTGGTTGCTTGCCACGTCATCAGTACAGCAGGATCCAGACTAGACCAGAATTATTTGTACCCAAGATAAGCAAAAATCCAAAGGTGTTAACCTAACATAGAAATCCATCTGCTAATTTTTTCAAGTATAGTAGATGAAGCATGGTCTTCACTACATTTGACTGCAGAAGCATATTTTAACGACACGATCTGTCAAGGGGTTTGGAATCAACGCAAAACTGCTGATTATTTTTCACGTTTTTGAGATCATATGAACTTCATTTGAAAGGTGGCTTCAATTGAGCCTGGCAACTTCGTTGCCATCCATACCACAAAAGCATAGAGAAAAAATTAAATTTTTATTTCTATGTTCATATGTAGCATTGCTAATTTAAGTCCCTTGCTAGATTCTGTGGCAAACGAACGCTTGTAAGCTAGAAAAAACTTGACACTTTTTGCACCGGCATACTACTCCATAGACGGAACCACCGTGTATATGTTAACGACATTGTAACTTCAAAATGATGGAATTTCCTTCTAAATACATGAAATATTGGCTGCATTTGCTGTCTGGTCTTTTCTGGTTTATCAAAGATTACAAAATGATGCAAGACTTGTATACATATAAATGAAACATTCAAATGTTTGTAGGTTATGTTGATGTTTACATAAACGCGGAGGTTCTGTCTATATAAGTGTATGTCCTTGATAATAGAGTCTAGTGTAGCACAAGTTGTTTGAAATGGAAGAAATTTCCCGAGTTAATGAGTGGACTTTGAAAGTTTTTAAAGTGCACATCGTAATTTTTGCCAAATTTTACATCGGAATCAATGTGTCATATAGCTGTGGCAAAAGTACTCAACAGATCCATTCTTTATAATTTTTCAAATTTTAGATACCTCTGTGTATTAGAAACTTAATTTAAATTAAGGTTGATGGGCTGGCTGGGTATAAGTCAACAGTTAGTTCAAAGAGAAAATGAATAAATTTCTGAAGTATAAGAAGATTTTCATGGTGCATACACAGTAGTGAAGGAAGTTGCTGTTTATAAATCATTTACAGAATGATGATCTAGAAATTTTTTGTTAAGGCCGAAAGTGTTTTTGATTTCAATTGAAAGAACAGTTTATCGGAAAACAAATTAAAATAATGACACAGGCAATAACATCCTATAGAGCACTTAGTTGAAACCAAATTCAGTACATTACATCAAATCATCGAATTTAGTACAGACAAAATCAAATTTAGTGGTTAAATGGAGCCCGTCACTGGGTGAGACTCTCATAATCCAGCATGATAGCCATCAGAATTAGGACGAAAACTATCAAGAATCCCCAAAGGCATCCTCAACAACTTCTCAGCTTCAAGCTACCAGAAAACTTGTGCCCTCTGCTTTTCACTTCTCTAAATCATAAGATAGACCCTGCTGAAGAAAACAAAGGAGCCAAATATTACTTAAATGATAAGACTTCAGCTGAATTTTGAGCGTTAAGTGCCAAATGGGGCTCCTGCTACGTTTTGCTGTAAGCAAATGAATAGTGAAATCTCGAGTCAAATCCAGCAAAAATGACAATGAGCACATTAAAAATTATGAAATTCACCCAGACTCACAAAATGACTTCAAAGTTTAAGTCGGAATGACAGACTACGCAGGTACCGTGGGAGATTCCTATCTTATGTGAGACATTTCTTTGTGTGTTTCAATAGAGAGTCAAATGAGACAGAATTCCTCCATGAAACCTACGCAACTCCACCAGCTATGCAGGTATCAGCGGAGAATCCTATCTCATCTGTGGAAACACAAAAGAAAACCTCAAATCGGATAGGAATCTCCCATGGTACCTGCGTAGTTTCTCCTTTATGCTTAAAACTTTAAAGTCATTTTGTGAGTCTCTCAGTGAATATCAAAATGGGGCTATTGCACACTTTTGCTATAAGCGATTTAACAGTCGGTTATGGCGTAAAAACCTAGAAAAATAACGATGGCTGCACTAAAAACTTCCAAAATACACTCCTAAACTCAATAAACGCAGTTATTTGCGCGAGCGTAATGGTGGCCGAAGGCACTAACAATGGGAGATTCCTATCTTACTTTCGTCACTCTTTCTATGTTGACAAGGGTGATTCACAGAGTAATTAGTCATCAGAGTGATGATCCACATCCGATGTATGGTGCCGCAACACCTAGTGACACCGGTGTCAAATGAAAGTAGTCTCTTATTGGTCACTTCTTGATGGAGTTTCAGAATTATTAGATGGGAATCTTCCATTGTTAGTGCCTTCGGCCACCATTACGCTCGCACAAATAACTGCGTTTATTGATTTTAGGAGTGGATTTTGGAAGTTTTTAGTGCCGCCATCGTTATTTTTAGAGGTTTCTACGCCATAATCGACTATTAAATCGCTTATAGCAAAAGTGTGCAATAGCCCCATTGTTTAATGTACTCACCGTAATTTTAGCTGGCTTTTACTCAAGCAATACACTATTTAGCCCATTGACTTACTAACTAATTTCAAAAAAGTTGTGTGGCAACAGCACTTCTGCACGATTTCTACGCGAATAGCGCTCTCAAAGGCGAAACTGCGGAAGCTGAGTGAAGCAAGTGCCACTATTTATCGGAAAATGCCGAATGTTCTTTAATGGTGATGCGTCGGCGCATCAGTGCAATTCTGGCCATTCCAGTCTGTGAACTTGCCAAAGCGCGCCAAGGCAAGTCAATGGGTTAACCACTTTTGTAGCAAAAGTTAGCGAGCCCCACTACGCAACTTTCCCGCTGTTCAAAACATAATATGATTGGAGCATTTTCTTGAATTTATCATTATACAAACTCCTCGCAGAGCCAATAATTTTTAGAATTAGAATCGCAGATGTTGTTAAATTCATCAATAAAAAAATAATGAAGAAATAATTGCAAAATTAGTGCAACATGGCTAGTGACTTATCATGTTCTCTCCATGTAGGCTTCATTTTTCATTTTAGGAAAAGCGAAACAAACTTTACAAACATTCCACTTTTTGCGGAGCAACCTTTACTCAACAACCGACTGGACAATGATTTTCAAAAGACCTCCGACCCAAATCGGTCTCCCACCCAATAACGTCGCTTGTACTTAATTTTATCATTTTATCAATCAGTTTAACTAAGCAGTCCCCGATCAGCTCTCTCGAATCATCATTGATTGATCTCGAGTCATTGCTCATTGCGTCCCAGTATATTTCAGGAGTGCGATCTAATGTAGTATGTTACAGAGCTGCTGTTTAGTCTATATTTAATAGCACTTAGGGGGGTAATTACAGAGGATCGGATCGTTTTGGGTATCGTTATCGGATCGAGAACATGTTAACCTTATGGGTGGCTTCACTGATCGAATCGTTTCGAGACGCTCATAAAGATTGAAACAGATGGAAGGAGGCAATGACTCGAGGGCTGTCATAATCTCAATTGACTCAAGTAGGAAGAGGTGAGAAGGGGGGTTACCTGCAAGATCGAGTTTCGCAGTAGCAAGCCCATTTGATTTAACCCGTTTGATAACGATACTGATACTGATAATGATAACGATAACGATCTGATCCTCTGTTATCACCTCCCAGAGCATTCACCACTATGGATGATCCATTTCCATTGTTCTTATGGGGAGATAAAAAATTGAGATGCACATCAATGTAGCTGAGAAGCTCATAACTGGATTGAACGTGATGGCCAAAAAGCAATTTTTGAACAAGAAAAGTATTTGGTACTGAAAGGGTTGAGAACATGGGTGCCAGATGTATAGGAAAATTTATTAGATTTTAGTGATTTTACATTGATTTAAATGTAGGATGTGGCAATTAATCCTCACCATCTGGCAACAGTGGAATGGGTTGAGAAAAGCAAACTCTCATTTAACTTGGAATAACTAATTTTGATTATTTTGATTATTTTTTTTTTTTTTTTTGATTTTGAGCCAAAGATGAATATTTTATACTACATTTTCAACTGGCCTCTAAAAGACTCAAAGCAAGCTTAACGCGATTCCAGGGCCGTTTGGTTCGAACCGAGGACACCACGTTGTGCTGCTCAAAAAGTCAACAGTTTCTGGCTAAAATTGATGAATTTACACAAAAATTACAAGTTTGCGAAACGTCAGCACCTGAGAGTATACTTTAGGAAGACACCCTGAAAGTTTCGAGATGAAACACACAAAAAAAAATACCAGGATTTAGGAAATACAAAAATTCCCATAAGCCTCAATGAGTGCGAGTGAAGCAGATAGACATGGTATCACTCGCACTCACTTGCACTCACTGAGCTTATGGCAAAATGAATTTCAATACTTCCTGCATTGTTTCTCAACCAATTTCGGGCTTAAAAAGTAGTAGTAGTAGTAAAGTCCAGCCGCCCAAACATGTGGTTCGTTATGCTGATATTTCACAGCGAACGACTGGACTGCATAAAAAAAGAAGGGGTAGGAAAGACAATCAAAGTATTCTCAAAACAAAGGATAGGAAAGAGGAGAGTAACGGCGACCTGCCAGGGACTCTCAAGTTTGGGAAGGAAATACCTAGAGCACTCAAGGAGGTAAAGTGCTCTAAATAAAATCTAAAAATACATAAAATAATTATGCGGGTGCTGATAGTCTCGGATTTTGCGTTTTTCTATGTTTCCAATTTAAAATGCCAGAAACCCAATTTTTCCGAAGAGTGACTAGTGAAGCTATCTATCAGATTGAAATTTGGAGAAGTTTTGCCTGAAATCACCTTATAGTTAAGAGCAAAATCAGAAATGAAGCCCAGCTTTTTGGCCCATGCTCAAAGTGGTCATAAAATGTGAAAATTTACACCAAGACAAACATTAACATCCAAAATTAGGCCTTCATACGGTGGTATTGCATCTATACAAGAGAAGTTTCGGAATTATTAGATCTAAGAGAAAAAACAAAGAAATACATACAGAGGTGGATAGGAAAATGAAACGCATCTCATCTCTTATTCTTTCCTCATGCGTTCTTTATTTTTTCTCATTTGCGCTAGGCGCGTACTTCTACGAAGACGAGTTCCTACCATGCGTGAAGAAGCAGACGATACCTTTGACACAGACTCCCAGTTCATTATCACATTATCCCACTGCAACAAAAAAGAGGAAAATATTAAAATTGATGAATGATCAAACTTAGATGTGAACTGAGTTCAGCGCTATAATATTACAGGGCATCACAAATAACCAGGAATTGTCAGTTAATTTTATTCCATCAGAAAAAGCATGTAATCATCAGGTAATTTTGATGACAAACTGGTTCCATCAGATAATTTAAATACGAAACTTGGGAACCAAATTAGTTGATTAATTTTTCCAAAATTATCGACTAGATGAAGTTTAAGTCTTCAAACGTGTTTCAATTTTTACAGCGAGGTGATTTTATGACATCATAGAAAGCTCAATAAGCATCTTGGGAAATCAGGGAATTTGAAAAATTAAAAATTGCTAGACACCCTGTATTATGCTTATCAAATGATTCAAAGAATTAGTGCTGGGCGAGTACTCTAAAAAAGCTCAAAACTCGAGTTTTGAGATCGAGAGGCTCTACTCGAAGTTTAAAAAACCCTCTAGAGCCGAATAAATTTGATTTACTGCCCGATATTGGAGAAATGAAGAGAAAAAAAGTAAACAAATTTGGAAGAAGTTAAATTTTATTGTCGTTTTTTTTTTTCATTTTTCATAGAAAAATGCTATGAAAATGAAGAGTTGTGATTACTCGAGCTCAGCTCAAACTCGGAGCTTTTGCTAAAAACTTGACTTGGCTCTACTCGAGAGCAAAATTTATTACTTGCCCAGCACTACTAAGAATTGTTTCAATTAGAGTGAGTCAAATTACGGACAAAGTATAATGAATTATAATTTAATTACATGAGAAGGTGAAATAAATGAAAATGAATCATTACATTAATAAGAAATGAAGACACTTACAGCAGTAGAACAAAGTTCGCTTCGGTAAGGATGCCATGATACATCCCTGACACAGGCTGAGTGACCCGTCAGAGTGGCTCCGATCTCTCCGGTCAATGCATCATAAACTGTAAAAAGAAGAAAAGAAACTCATTTCAGAGGATGAACAAGGACCAGAGAAGTCAGTTAATCCTTGAATGACCCGAGAAGAGAAAAAATAGGTGATTCCTGATAAGGCCTGTTTGTTCTAAATAAATAGGTGAAACTAAAAACAGACGGTCAAAAATTAAAAGCACTTAATTATAGATCATTTCAGAGGTGTAGGCACACCTAAACATGGTTCATGGCAGATTTTTAGAAAAAAAAAAAAAATCAAGTTTCAAGGACTTTTCAAGGTACGGGATTTCAAGGACTTTTTCAACAAACAAAAACATTGTCACTTTTTTACCAATTTTCCAGAGGCGGAAAATAGAATGGTGATTCTGAGTAACTCTCTCCTTTCGCCCGCCCACAACTCACACACTGAGACGAGGCGCTGCAATCATCTCTTTCAATACCCACTCTGCAACCTCCAAATTCCTGGCAACTCCTGCTTCCTATCTCGCAACTTTGCAACCAAAACGACAACATTTTTCAGGTATACAAACAAAATTATCAACAAAATGGCAAGCTGACGAGCTGAAGCTAGTAATTTTCAAGGATTTTCAAGCACATTTTACACATTAGCGTCAAAATTCAAGAACTTTTCAAGGCGCCATGAACCATGCTAGACAGATAATCTTTGGAACTTTCCCACGTAAATTTATACATTAAATGAATTAGTTAATTAATTAATACATTGCGAAGAGAAAATTAATGAAAACGAATTTACTTATAGACTTGCCATGGAATTAAATGCTACTCCATGCTATTAAGTCAAAAGTTCAAAGTCTTAGGTAAGTTTTGTTTAGATTAAAAGGAATGAAAATTAAAACATTAATTATAAATTATTAATTAAATTATTGGTGAGCTACGCATACATTTCTGAAACAACCTCTACCCTGAAAAACCGATTGTTCTGAAACTTAATGATTTGAATATAATTTTTTTCTTGAAGACTTTTTCACAAGCCAATTTGATGTAAAATCTTGTCAGGACATCATTTTTCCCAGTTTTAAAATCACAACCCAACATAAACTGTCTTGCAGACAAAATAGCTTGACTTGAATGCAGGATTAATATTAACTTTAGAGTTTAAGACTACACTTACTGACAGTTTGGCCTGAGGCACAGCCAGTGTAAATGTAGCGCTGCCCTGTAGAAAAAGCCGGAGAAAACCGACACCTGATGAGAGTTTGAAGAACTGAGTGTCCACGGTAGGTCATGACTGATGTATCACCATCCAAATTCTTGACATTTTTACAAACTAAAAAATTTAAAAACAAAAAATAATTATACATAAAACCATTCAATCTTGAGAAACTTAGATTACAGTAAAAGCTCGATGTGTCGGATCGTCTTCGGACCATGGCATTTATCCGACTTAACGAAAGTCCGACTCATGAAAATTACGTCTGAGTCGGATTTTCCCCCAAAAAATCCGACTCAGCGCGAAGTTTCCCAAAAAAAACCAGTATTTTCTTGGCGATTTCGTAACCAACACTTGTGTCAGCAACTCGGATGTGGGAAAAGAGGTTTTGCCGCTTAACTAAACAAACTCCCGAGGGGTGTCTTATCAATTTTACCGCGAAGCAATAGAGATTCTTCGTTGCGACACGATGACTGCCGCGGGCCGCCTGCCGCTGAACCGGCACCACGAGCACGACAGCGGCTCGCGGCTGAGTCTGGTTGGCGCTCGCGCTGGAGGTGTCTGAAGGAATTGGTCTTTTCGGACGCAGCATCTAGTATGAATTAAGGAGAGGGGGAGGTATCACAATATCACACCGACGCAAGAGATTTTCTCGTGTCGTTGATGAATCATCTGGTCTGCTGAACTCTGCATTTTTTTTGTTTACTTTTCACCGATCCCCCCCCCCTTTTTCTTCTCCTAAGTGTCCAAGTGTGCCGTGTCGCGCCAAGACTTTGGTGTTGCGTGCCATTCTTCCTTTGTTTCCGATCAGTTTCCTCATCTTGTCACCCTGTCGTATTTCGTCTTCCGTTTCCGGCTAGCATAATGATGCCACCATGGCAACACTGCTGGGCCCAAAAAAGTCGGTCCTTTCCGGGACCAAAAGACTTCTAATCCTCGAAGTCTTTTACGTCCCAGACTTGCGAAGGGTGTACGAGGAGTGCTACATAACCTCAAGGTTGAGCGAACGTTTGCCGACCGTACGTTTTACATAGCACGTACCTCTTGCTTAGCGACTTAGCGAGGACTCAACATTTTTTTGGCCCTGTGGCATGGAGTCGTCTTTAATTAAATGCCGATCGTATTGGAAACTCTCTTCGGGGTCCTTGCAGTGTTATCACGACGACGCGCGACGCATCACTCACGACACTCACTGCCCCGCCGCGAAGTCGGCGTGTGGTAGAGATGAAAGGTGGGTCGGCTGGTTTGATATATGACATGAACACGCAAACAAAAATTTGAACTCGGCAATCTGTTCTTGGGTTCTTTTATTCGTTTATCTGCAATTTTGTCCGACTCAAAAAAAAAAAGTCATCTCGGGACCGGAAAAAAATCCGAGACAAGCGAAATTCCGACTCTGAAAAATCCGACTTATGCCGACGTTTTTTACATTGGTCTTATGGGGCAATTCAAGGGACCGGGAAAAAAATCCGACTCAGCGAAAAACCCGAGTAACTGAGCGTCCGACACAGCGAGCTTTTACTGTATTTCACAAAAATGAACTAGTTGCTCTCAGTCAAAACGCATACAGTTGTAGAGCAGAAAATTCTGAGTTTAAAAAAAAAAAAAAAAAAAAAAAAAGAGCTCTTGAGGTGCAATAGAACTTGAGAAATACTGTTTGCCGTGGGTAAAAATTGCCCGAAACAAAACTGGTAAGAACAAAGGAAGAAAGAAAAATGTTCTGAGTAGAGTACATGTCAAAGTTTTGACCTACAACTTCAACCCTGACCGCTCGAATTTATTTGCACCGTCACTTGGTCACTTCGCTCCACTCATATTTAATTTAAGAAAACAAGGTTTAAAATCAGCATTGTTGCTTGCATTTTGTGCTCTACCGGCAAAAATGCAAACTTTGCATGCCCTAGTAGTCCAAAACACTGCCACTGAGGTCCAAAAGCGCTGTAAACATTTGCCGAATGTTACATGGTGCCCAAAAGAAAAATATGGTAGCGTGAACAGAGTTTGTCGAGCGCAACCCGTAGACTTATTTTGTCGAGTAGGACTCGACACATGAGCAGTGAGGGTTAAAATAAGGTTTTAACTTACTTAGAAGTAACCTAGGAACCTAGTTACCTGGGAATAAAAAACCAAACACAACATTTTATTCAGAGAGAGTGGGGGGAGGGGGGGGGAGGTGCCTTATAGTAAAAAGTGATTTTGTTGGATGGCTAGGTTTCCCCTTAAAAATGGTTGGAAATTAAGAGGATTGAACAAATGTTGATACTTACATTTTTTTGGAGCTTTTTGGAACCTATAATCCCAAACATGAGATGCGAGTGCTTTGTCAGTCTTATTAATGGCATCGCCTGAGGAAAACACTCGAATATCCCACAGTTTAATTGACTGATCTTTACTATTGGTGATTAAATGTCTTCTATCCCGTTTAGAGTCAATGTAGGTGATTCCGTCAAGATGTCCTGCGAGGATACCGACTGGCTTTGGCAAATATTCGTTCAACGTACGTGTATCCCAAACCTAAGTGATCATAAAATCAAAGATTCTTACTACCGACAACAAAATGTGATAGATTAAATGAAAAACATTTCATTTCACAGCTAAATCTATTTAAATCAAAGAAACAAGGTAAAAAAACAAACCAGCAAAAACTTGACTCAAAAGAAACAGGTGAACGGGAAAATACTGAAAAACAAATTGTGGTGAGGACATTTTGGCTCAAATCACAGCCATTTTCAACTCAAAAATTTAAAAAAGAGCAGTGGCTCCCTCTACAGTTTGAAATTATTTTCTTTACCATATTTTTTTTCTTTAAATTTTTTGAGTTGAAAATGGCTGCAATTTGAGCCAAAACGTCTTTCCACCAATATTTTCTTACGTGTTTTCCAGCATTTTCCTGTTCACCATTTTTTTTACAAAAAAGTAAAGTCCAGAATGTGGTCAACGATGAAAAAGTTAGTAGGAAGAACTGAAATTCATTGCCTTCATTCATTTGCACCGAAAGAGGGTTGGAGGCAGTGTTGCCAGATCGAGGGTAAAAAGCCGTATCGTCCCCATTTAAATCAATGTAAAGCGTACGGCTTTTTCACCCCAATCTGGCATCACTGGTTGGAGGTCTTTTTAGATGGGCTTAGCAGACTACAGTTTAGGAGCCGCTGAGTCAAAGGTACAAAAAATGCCCGTCCCAGCAATCCACGGATTGCGTGAAAGAGGAAATTTGCTCGGTAAAACCAATCTCAGAAAAATGGCTACAAATATTTGAAGATATCAGTCATTTTGAGTACAAACGGTGTTCAAAGGTTTGTTGAAATATTTGCGAGGAAATGTTTTGAAAATTCTGTGAGGAAAAAATCCTAGATGGCAAGAATCTTTGGACGTTTTTGAACATTTTGCTTCCCTACACTATGTTTTAAGATAGAATACTGTACCTTGCAAAGTCCATCATCTCCTGCACTGTACAAAATATGTGTGCTTTCATCTGCATAACTTACAGCATTCACGTCTCGACTATGAGCTTTTATCTGTAAAATATAAAAATAAATTGAACAATTGAATAATAGACACAAATTCACAGACTGATAATTCTTCTCAACTTTACAATGACTAGAGCTTGGAATCTTTTATGGCCGCAAATAACAGCAAAATTTTTAACTCTGTAAGTACCAGTCATGACCCCCTCTGGTTTCATATGTGAAAAGCGAAATAATACAAAATCCAGCATTTTTGGGCTTTAATGAGAAAACGCACTACCAATGCGAAAAAAACAGGAAAGATCTGTCAATTACTACACGCATAGGATTGCATAAAACTCCTATAAACCTGCGGGTAGATAACCCGCACGCAACCACCCGCATTGCGGCGATCAGCAGAGCTGCCAGTTTTAAGCGTGAAAAAACACTTAAAAGGTTCAACATTTTTGAATCCAACAAAAAATTTGGAATGTTGTGAAAAAAACTGGAGTTTTCACACCCCGACTTTGAATGGCTCTATCGTTAATGAGAGAAACAAGAGACCCTCAAAACCAGATTAACACCAAAGGTACTTTTAAAGCACATATTTATTGAAAATTACTAGAAATCTTCAGGAACGCAGAGCTCTTCTTTGGTGCATTGGGGCAAACGCCCAAATTATAATTATAATTAGAATTAGAATAAAATTGAACTTCAGAAAAAAAAAACCAAACATTTGGCAACCTATTGAAAAAAAAAAAAAAAAAAAATGAAGTTCAGTATTTTGTACGAAAAACCCACTCCCTCTCTCCCTCATTCTTAAACTCTCTCGCGCATTTTCTACTTAATTTTCTTTATTGAAGGTAACCTCCAAAACAGGCTCGCCTATGGAGATACCGAATTTTCAGTCTTCAATTTTTATGTCAATTTTACGTTAGTTTATTTAATTTGTCTAGTATAGTTTACGTGTAATTTGAGTAATTTAACATTTTTATTGTTTGTTACTAGCTTTTGTCTAAAGACTGAAAATAAATCATTTATCAATTTGGGTGCGCACACAATTGAAAAAAGTATACGTACAAATATTTACTAGGGTTGACCATACACATTGACTACAGTGATTCAAAGGAAGAAAAAGAAACAAAAAGCACACTCACTTTGGTATGTTTATCTCTATCTAAATTGCAAATATAAATGTTGCCATCGTTAGCACCACCGATTATGCTTTTGCTGTCTGCAGCATAAGCAAGCGAAAATATACAAAATCGTCTTTCTCCTGAACAGCTTGACAAAGAAATTTGGTCTTCTGGATCTTTGTTAAGAGGAACTAAGTGAACTAAGAAAGAAAGAAAGAAAAAAAAAAAAAACAAACAGATTTTCGATCAAAAGTGAAAGAGACATTCTAAATAAATGAGTTATTAGTTAAAATTAATTAGGTACAGAAGTAGTAAAGTCCAGTATCAAGAAGCTTGTTAGGAGCGTAATTCAAAGCGAACTGCAGACCTTGAATTTCCAGATTTATCGGCCAATCCCAATGTTAATCCCTGTACCTCAGAACACTCTAATCAAAATGGAAGCTCTAAAAATTTGAAACATTTGAACATTTTTGATTTTTTTTTTTTTTTTTTTTTGAAACAGTTTTTACTTCCGGTCCACCATGTTGGAAAATGAGCATTTACAGCAATCTTTGGCGACTGGGTTATGATTGATTGTGCGCCAGCCCTGATTGTAAATATACCCTCAAAAAGTACTAAAAAATCCAAAAATGATGTATTGGGAATCATTTTCCATGCGGATTATGCAGAGTCTTCTTGATGCTGACGCCCAATGATGTCCGAAATCCATAAAGCCACATTTAGTGAGAAATGCGTCCAAATATGCAAGTTGCGTAACTTTGTGTTACAAGGCACTTTAAACAATAAGTAATTGTTGCAGTTTTAAGAATAGATACGTGTAGCAGTTTTCGTGTAGCATTACTTTTTAAATGGGACAAATTTGACATTCTCAAATTTGGTATTCATTTTTTTCATAAATTTCCTATCAATATTCAAAAGGCTAATTCATTTCAAATATTCAAAAGAGACTGCAAATTATACCTCATAATACAGAGATGTTTATTCTCCATTGATGACCTCTAAAATTCTAAATTTTGATAACTTTGTAACTTTGTAATCTTGTTAAGTAAATGTAATGTACCATGACACTATTCCATGTTCTGCTTATCTGAATTAGGAATAAAGACAAAATTATTATTATTATTATTAAGTTGGAATGCATTTTTTAGCATTAGAACATATTTTTGCCAAAAACTATCTGGACAAATAATCCGATCCGAAGGATCCAGAAAACCATAAGTTTTCAATAAACTCAGTTTATTGGTAAATATGAAAATGATTGAAGAGAGAGATACTTTACCACTATCACACCAACTAGAATATGCGATGAAATTGTTATCAGGACTGAAAACAACGTCTAAGATACTCCAACTAACATCACGCCCCGTGATAGTGCACATCGGTTTGAAATCATCCCGCTCAGAATTGTAGAGAGTAATATTGCAATCTGAAATTCAGGTGAGAAGTAACAACTCTCATTAAAGGACAGCCATGAGTAATGCAATCATATTCACAAAAAAGCATTCAATGGGTCTGTTGCAAACTTTTGCTACAGCAATTAAGAGTGTTTAATTTACTGTAAAATCGCCTGAAAAGTCCATTGGTGGCATCAGAAAGTCTTCAAATGCAATAATAAACTCACAAGAGGCGTTTAGTGAAATCCAAGATGGCGGATAAATATCGAGCAATTTGTATGCATGCACCACGGACATCCAAGGATAGCCAACTTTGACAACCTCACTGGAGGTAGAGGTTATGTGTTTGTTTACATTGTGATTGGTTGAGATCGATATTGAGGTTGGCTATCCTTGGATGTTCGTGGTGCATACAAATTGCTTGATATTTCCCCGCCATCTTGGATCCATTAAACGCCTCTTGTGAGTTTATTATTGCATTTTATGACTTTCTGATACCACTAATGGTCTTTTCAGGCGATTTTACATTAGATTAAACACTCTTAATCATTGTAGCAAAAGTTTGCAACAGACCCATTCAGCGCGCCTCTGCTGCAGCCAGTCAGTGCTCTGTCTCTATTTGTCTCTGATGAATGCACTCGCCTAAAGAAGGTTAAGACTGAAGGTTGGCGTTGCCGAGAGAAAGAAGGGGTGGGAGAGGGGAAGTGGAAGGGTTGAGGGGAGCTTGAGATTGTCTTATTCCCTTACCTTGACACGCAGAGATAAATCTAGACCCATCATTCGAGTAGACACCGCAAAATAATTTCTGATTATGTTTGATGATGTGATTGAGTGTAGTTGGAAAATAATTAGAAGATATGTTGGCTCTGTCACCTGCTGTAAATTGGTCCGCTCCGTACATGCCAGTCTAAAGAAAGAAGAAAGTAAGGAATTAAGGATGGAAATAAAAAATGAAGCAAAATATTCCTAAAGCGAATATGATTAACAATACCAGACCTAAGATTTAATTTCAAGTTGGATTCCTTCATAGAAACGTATCCTTCTCATGACTTGCTTTTCCTTTTTTTCTCAGAATAAACAGCAGGAGTGCAAAATGTTCTAAAACTTCGGAAGTTTCACGGGATTCGTGACTTATTTCCTCACAGGATTTTAAAAAATTTCCTCACAAAAATTTGAAAGTGATGACTTTTTTTTGCTGATTATAACATTTCAACACGTATGCGTACGACCGATATTTTCCCATTTTTTTCACTATTTTCCTGGGAAATCCTAATTGCCATTATTTGAAAAAAAAAAAAAATTGGACAAATTGCCTCACTTCCCCAGAAATTTCCTCACTTTCACGCAATCCGCGGATTGCTGGATCGGGCACATTTTGCACCCCTCGGTAAACAGATGCGTATTCAGCTCTGATTACTATTTTTTGTAAAGTTTTTTTTTATAAAGAAAGTAATAGATACCTGTCTGGCTTGAACCATCTGTAAAACTGTGCGTGGACGTTTCTTAGATTCGTTGTGCAAGAGACCAGCATTTTGCTGCATGGATAAATAAAAGTCACTATTCTGAAACAAAGAAAGAAATAAAATTAAGACATAAAATAAAAAGGAATAATAAAAGGGAAGCCTCAAATAGCAAAGATGAACAGATAATTATTTTGATTTTAAAACTAACAGAAGCGCTTGTATTTAAATCAATGAATACTAACTTTTAATCTTGTCGTGTTGGGTTTCATGTCTGTTCGAGGATGGATTCCTAGAGTTCGCCTTGACGGGATACCATGGAAAGGGAAAATGGAATCGTCGTAACTATCATCATCGTCGTCATCATCGTCGTCATCATCATCATCATCTTCATCGTCATCGTCCTCTTCTATGTCTTCATCGTCCTCATCAACTTCCACGTAGTTATAATACCAACGTAGGAAGTTACCAGTGCCGGAAGAACTTTGAAATCAAGACAGAAAATATTATCACCGAGTTTAATTTTTGGCACAGACTTGCATGAGGTAGAGTTTAAAGTATATTTTGATCTACTAAGTAAGGGGTAAATCACTGAGCTTAAGGCAGAATAGGTCTGTTGCATACTTTTGCTACAACAATATGACACATTGATTCATACATAAAATTCGGCGGAAATAACGATGCCCACATTAAAAACTGTCAAAATTCACTTATTAACTCTGGAAATCACTTCCATTTCAAAAAACCAGTTCTACACTGTAGGCACCATTATCACTGACTTACAACTACATGGACAGAACCACTGGGTTTATGTAAACATCAACATAACTAACAAACATTTGAATGTTTTATTTTGATGCATACAATTATTCTTGTATTATTTAGTAATCTTGGCAAAGCCAGAAACGACCAGACAGCAAATGCAGCCAATATTTCATGTATTCAGATGGAAATCCCATAATTTTGTAGCTACAATGTTGTTTATATTTACACGGTGGTTTGATCTATGTAGTAAAATGCCGGTGCAAATGGCGTCTAGTGTAGCGCGGGCTGTTTGAAAATAAAGTGATTGCCTGTGTTAGTGAGTGGTTTTCACACGTTTTTAATGCAAGCATCGTAATTTTTGCAGAATTTTATGTAAGGATCAAGATTCTATACTCTTGCAGCAAAAGTACTCAACAGACCCATAATTCCTTGAGATACATCAACAGGCTAATTTTTATTTGGAACACAACTAACCACAATGAAACACAAATAACCACACCGGAATACTCCCACTTTTTCATAACGGTTAGCCATCGCAGTTCCACTGTTCCATGAGAACAAAAAGGGACACTAACCATTCTGACGAGTCACTCCAACGATCACGGTTACTTGAGTTCCGATTAAATTAAACCCATTGAATCTTGAATTCTTTGATCAGTTGACTTGTTTTTGGCAATAGTTTCGTTTCGGAAAACAAATTAAAAAAGCCTTTCTTTAAAAGATGGCACAGAAAATAAATAAATAGTGCAGTTCAAAAAGTTAAATAGAGAAGGATAGCGTGAGTTTGGATAAAGCCCATTTTTTCAACGGAGTGGACCCTTAAATTGCCTGTGGCAAAAGTGTGCTACAGCCCCATTGGAGTATCAGGTCCTGAAAACTGGTATTAAGCTGTAAGAAACACATCAAAGCATCCTGGTGAGTGGTTGGTTAACCAAGAGTTCCTGATAAGAGTTTTAAAATGCTCACCATTGCATTTTGGTTCATTTTGAATACAGGCACCACTATTTGCCAGCATCCAATAGGTAATCTAAGTGCTTCAGTTTTTTTTTCAAACTATCACATCAAGATGTCAGCCCACTTGAATTTTACTCCCACCACTGTTGACTTCCGTAGTGTATTGCACCAAGTAGATAAACGATATGATGATCTAAAAGAGAACTGCTTCACAGCAGAACTTACAAGCAACCTCCATTCGGAACTACTGATAATATAAACTGAGTCAGAAAGGGAAATCACTTCCGTTCAAAATTATAAATGAACGGATTATAACAGAATGTCTGAATTCGGAGGAGCTACAAGTAAACTTGAATGAATTATCATCAAGAAAGCAAAAAATGCATCATTGAAATCATCGTAGCAGATCACATAACACAATAGATTGACCACTAGCTTATCCGGGAAATTGTCCTTCTCTCTCTCTGGCCATTTGAATGCATGCGTTAGAAAAGGATAGAAGAGGAGGCTAATATCACTAGACTGCCCCTAATCCGTCCTTTTCAAACACACGCATTCTAGAGGGAGAAGAGAGGGCTGTAGTTTAGTTAACGAGCGCATCCCCTACTCAACCACTACTCCTAAGAGGTTAGGTTAGATCAGGTTAGGCTATGATAAGCCAGAAAGTACAGCAGCACTGATACTAAACTATTCCCGAAGAGAGAGAAGGAAGAATTCCTGGATCCACTACTAAGATTGACTTGGGACCGCCAACAAAATTGCAGTTCATGTTGTCAATAGGTACTTGAAAAATTGGAAGGAGACTAAATGATGCTCCTCCTGTTTCCAAAGATGGTTCATGAGGGTGAGAGATTGGAAAAAATAGAAAATAAGGGTGCAGAGTAGAAATTTACCTTAATTCATTAACATCTAAGTCGTCGACAGAGCGGTCACCACTGTTGCTTCGGTTAGAGCTGCTTCTCAACACTCTTCCTGAAGGTTCGGGCTCCATCCTTCTGGTTGATGCTGTGCCCATACAAATTAATCAAAAAGTAATAATAAGACGCAGATGTAACATTATCAAGTCAACGACACGGCGGTGAAGTACTTGATATTATGACAATGACACCCCAGGTTCAAAGCCTACTCGGCGAACAACGCGAGGTAATCAACACAAATTGGATGGATCAAGAAAATTTAAAATAGTTTTCAGTTGTGACAAAGAAGAGGCTACTCACAATTAAAGTTTATTGGGTGCAATTCATACCGGAACTATACGTCGTCAAATTGGGGGTGGAAATGTGGAATATACACACTCTGACTCCGCGACAATCGATAAGAATTTATTATGAACGTCTTGAAGAAAAACGTGAGCTAATCGTCCAATATTATTTGGAGTGATTACACTGGCGCATGTACTATTCGTTCCGAAACTTGTCTAACAATGTTTTTGTTTCCATCCAAACTTTGACGTAATTTTGATTGGATAGTAGGTGTATGTGTCAAAAAATCCTGAATAATGTTTTTCATTTTTATTTTCAAGTGTGAAAATTCCGGTTTTCGAACTACTTTCTACGTGCAGCAGTTGTAATTTCAATCGTATCGAGCCTCGACTGATAACAGTTGATAACACTCTGGGTTCCATTTATTCGCGTTTATTTTTGCCATCCGACGCAATATTTACCAAGCATTGATACCCAATCTTTGTTGATACCAACCAACCATATTGAGCCTCCTATCGCATTTGCAAGATGCTTTTTAGGGCCAAGTAGCAAGATCAAAATGCAGCGATTGCGCCAGTTGATTCAATCTCTAATCTCTGATCTTGACAACAAAATACTTGATTCTGTCGTAATTTCCCTTTTCTAGTTACGGGGGGCGGAAATAAAATAGCGTATTTGTCGGATAAAACTTTTCTTTTTGCTAGCGAAGTCGATCAGCCCTCCTCTTGCGTTGAAGAGGCCATATTTTGCGCAGTTCTGACCGGTTGGCCTGTTGGTCTAGGGGTATGATTCTCGCTTCGGGTGCGAGAGGTCCCGGGTTCAAATCCCGGACAGGCCCTCTTATACTTTTACTCTCATTCTAATTGATAGAGGAGATGAGTGAAGAATAGGGATCATCATTATCATACAGTAGGAAGTACTGATGAGTGTTGTTATAATACGTGAACATTTCCTTGGATGAGAAAAGCAGAGAACAGAAAATCTGGGGGAAATTAATTTTCATTCATGTTTACTGTATGATACTTAGTTGATAGACTGATGACGGGGGGAAAAAAAAAATTGCTTTGAAAGTGAAGGAAAAATTGTCTGTGGTAGCAGAGTTTGATTTTCCCATCCATACTGATTACTTCTGCAGTTGGATTTGGTAGACTAGACTTATTATAGACCCTTCCGAACAGATTTTACTTTATTAGAATTGGATGGCTCTGCACAGAAGCAGGGAACAAACTACGTTAGGAACCTCAGGAAAGTTGGTTCCCTTTGGCATTTTAAGAGCTGCACTGCAGCGCCAACTTCAAATTTCTCTCTCACACCTCTTTGAGGCAGTTAGGCAATACGACAAGACACAAAAGTTTTAGAAGAGTTTTGGGTTTTGGAATAAATATGAATGAAGACACAACCCATGTAGCATTTTTCAATCAAAATGTTGCGACTTGTGGCGACAAAGTACCAATAAAATGGCAATTTTTTAACAACATATGGACGATTCTCCACCCTCAAGTTGCAATAAAGTTGAAACTTTTGACACATAGACACATAGGCATAAGTGGAAGTGACACAAACGCACAAAGTAGGGCAGAAAAAAAGCTAGCTCCGAAAAGTTTTAATTTTTTTGCCATTTCGTTACAACTTTTACGCCATATATTTGCAACTTTACGGTCAGATGATAAAATTGCAAAAATTTGACAACTATTGTGCGATAAATAACAATCCATGCTGCATAAGAAGGGGCCTTAAAAGGTTTTTTGCAGACTTTCGGGGGGGGGGGGGGGGTTTGCCCAGTCTAATCTTCCCTAGGTATGGCCGTTTAATTAGAAGAAAACATGTCAAGTTGAGAGGGTAGAAAGTTAAACTTTGGTAAAAGGACGGTTCTGCTGAATCAAATTTTCCTCGCACTATTTCTTCTTATGTGAGAGACCCACTTAGCTCTACTCATAGCACATTCAGGTTCGAATTTGGTAAAACCGTTGCTTTAATTACCCTAAAATGGTGGAGAGAAAAGACAGTTCCAAACGTTCATTAACCATCCCAGTGCCGAAATATAGTTTTTTTTTTCACAACTACCCAGTATGTAGTGAGTTTATTTTTTCCCCCCACTTAAAGTGAGTAACAATCATTATGATTTTTGAGTACAATGGTTTCAAAAAGGTACAGCCAAAGGCATAGTGTAAAAGATTTCTGAGTTGACTCATAGTTGGCACCAGTGTTGCCAGTCAAATCAAGTCAAATGGGAAAAATTGGATAATTATCCAGCAAAGAGCAACACTGCGGTTGGCACAGAAGAGCTCATTGGAAAAAAACTATCAGTTGCTTTTGACCTTACTTATAAAGTTTACCTACTCTTCCTCAGAATTACTGTGCCTCTGAAAGGCGCAGAAGTTTTCAGGCAATACGTCCCAAAGTGGCCTCTCAGTTCGAAAACAGAGGAAATAGGGCCAAACTTCAGGTTATTCCTATGATTATTTTTTTTTTAAATTTAAACTTGTTCCTTGGAAAAAACTTTTCAAAACGTTTCTTCTCAGAATAGGACTCTTGTTAACTTTTGCTGTAAGCGGTCGAATAGTTTATTCTTGAGTAAAATCCAGCAAAAACGATGATGAACGCATTGAAAAATTACAAATTTCACTCATAATTTCTCTAAATGACTTTGACGTTTAAGGCATTATGGCAGAGCTACGCAGGTATCAGATTCCTATCGCAAATAAACATTCCTCTGTGTATTTTTGTAGAGAAAGAGACAAATTAGGTGCGAATCTCTTATGATTTCTGCATGGGTCTGCCATATTTGCTGTTAAATAGCAGAGCTAAACAGGTGTAATGGGGGATTAGTGTCTACCTAATTTGTCTCTCACTCTAAAGAAACATAGAGAGGAAAGTCTCAAATTAGACAGGAAGCTCCCATGTCCCATGGTACAAGCAGAGCCATTAGTCCTACGTCGACGATTTGACGCAACCCGCACTACACGTAGCCCGAACCTCTCTCGGTCTTGAGAGAACAAAAGAAAAGAAAAATAAGAGAGCATTCATTTTACGTGTAATGCAGGTTGCGTTGAATCGTTGACGCAGGACTAATGACTCTGCTTGTACCTGCGCGGCTTTGCCAATATGTCTTGAACTTAAAAATCATTTTGTGAGTCTTGTAAGTGAGTTTCGTAATTTTTGTGAGTACTTCGCTGAATTTAACTCAAGAATTAAATATTCGATCGCTTAGAGCAAAAGTTGGCAAGATTCCCTTTGATTTTTTAAATTTTGATGATGGTTAATGTATCAGTTGTAAGGAACTATGTTTGAGGAGAGTAGGGTAATAAAATACATTCAATTGAGCGAAAGAAAAATCACAAGAATGAATTTTATTATCAATTCATTTGACTAGGACACAGGATTTAAAGGATAAAATCTTCACAATATACCACAGACAAAAAGTGATAATCATTGACGCAGCATGCAACCTTTCAACTTCATTACAGACTAGTAAGACTTAAAATGGACTATGAAATATAATTCGACTCTTTCGAGCGCTAATAACAGGGACGTGCCGTGGGGGGGGGGGCATGTGAGTACCCTTGCCCGGGGCAGCACTTTCCAAGGGCAGCAAAATCAGGATCAACGACAAAAAAAAAAAAAAAAAAAATTATCAAATTTCAAAATGAATCACAAAAGGCAGCGAAATCAGTGTTTAACGCGCAAAAAAAAAAAAAATTCATCAGATTTATAATTTTGAGGGGCAGCAAGATTGCATTCTTGCCTCTCTCCCCCCCCCCCCCCTCTCTAGAAACCATGGCACGCCCGACGAAGATGTCAAGGATCAATGAAAAACTTAATTCGTCAAATTTCTTACATACGCTGTCAGATGAACAACGAAAATTTCAGCGCTTTTCAGAATTTTGTGCAAAAACTTTGAAGCTTCTCACGAATACTGCAGAGCGTTTGGCATCAAAATCTGAAAAGTTATAAAATCATTAATTTTGGCTCTCCTGAGAATGGAATCAGGTGAAGTTGAGGTTAAATTAAGGTCCGTTTTATCAGAGCGCTTACAAATGAACATACAACTTCCAACGTCAAGCTGCGTCATGTTTGCCCCAAAACAAAATACATTTTTTGAAAATGGTCAAAATTCAATCCCTTGCAATAATGACAAATTTTTTAAGCAATGAATCCAGTTTCACAGAAAATTTAACAAATAAAATGATTATTGCACAGAATGAATTTTTAAAAATTCTAGAAACAGAGGTGGGATAGATAAGAACTAAGGTCAGTTTTGTCGAAACATTTCACAAAAGAATAAAACAACTTTTGATGTCAGAAAGCCTTTGATTGTAGGGAAACAAGATGCGCTTTTTCTTTTTAAAATGTTAAAAAATTCAATCCCTTACAACAATGAAATGAAATGAGTCCAGTTTCTCAAAAAATTTGACAAGTAAAATGATTATTTCACAAATGAATACTTTAAAATTTTGGAAACAGTGGTGAAGACAAGTTACAGGATAGATAAGAGCTATGGTCTGTTTTGTCAGAACATTTCACAAAAGAAAAAGCAACTTTCGATGCCAGCAAGCCGCTGTTGTAGCAAAACAAGATGTGCTTTTATTTTTAAAAAAATGGTCAAAAAATTCAATCCCTCACAATAATGAAAAAATATGTTTATGAAATGAGTCTGGTTTCTCAGAAAATTTAACAAGCACAATGATTATTTTACAAAATGAATTTTTTCAAATAATGTAACTAGCGATGTAGACAAGTTACACATAGGTAAGAACTTGGCAAAAATTAAGTAACAACAACAATAACATAAATAATAAAATAATAAAAATTAAAAAAATAAAAAAATAAAAAAACAGCAAACAAAATAAGAATTATAAGAAAATTAGAGAAGTTGGGGGGGGGGGGGGGGGGGGGAGGCGAACAGCACAGATGAACTTTACAAGAACAGTTTTTCAATGAGGGCAATACAAAAGTTTTTTCTCGGAAGGGATAGTCTTTAAGAATTCTTTCGAAACATCAAAATTACAATCAAAAGTAATCGGGGGATGGGGAAGGAGAGAACGGTTTAATATTTAGAAGTAGGAAAGATGACGGAAAATCTAAATAGGGTAGGAAAGTAGTAGGAAAAATCTAAAACTCTTTGAAAATAATGGACAAAATTATCAAGGGCGGTTTCGATCAGAAGGACTTTCTTTGCCTTCTTTTCTTTTGCTTATTTCTCAGCTTCCGGGGAAAAAATTAAAAGTCAGTCAACTCCAAACCAATATAGAGGGTGACCGTAAAAAGTCTCCACTCAGAAGTTGGGACTGTTGCCGTTTGAAAAATTGAAGGAGCTTCTTCCATCTACTTAAGATTTAAGTTCTTTATTACTATCTTATTTGCATGTGTTTTTACTTTCGTGTCAATGTCATCGCAGGTTTGTGTAGAAATTTTCCCTCAAATGATAAAAAGCCCCTTCAATTTCTCGATCAGCAACAGTCCCAGCTTCTGAGAGGGGCATTTTTTTTAGTCATCATGAAGGATAAAAGGCATTGGTTTAACCTTGCTCATGCTGCCCCCCCCCCCCCCCACCGACTTCCTGCACCTACACAATGAAGTCTGACTTAACGAGTAACGATGCACCTAGGTATTTAAAAATACAATTCAGACAAGAAACACACAACTATACAAATAAATAAATGCTTGAATGAAAAAATAAAATCACAAACAGTAATTTACATCCTGACCACAGGATAAAAACAAAAAAAATATATTTACATTAAAAATAAGTGATAAGTATAAATCAAAGGTAATAAAAATAAATAAGATATAAAGCCAAAAACATCGAAAAGGAGTAGATGCATGCTGCAATTGAGGCGGTCCCTGTATTAACAGCACATGGGCGCATGTGCTGTTTTCGTGCCCAACAGCGCAATTAAAGATTAAGGTGCATGCACCAGTAACAAACACCCTTAAGGGAGCTTTCGGAGGATTTGGACCACAACTTTTAAAAGGGGATTTCAAATATTTTGGGCTTAGATGAAAGTTCAGACCTTAAACTTTCATTAAATTGATTAAATGCATCCTAGCAAGCTCAGGAAAATCAAAATAAAAATAAAAACAGATGCTTTAGTGACAGACACCCCAAAATAGCTTTATAGCAGGAGCAGACTTTTTCGTTTTAATGACAGACACCCCAAGTAGATTGCCTGAATTTTCTCATTTGTTTGCCTTAAAAGACTGCTTTGAGACATAGTAAAGGTTCCGTTGACCTGGAAGCTTAGCAGTGTGGGAGCCTTAAGGGGTTACGTTAGAATTAGCTGGAAATAATTGTTTACAAATGGTGGCTGTGTTTAACCTTCAATCTCTCTGCTTTGAGAGCATCAAATTCACAAAACTATGCATTTAAAGCACTCTCTATGGTGCTAAATTGAACTAAAAATAATAACACAAACAAAATGAGCTCCGATTTCTTCTAATTCCTGGATGAAAAAGCAAAGTGTCTGTAACTGGAATGGAGTTCGTTACTTGTTCATCCACCTTAAACTCAACAAGTATCACTCCTGCAAATATTGCGCCGTTCCGAAGATTCTACGATGGAATCAGGTTGACGGGTGAAAAAACCGCACTTAACTCTCTTTTTCAAAATGACCGCAAACCAGTGGCGTCGCGTGCCATCTGGCAACAATGCAACTGCTCCATTTAAACTCATTAAATATATCGAACTTTCCTTGTGCACTGTGCACCCCCTGAATTCGATATATTACCTGCGTTTAAATGGATAGAATACATTGTTGCCAAATTGCACGCAACGCCACTGCCGCAAACTAACCCAAACTAAATTTTTTGAAATTTTGCTCGATTGATTTTCTTCAAAGAGGGCTCAAACAATAAAATCACACAAAAAAAAAGAAATTAAATCAGCGCGTTATTTGCAAATAAAAACATCAAATGCGTTTTTCTTGAAATAAGGTTTTTTCGTAAGTGCTGTTTTTTCAGCCATTGCCTCAATTACTGCGTCTACTCCAGAAATTATGCCTACCTCGAATCTTTGAAGCGAGTGAAGAATAAAAGGGGAAGTGCATTCATCACGTTAATACACTAGATTCTAAGGAGTCAACCAAGGAAACAGTCTATACATGGTAAAAAAACAATGAAGAGAATAAAATGAAGTAGAGGATAATTTGAGATCAGATTTTAGATCAAAAACTTTTGGCAGCAAAGGGCAATAAATCTGACCGTGTAACAAACTTTTCTTTTACCCTTTGATTACACAAGTAAGAAAGGATAGAAAAAGGACAATAATTGGCTCTTTTTCTCATTCTCATGTTTCGATAAAACAAAAAAATGGTCAAATACAGCGCATTTTTATTCGAACAAGCCAAATTTGGATCCATTTAAGTTAAGTTCGACTTAACTTTGAGTCGATCAATCACCAAGGTTTGTGTAGGACTTAAAGTTAACTTGAAGAAACGTGGCCTAAATCTGTCATAATTTTCTGCACTTTGAAACAGTTTAACCCATATATGCCCAGAAGTGTATAAAATTTGGAGGCACTCTTCTAAAAAAAAAAACAAAAAACAAAAAAACAAAACAAAACAAAAAAAAACAAAACAAAAACAAAAACATCTAATTTAGAGCTAGAACGATGGAAAAATTTAAAAATACTCCAAATTTTCGGGTTCAGCAAAATGAACGGCGCTGAAGAGTGGAATAGGCTTAAATTGATTGAATTGGTCTAGAAGAGACGCAACAAGTGAGACATTGACAACCCTAGGGGCATGTATGGGTTCAGATGCACTTGTAATAAATCTGTGAAGTTGATGGGAGGACGGGAGGTGTCAGTAAGAAGAGTCAAGGTTCAACAAATACACTTTGAAAAGTGCAGCCAGGATACTACAAAGAAAAATAAAAAAATACACACCATACAACTTCATTTTCATTCAAGTTTTTGACTCATAGATTCAAGTTTAGATTATAAGAAAGCTGGGCGCACGATCAGTATTTGATTTTGTATTTATAATGTCCGTTCAGTCAACTGTCTTTTAAATATTTGTTAATCTTTTTTTATTCCTCTTTGTACTGTGTTCTTTGGTATTCTTTTCAGGGCTTTAAACCAGAGCTGCCGTTTTTGCGTATAATTGATGGCATTTTTTAATTCACTGATGATTCCGAAGGTTGAGAAAAGAAACGTTTTGAAAAAGCTGACCAGTGTAATGATCTTGAATGGGGCTGTTGCACACTTATTCTATAAGCGCTTTAATAGTTGATACTGGTGTAAAAACCTCCGAAAATAAGGATGGCAGCACTAAAAACTTCCGAGATCCACTCCTAAACTTGATAAACGCTTTTACTAGCGAGGGCGTAATGGTGGCCGAGGGCAATAACAATGGGAGATTCCCATCTAACATTACTGTAACTCCATCAAGAAGTGACCAATAAGAGACGACTTTCATTTGACACCGGTGTCACTAGGTGTTGCGGTAACCATTCATCGGAAGTGGATCATCACTCTGATGACTAATTACTCTGTGAATCATCCTTGTCAGCATAGAAAGAGTGACGAAATTAACATAGGAATTTCCCATTGTTACTGCCCTCGGCCACCATTACGCCCTCGTAAATAAAAGCATTTATTGAGTTAAAGAGTGGATTTCTGAAGTTTTTAGTGCTGCCATTGTTATTTTTCGAGGTTTTTACACCAGAATTGACTGTTAAATCGCTTATAGCAAAAGTGTGCAACAGCCCCATTGTTTGTACTAATAAACTTGACTTGTGCTGCAGTCTTCTTTAAGGCTAAAGTACAAAACAACAAATAAACAAATAAAAAAAAAGATAAATGAATAAATAAATATCCTGCTGCACACTCTTTTTGCAGCTTTTGCATGGCTGGCATGTCTATAAAACTATACTCGCATCCAAAATGGGATAAAAACCCAAAGGAACTGGGCATTTTTATCCCCTCCCCTAGAGTAGGTTAGGCTATGCTGTTTTAGGTGGGGTCGCATGGGGCCACAGTAAATGTGACAAGCTCTCACAAAACCTACCTTTTTTTCACAATGAACCAAAATTTTCAGGAGAGCTAAAATAAGATGTCAGGGACTCAGGGTCGAAATTATGGGTTTTCAGTTTTTTTTTGCCTGACACTTACTGGTAGCTTTAAGAGTAACAACAACAAAATTTTGGTTCATCATTCAGCCAAAAGAGCCTTAAAATTGCATATGAATTGATACATTTTGCTGTTGACTTTTGACTTTCCAAAACTTTAGCTCCATTTTTCCTCACATTTCATAAAAAATCACATTATTTCTAGATAAAACTTTGAAACGCCTCAATTCTGTCAATTTTTTTAATGTTTGCATTTTCCCCCTATTGAACTATCCATCATAACCTCTCCTATTCAGTGGTGCTAATAAATCAATTTTCGTGTGGGTGAAGATACAGTCGGTTATGTCAGAATGCGTCACAATTAAAATAAATGTCAGCTGCAAAAAAGAGTGCACAAGGAGATAAATAAATACATATATAAATAAATGAATCTCTTATCATCATTGATTCACCTAAACTGCAGTTTAAACATCGCAGAGATGTTCAGTAAAAAAAAAAAAGAATTTTAAGATATCTGAGCCTTTCAAAAATAATTTGAGAAGCAAACAATGTACACAGTACACATTAACCAAACCAGTTGATTTCCAGGTAGAACTTACATGCTATAGTAAAAAAAGACGTAGAAAAATTTGAATAATGTAAAATTGGTACTCAAGGCAAGAGAGGAAGGCAACATATCCTCACGTATTAATCCGTCTATCCATTTTGAAACTTTTACGTAAAGGCTTACTCGTACCGTTGCTCTTCCGCGTTTCAAAAAGAACGTCGGAATCGGAATCCGACTCTGTCGCTGGTAACACAACTGTAAAAAGAAAAAACAACGAAAGAGAATTAATCCACAAGTTACAGAGATTGATGGCTTCTTTAGGGTAAAGACTCGATTCCAAAAGAATTATTTTGTGAGATCTCTTGAGTCAGTTTGAAAATAGGAGCCTTGTATTGCAACTAATGATTCAAAATGAGGGTTTTCCCCTTTCAGATTTGGAAGAAACTTCGAATGCTTCCAAATTCCAATAGTTGATGAAGGCAGCCTTTGATTAAATACACATACTTACTTGTTCTGAAAATAATTACAATTAAATTGGAGAGGGAGCTTTTTGTTGAAAGTCATAACTTTTGCATGAAGTTGAAGGAATGAAGCACAGTTTTGGATGTGAGACACCAAATTTCGAGTATTCTCAAGCCATTAAGCTGAAGTGAATTTAATATATTTTAACCTACTTGTGGCCTTTTTTTTTCATTTTTAGGCACAAGCAACGTATTTTTTTTTTTTTTTTTTTTTTTTTTTTTTTTTTTTTTTTTTTTTTTTTTGGATCCAAAAGATACAAGTTATCTCTCTTTAAATTCTGCCTTAAATGAGTCCAAGCAGAAGTTGGGATGAAATCTGAGTTCCGCATATTTTAGTGTGCGCAAGTTGAGGTTTTGGCAGTACCTCCTACTCCCCCCTTACAGTTTAATTGAACTAGTTAAACGTCTCCACCAAAAACCATTACAAATCAAGTTGGGTTAACTTACAGAAAAATAAAAAAAGCAAAACAAGCGACCAATACATTCTTATGGGCATCGTCAATATTGGCACTACTCTCTGTGATCGGTTTCAGATATGGCCACCAGAATGAGATACCTTATCCTACTAAGCTCGGGATGAGGTACGAGTGAAGTTTTTCAACTGAAAAGTCACTTTCAGGAATTTTGTTGCTTGTAACACTTTTAGGTGGAGCCCTCAAATTATCTGAAGATTAATTGAAGTGATGCTTACGTCGTTCCTCACTATGATTGTTGTTTTGAATTAGAGAATAACTTCTCTTTTTCTTGTAGCGTTTAGTACAAGATCTTTGACAAAGACACACAATGCCCCAAATAACTGCAACTAGAACCACGATGATTGTGAAAAGTGCAACGACCACGTACAGGATACTCCAGTCTACAGAAGAAGAAGAATGAAGTCACCAGAGCTGATTTCAATAGGGCTGTTGCACACTTTTGCTATAAGCGGTTTAATAGTCGATCGTGGTGTAAAAACCTCCAAAAATAACAATGGCACCACTAAAAACTTCCAAAACTCTCTCCTGAACGCAAAAAAAACTTCTATTTGCGCGAGCATAATGGTGGCTGAGGGCAGTAATAATGGGAGATTCCTATCTTAATTTCGTCACTCTCTCTATGCTGACAAGAATGATTCACAGAGTAATTAGTCAACAGAGTAGTGATCCACATCCGATGAATGGTTCCGTGACATCTACTGACACCGGTGTCAAGAAAGTCATCTCTTATTGGTCACTTCTTGATGGAGTTACAGTAATACTAGATGGGAATTTTCCATTATTACTGCCCTAAGCCACCATTATGCTCGCACAAATAAAAGCATTTATTGAGTATAGGAGTGAATTTCGGAAGTTTTTAGTGCTGCCATCGTTATTTTTGGAGGTTTTTACACCAGAATCGACTACTAAATCGCTTACAGTAAAAGTGTGCAACAGCCCCATTACGGATAAAGAATAAAAATGCAAAGAAGAAATGAAGCTGTTTCCAGAAAAAGGATCCATAAAACAAAAGGTATGCTCTTTGGACGAAAGTCTCCATTCAATCACAGTGCTGATTTGTTAGGAAGAGCACACCGGATGTTTCAAGGGCCCTTTCCCTAGAAATGACCTCAAATGTTTAAATTATGAATGAGACAAAGTATTAAGCTTCACGTTTCTAATTTTAGTTGGATTGCACAGCACAAGTATCCAGCGACATTCTGATGAAACACTATATTTGATTGCTGTGAAATGTTTGCTAGGGATGATCTGAGAGGATATCGTATCTGAATTTCAAAAGAATTAACCAGGAGCAACTTCTCGAAAGGTCAGAGTAGGTCTAGGATCCTTTAAAAAAAGGTTAGAAAAGAGGAGAAAAATGATATGTATTTAAATAAGACTGATAAGAGCTAAGGAAAAATATAAAAAACAAGTGGATAATACGTACCGCAATTGGACTCCCCATCACCGAGGTATCGCCTAAAGAGATTATTCATCCAAAAAGCTTCACAAAGACATAGACGAGTTTCCTGTTCACAAACGCCATGCCCTGAAAAAAAGGAAGACAGGTAAGATACGAACAAACTTGATTCAAAAAGAAGACAAGGAAAAACACACAATCACTGGATGTAATTAAAAATGCATAGCTCATAATAGGATATTAATATGTATCACATGGTGAGGATTGAATAAGTGCTGCAATCTATAGTCAATTTTATTTATGTACTTCAGCAACAACTTATCAACTTAGCATATGCTGCCATCTAACAATATTTCTTTTTACTTTTAGTTACAGTAGAGTCTCGATTATCCGGATATTTCTGTTACCCAGATTTCATATTTTCATGCCCATACTGTCAATGTGTTTTTTTCCCGATTATCCGGATTTCGATTGTCCAGAAATTTCGATTATCCAGACAGAATATGCGGTCCCGCAACAAATTTAACCAAATTTCTCCTTAATATTGCTTGAAAAAGAAAAAAAAAACCAGAAAACACGAAGTCCTAAAAAATGGGTAGCTCCGTATTTACGAGGCAGGAATAACCGTACACGGGTTGCATAACTTTGCCTTTGAAGGGGCGTTTTAAAGAAATCTTCGCTAACTGCACTTCAGAGCGTCTAGATCGCATTTTTCGGCGAATTTCAATTAACCGGATATTCGATTATCCAGACAAAATTTTCGGTCCAGCAAAATCCGGATAATCGAGATTCTACTGTATTATAATGACTATCGTTTTTTGAATTTTATTGGTCTGCATTCCTTAGTGAAATGGGACCAAATAATCTTGCAGCTTCGTGGTTTCCGAAAGATGGTGAATGGTGAGAAAGGGTTCGGTGGTTGAGGTGATTCCAAGCAAAACTTTTCCAGATTTCAATCTGATGGATAGCACTACTGGTCACTTTTGGGAAAAGTCATGATTTTGGAATTATAAATTTGATAGATAGATAGAAGGTCTACCGCCCTAGTTGCTGGTATAGCTCTTATGCAGGTGTTTTACCGCTGACGATAGACCTGTGTTTCAGCGAGAGGAGGGTAAAAGGATGGGAGAAAGCGCCGTGGGCCTACCTGTACGCCAAATACCCTGCGTAAGGAAGGACTACCTGCAACCGGCATGGACAGTACCAACCGTTTGCTGTGAATTTTTTTTTTTTTTTTCCCCTCCTCCGTAAAATAATTAATTTGAAAAAATGCAAAATCCACAAGCATCGGCACCTACACAATTTTTTCATTGATTTTTTGAGTCCAAAACGAGCAAAATTGAGTAAGAATCAAAGCCACAATTTAGGACATTTTTCAGTATACTCGCAGTTATTTTCACTGATTTTTACACAAGATTTAACTATTCAATGGGTCTGTTGCAAACTTTTGCTACATCGATAATGAGTGTTTCATCGTATGTAAAATCGCCCGAAAAGTCCATTGGTGGCATCAGAAAGTCACGAAATGCGATAATAAACTCACAAAAGACGTTTAATGAAATCCAAGATGGCGGTAAAATATCTAGCAATCTGTATGCATGCACCTTTAACATCCAAGGATTGCCAACGTTGACAACCTCACAGCATCAGAGGTTATGTGTTTATTTACGTTGTGATTGGTTGTGATCGATATTGTGAGGTTGGCTATCCTTGGATGTTCGTGGTGCATACATACAGGTTGCTCGATATTTTACCGCCATCTTGGATTTCATTAAACGTCTCTTGTGAGCTTATTATTGCATTTCATGACTTTCTGATGCCACCAATAGACTTTTCACGTGATTTTACATAAAATTGAACTCTCTATAGCGCTGTAGCAAAAGTTTGCAAGAGACCCATTGGAAGCAGCTAAAGTTAGCAGTAGTCTCATTAAGAAAGAGCATACATATTATACCTGAGCAAGTATTTTGACAAACAGCTGTGTTAATACTGACAACAGGCAACTGTAGCAGTCCGGGATCTTGGTTGAATTTATGTTTTAAGGTAGATACAATCAACGGTGCTGACTGGTTCGGCGCATAAAACGTCAACAAAACATGATAATTTGGCAACTCAGCTTGCCAGCCTCTGGCCACTACATCGTGACCCAATAAAATGCCTAATCTTGATAAGACGCAATCAGCTTGACTACTGGTCAACATCGTTGGAGCTACATTTATTCTTAATTCAACTAAAGACATTAGATAAGGATCTGAAAATAAGAAAGTGGAAAAAGTATTAAAGGTTTGTGACATTTATTAGGGTAGAGTACACATGGCATGGAAAGGTGTTACGTATAATTAAGGAGCTTTACCAATAGAGGGGCTATAGTCCGTTTCATTTAAATAGAAGCTTGAACACGACTCTTTCCCCTCCGAGTTTTACCCTCTCTCTCGTACCTGCGATGACTCGAGACCTGTCCCATCGGTCGGGGATTCCGTCCATCACAATAGACTGTCCTTTGGATAGCTGACTGCCTATTGTGACGGACGGAATCTCCTACCGATGGGGGCAGGTCTCGAGTCATCACAGGTACGAGAGAGAGGGTAAAACTCGGAGGGGAAAGAGTCGAGCTCAAGCTTCTATTTAAATGAAACGGACTATAGTCCATGTTATAAGTCCTATCCCAAGGAGTGACAGTAGCATGAAACATACTCTCTGTTATCGGTTCCTAACCTCGGTGTGTAGCCTATATAGCCAGTCTAGTGATTTGGGTCAGACTCACATTTTCTTGTTTTTTGTTTTTTTAGTTCCCATTTTCTATCTCATTATCATAGTTATTTGGCCAATTTAGTTTTAATATTCTTGTACCTATATTAGTAAACAAACGTAATTTGAGAGAAGCAAAAAAATTTTTAACAATGGATAAGCTACACTACTTGCCTGGCTTAACAATGATTGAAACAGTGTCTTCACTACTAACACCATGATCATCGGTAACTTTCAATCTAAAAACATATCGACCAACCACTAGTCCGGTCAGCTGAAAAATAAAGAGAATTCAGGGTTAAACAAGTAGTATCTTGAAATTATCTTGAACAAACGCAGGAGATCAGAAAAAACAAAAAATAAACTTTAACTTTCTCCTTTCGGAAGTTTGTATCAAACCCTGAGAATATAGTAATAATAATTTGTTATTCGTACAATGGGGCTCTAGCAAACTTTTGCTGCAGGGAATTGAAGAGTTGATTCTTGCATAAAAACCTGTAAAAATGACAATGAGTACACTAAAAAATCACAAAATTCACTCTTAAAATTGGGCTTAAAGGCAGAGAGACGCAGACATCATGGGAGATTCCTATCTAAATTGCGACATATCTCTGTATTTCTGTAGGGGAAGTGACAAATTAGACTAGAATCTCCCATGATACCTGCGTTGAACATCCATTACTATCTTGTTGTTATTACTAAATTTTAGACTTTCTTGCTATGCTTTTCGTGATTTTCACTGGTTTTCACATCAGATTGAACTACATATTTATTTCCTCACAGCAAAAGTTTGCAAGAGCCCCATTCGGCCACAATCAAACATCCATGGTACACGTCAATATACAAGGTTTAAAAGTTGAAAGTTTACAAATTCCACCATAATAGTTACTGCAGTTTACAATATTTATTATTACATAATTATTTTAGATCAGTTTAAATTTCAATCTAAAATTAATTTGGAAGTTACTCACGAGAATAGAAAGCTTTTGCATTACAAAGGCAAAATTTGAACAGACTACAAAGGACAGATTCAGTTAGATCATTATTAAATAATTGCCCTAGAACCTCCTTTTACCCATAGAAGTTCATGTTAATTAAACACTTATTTAACTATGAGGTGAATTGATATATTATACCTGATTTCCTGTGTTTAGTTGATTAGACTATGGCCATTTCGGAAGTTAATCCATCTTCAGGTCTTGTAGAGTTGAAAAGCACTATATCGAAACATTAAAACTAAAAAATAAATAATAGAACGCGAAGATTGTGTTCATTGTCACGTAAAAGTTTAAAAAATAAATAAAAAATAAAAAATAATAAATAATAGGTAATACTTGTTAACCGTAGCGCGAAAAACAGTGGTGATACCCTGATATCAGTTTATTAGTCAGCTGTCTATTGAACTGATATCGGGGTATCACCACTGTTTTTCACGCTACGGTTAACAAGTATTATTATTTATTTTTTATTTTTATTATTTTTTAAACTTTTACGTGACAATGAACACAATCTTCGCATTCTATTATTTATTTTTTAGTTTTAATGTTTCGATACAGTGCTTTTCAACTCTACAAGACCTGAAGATGGATTAACTTCCAAAATGGCCTTAGTCTAATCAACTAAACACAGGAAATCACTAATCAGGTATGATATATCAATTCACCTCATCGCAAGTGCAGCCTGATCATGAAATTTACTCATTTATCACTTTTTTAACTCACTGAAAAAACCTGTAAATGTAATTTTTTTTTTGAGAAGTCTCTTTTTCATGCTTCACGCAACAGGGCTCTATGCAATATGCATGATAAAATTGAAGAATAGTAAAACATTGTCTGTACCTACCATTAATACTGGTGATTTATCTGACTCCAGGATAATGGTACCTAGAGCCAAACTTGACGGTTCTCTGAACCACTCCCATTTCACAATTCCCAAATCGTCCGATGATGAGGAGCCATTCAAAACGACAAAATTCATCGGTAATATCACAGTTTGATCGCCTCCACCGTTTGCTTTGGGCGGGGCATTTTTGTCTAGAAAAATAGATACTTTGTTACAACAGGAAATAAAGAAAATCTACAGCCTGTCATCAACACAATGTGACAAAAAATAAGAACATTTTCCTGAATTTAACACTTGTGTGTCCGGGGGGGGGGGGGGGGGGGAGCATTTTCACCCCAAGCCAGTTTTTTTAAGACAAAAAGCAAAAGTTTCAACAAATCATTTGAAGCGAACATGTTTTCCTCAATAAAGGTAATTAGAAGCTTTCTACCAAAACTCGGAACTTTTCTTTAAAGTTGTCCGCATTTATAGCGTCGGCATCAATACATTTTCCTGCAGTTTGATGGGAGAAAAAAATTTCGGGTTTTTTTTCCTGGTATATTTCGGGTTGCTGACTGTCTGTATTTATTTGCAGAAAATAATGTATTTGGAATTATGTTGCACATGAATTTCAAAATTCTAAGAAATCAAAGAAACATTTGTTACATTTTTTAGAATATTTGAATTTAGTACTTTTTTGGAAATTTCCTCATCTAACAGTTAAAATTGAAACTATTTGAAAGAAATAGACATACTATTATTTATCAGAGAATACTGATAAGATAGTTTTTAGTGTTTTTACAGATTTGAAAAATCCTGTAATCAAATCTCACCGCCCCCTCCATCAGTATCATTTCCCCTCTCTCTCTCATATTCATCAAATCTTTTTATACATTTAAATTTTTATATTTTTATATTTTTCTTTTTATATTTTCTTATTTTTATATTTTGTCTTTTTTTTCTGTTTCCGTTTATATCTCCTGTTTGTTATTTATAGTAATATGACTATTGATCGTAAAATCTAATATATATGTTGTACATATACTTAAGAAAAATTTGTATAGTGCTTGTTGCACTGAACTTATTATTGTGACCTGTTTGTTTTACTATAACTAAAACACTCAATAAGAAAAAAAAAAAAGATTTGAAAAAGATTAAAAAATAAGCCATCAGCAATAGTTTAAAGTTGGAGTGAAAATTCACCCCCTCCCCCTTAGATATCAGAAGGTGTAAAATACCCTTGGCACACAAAGGTTAAGATGATTCCAGGGTCAATCAGTTTGAACCGTAGAGCGTTGACACCACATCGCGCTGCTCAAAATGTTGACAACTTTTGGCTGAAATAGACAAATTTAACACTAAAAGTACAAATTTGAGGAACGTCAGCACCTGCAAGCATACTTCAAAAAGATACCCTAACAGTTTCAAGCTCAAACGCTCAAAAATAAAGCCGGACATTATGAAATACAAAAATTCCCATAAGCCTCATAATGAGTGCAAGTGACAAAACCAGACAAAAGTCAATCAGTCACACTCACTCGCACTTACTAAGCTTGAGGCAAAATCCTATATTATATTTGTAAGAATGAAGCTAAGTTCCTGGAGAACCGTTGCACCGTTCGGTAGGGGCCAGGTACGGATCGGTAGGGCTCGGCTTCAATGCTTCGGGACAAAATATAAGTTTTTCCGTGCGGGCCCCGCGTCCCTTTTTAAATGCTAAAACTATTCTCTGGAAAAAGTGTGTGTGCGAGTGCGAAAAGGATGCGAATCAGTTCGTTTTGCAAGGGTGGGAGAGAGAAGCGAGATTTTGTCATCCTTTTTTAAATGCATACGTGCGGACGAGCATACGATGTTGTACGCGTGTGAGCGAGAAACGTGCTGCTCTCTCATTTTTTTTTTTTTTTTAATTTGGTCGAGCGATTTGATGTTACCGTGGCGATTGTGATCATATGTTTTGTGCGGAAGGACCAACGACCTCTATATAAGACCGGCGAACGAATACGAACCAGCGTAACCCGCAAGAAGGAAAGTTAGTTAGAATAGAGGTGCTTGGCCGGATAGGAGCACCTCTTTTACACGTATTTTTATGAAGAGTTCTCTTCCGTTTTTCGCTTCTAAAACTCCTAATTTTACACGCATTTTGCTTTTCTTGGTCTTGATAGAAGGAGGATAGCTTGGGCTTTGACCTCCGCCCTACCGGGTCCGGTAACGTTTTTTCGAAAATATATGGAAAATATAAGTCGTTGAAGTAAACACCCGTTGGTATGCTCTGAAGACCTTGCAAATCACGTTCGCCTGTTTACGACGATTCAATCTGTCTACAAATCGGCTTTTAGTCATTTTTGAGTCTACTCCTTCACTCTCAGTCCTTTTAGTGCTAGATTCTTCAAAATCGAAAAGTTTTAGTGGCTGAGGAGGTAATTTTCTATACTGTGTAGTGTGTACCAGTAAACCCTCCTGTGTTAGAATTCGTAGTTACTTAACTTGAGTTCGTAATTTCTGCACATTTCCCTTCTGAATGATTTTTTATTCCTAATATTGTTTTATCAATCTGCGCCATCATCAGTGTCTATTAAATACTGTGATTGTGGTGAAACCCGCCCGCCGTTAACTCGGGATGTCGGATCGAGCCGACCACTGAAAGGGTTCTGGGTAGTCATAATCAATTTTGCGAAGTACTCATCATGTCAGGAGTGATTCCCTCTTATTCCTTTGTTTAGTCGCAGCATATTTCAGCCTTGAATCAGGATTCATCGTAAAATGCCTCTCTTTGAACCATCCGTGGTTTTTGCGCATTCTTCGGAATCTTAAAGGTGAGCTCTGAGGGGGAGGCTGAGAGAATGCCTATAAGCTTTGGGTCAAGATTTCTACGAACAGCACCTAGACGCTCATTCAGTTAAGTTCAGGAAGTCGTATCGGAAGTATTAGATGGCAGTTATATGAGGGGCCATGTTCTTCATCACACATTATAGCATTTTTAGCTGCTGTGACTCGGACTAGTCGCTTACGGGAACACTTTGGGAAACGGACCGAACCGCCATAAGCCGCAATGAGTGCGAGTGAGAAACTTAAAACGCGAAGAGTCTCTCTCTCGCACTCGCAGTCGCTTACGGGAACACTTTGGAAAACGGACCGAACCGCCATAAGACGCAATGAGTGCGAGAGAGAAACCTTGAGAGAGAGGCCTCTCGGCATGCGTTTCAAGGTTTCTCTCTCGCACTCATTGCGTCTTATGGCGGTTCGGTCCGTTTCTCAAATTATTCCCGTAAGCGACTGCGAGTGCGAGAGAGAGACCTCTCGCGTTTCAAGGTTTCTCTCTCGCACTCATTGCGTCTTATGGTGGTTTGGTCCGTTTCCCAAAGTGTTCCCGTAAGCAACTGCGAGTGCGAGAGAGAGACCTCTTGCGTTTCAAGGTTTCTCTCTCGCACTCATTGCGTCTTATGGCGGTTCGGTCCGTTTCTCAAATTATTCCCGTAAGCGACTGCGAGTGCGAGAGAGAGACCTCTCGCGTTTCAAGGTTTCTCTCTCGCACTCATTGCGTCTTATGGTGGTTTGGTCCGTTTCCCAAAGTGTTCCCGTAAGCAACTGCGAGTGCGAGAGAGAGACCTCTTGCGTTTCAAGGTTTCTCTCTCGCACTCATTGCGTCTTATGGCGGTTCGGTCCGTTTCTCAAATTATTCCCGTAAGCGACTGCGAGTGCGAGAGAGAGACCTCTCGCGTTTCAAGGTTTCTCTCTCGCACTCATTGCGTCTATGGTGGTTTGGTCCGTTTCCCAAAGTGTTCCCGTAAGCAACTGCGAGTGCGAGAGAGAGACCTCTTGCGTTTCAAGGTTTCTCTCTCGCACTCATTGCGTCTTATGGCGGTTCGGTCCGTTTCCCAAAATATTCCCGTAAGCGACTGCGAGTGCGAGGAGAGACCTCTCGCGTTTCAAGGTTTCTCTCTCGCACTCATTGCGTCTAATGGTGGTTCGGTCCGTTTCCCAAAGTGTTCCCGTCAGCAACTGCGAGTGCGAGAGAGAGACCTATCGCGTTTCAAGGTTTCTCTATCGCAATCATTGCGTCATATGGCGGTTCGGTCCGTTTCCCAAAATATTCCCGTAAGCGACTGCGAGTGCGAGAGAGAGACCTCTCGCGTTTCAAGGTTCTCTCTCGCACTCATTGCGTCTTATGGCGGTTGGTCCGTTTCCCAAATATTCCCGTAAGCGACTGCGAGTGCGAGAGAGTGACCTCTCGCGTTTCAAGGTGTCTCTCTCGCACTCATTGCGTCTTATGGCGGGTTCGGTCCGCGTTCCCAAAATATTCCCGTAAGCGACTGCGAGTGCGAGAGAGAGACCTCTCGCGTTTCAAGGTTTCTCTCTCGCACTCATTGCGTCTTATGGTGGTTCGGTCCGTTTCCCAAAGTGTTCCCGTAAGCAACTGCGAGTGCGAGAGAGAGACCTCTTGCGTTTTAAGGTTTCTCTCTCGCACTCATTGCATCATATGGCGGTTCGGTCCGTTTCCCAAAATATTCCCGTAAGCGACTGCGAGTGCGAGAGAGAGACCTCTCGCGTTTTAAGGTTTCTCTCTCGCACTCATTGCGTCTTATGGCGGTTCGGTCCGTTTCCCAAAATATTCCCGTAAGCGACTGCGAGTGCGAGAGAGAGACCTCTCGCGTTTCAAGGTTTCTCTCTCGCACTCATTGCGTTATGGTGGTTCGGTCCGTTTCCCAAAGTGTTCCCGTAAGCAACTGCGAGTGCGAGAGAGACCTCTCGCGTTTCAAGGTTTCTCTCTCGCACTCATTGGTCTTATGGCGGTTCGGTCCGTTTCCCGAAATATTCCCGTAGCGACTGCGAGTGCGAGAGAGAGACCTCTCGCGTTTCAAGGTTTCTCTCTCGCACTCATTGCGTCTTATGGCGGTTCGGTCCGTTTCCCAAAATATTCCCGTAAGCGACTGCGAGTGAGAGAGAGAGACCTCTCGCGTTTCAAGGTTTCTCCCTCTCACTCATTGCGTCTTATGGCGGTTCGGTCCGTTTCCAAGTGTTCCCGTCAGCAACTGCGAGTGCGAGAGAGAGACCTCTCGCGTTTCAAGGTTTCTCTCTCGCACTCATTGCGTCTTATGGCGGTTCGGTCCGTTTCCCAAAATATTCCCATAAGCGACTGCGAGTGCGAGAGAGAGACCTCTCGCGTTTCAAGGTTTCTCTCTCGCACTCATTGCGTCTTATGGTGGTTCGGTCCGTTTCCCAAAGTGTTCCCGTAAGTAACTGCGAGTGCGAGAGAGAGACCTCTCGCGTTGCAAGGTTTCTCTCTCGCACTCATTGCGTCTTATGGTGGTTCGGTCCGTTTCCCAAAGTGTTCCCGTAAGTAACTGCGAGTGCGAGAGAGAGACCTCTCGCGTTGCAAGGTTTCTCTCTCGCACTCATTGCGTCTTATGGCGGTTCGGTCCGTTTCCCAAATATTCCCGTAAGCGACTGCGAGTGCGAGGGAGAGACCTCTCGCGTTTCAAGGTTTCTCTCTCGCACTCATTGCGTCTTTTGGCGGTTCGGTCCGTTTCCCAAAATATTCCCGTAAGCGACTGCGAGTGCGAGAGAGAGACCTCTCGCGTTTCAAGGTTTCTCTCTCGCACTCATTGCGTCTTATGGTGGTTCGGTCCGTTTCCAAAGTGTTCCCGTAAGCAACTGCGAGTGCGAGAGAGAGACCTCTCGCGTTTCAAGGTTTCTCTCCGCACTCATTGCGTCTTATGGCGGTTCGGTCCGTTTCCCGAAATATTCCCGTAAGCGACTGCGAGTGCGAGAGAGAGACCTCTCGCGTTTCAAGGTTTCTCTCTCGCACTCATTGCGTCTTATGGCGGTTCGGTCCGTTTCCCAAAATATTCCCGTAAGCGACTGCGAGTGCGAGAGAGAGACCTCTCGCGTTTCAAGGTTTCTCTCTCTCACTCATTGCGTCTTATGGCGGTTCGGTCCGTTTCCCAAAGTGTTCCCGTCAGCAACTGCGAGTGCGAGAGAGAGACCTCTCGCGTTTCAAGGTTTCTCTCTCGCACTCATTGCGTCTTATGGCGGTTCGGTCCGTTCCCAAAATATTCCCGTAAGCGACTGCGAGTGCGAGAGAGAGACCTCTCGCGTTTCAAGGTTTCTCTCTCGCACTCATTGCGTCTTATGGTGGTTCGGTCCGTTTCCCAAAGTGTTCCCGTAAGTAACTGCGAGTGCGAGAGAGAGACCTCTCGCGTTGCAAGGTTTCTCTCTCGCACTCATTGCGTCTTATGGTGGTTCGGTCCGTTTCCCAGTGTTCCCGTAAGTAACTGCGAGTGCGAGAGAGGACCTCTCGCGTTTCAAGGTTTCTCTCTCGCACTCATTGCGTCTATGGTGGTTCGGTCCGTTTCCCAAAGTGTTCCCGTAAGCAACTGCGAGTGCGAGAGAGAGACCTCTCGCGTTTCAAGGTTTCTCTCTCGCACTCATTGCGTCTTATGGCGGTTCGGTCCGTTTCCCGAAATATTCCCGTAAGCGACTGCGAGTGCGAGAGAGAGACCTCTCGCGTTTCAAGGTTTCTCTCTCGCATCATTGCGTCTTATGGCGGTTCGGTCCGATTCCCAATATATTCCGTAAGCGACTGCGAGTGCGAGAGAGAGACCTCTCGCGTTTCAAGGTTTCTCTCTCTCACTCATTGCGTCTTATGGCGGTTCGGTCCGTTTCCCAAAGTGTTCCCGTCAGCAACTGCGAGTGCGAGAGAGAGACCTCTCGCGTTTCAAGGTTTCTCTCTCGCACTCATTGCGTCTTATGGTGGTTCGGTCCGTTTCCCAAAGTGTTCCCGTAAGTAACTGCGAGAGAGAGAGACCTCTCGCGTTTCAAGGTTCCTCTCTCTCACTCATTGCGTCTTATGGCGGTTCGGTCCGTTTCCCAAAGTGTTCCCGTCAGCAACTGCGAGTGCGAGAGAGAGACCTCTCGCGTTTTAAGGTTTCTCTCTCGTACTCATTGCGTCTTGTGGCGGTTCGGTCCGTTTCCGAAAGTGTTCCGTAAGCGACTTCCAGTCACAGCAGCTAAAAATGCTAAAATGTGTGATGAAGAAACATGGCCCCTCATATAACTGCCATCTAATACTTTCCGATACGACTTCATGAACTTAACTGAATGAGCCTCTAGGTGCTATTTGTAGAAATCTTGACACAAATCTTATAGGCCATTTTCTCTGCCTACCCTTCTACTCACTTTAAGATTCTGAAGAATGCGCAAAAAACCACAGATGGTTCAAAGAGAGGAATTTTACGATGAATTGATTCAAGGCTGCTGCTGGCCTAAACAAAGGAATAAGAGGGAATCACTCCTGACATGATGAGTACTTCACAAAATTGATGATGACTAACCAGAATCCTTTCAGTGGTCGGCTCGATCCGACATCTGAGTTAACGGCGGGCGGGTTCACACACAATCACAGTATTTAATAGACACTGATGATGGCGCAGATTGATAAAACAATATTAGGAATAAAAAATCATTCAGAAGGGAAATGTACAGAAATTACGAACTCAAGTTAAGTAAATACGAATTCTAACACAGGAGGGTTTACTGGTACACACTACACAGTATAGAAAAATTACCTCCTCAGCCACTAAAACTTTTCGGATTTTGAAGAATCTAGCACTAAAAGGACTGAGAGGTGAAGGAGTAGACTCAAAAAATGACTAAAGCCGATTTGTAGACAGATTGAATCGTCGTAAAACAGGCGAACGTGATTTGCCAGGTCTTCAGAGCATACGAACGGGTGTCCTCTTCAACGACTTATATTTCCATATATTTTCGAAAAAAACGTTACCGGACCCGGTAGGGCGGAGGTCAAAGCCAAGCTATCCTCTTCTATTAAGACCAAGAAAAGCAAAATCCGTGTAAAATAGGAGTTTTAGAAGCGAAAAAACGAAAAGAGAAAAAGAAAATACTTGTAAAAATACGTGTAAAGAGAGGTGCTCCTATCCGGCCAAGCACCTCTATTCTAACCTAACTTTCTTTCTTGCGGGTTATGCTGGTTCGTATTTGGTCGCCGGTCTAAATAGAGGTCGTTGGGAAGGACACATTCGGGTATAGAAGCATTTATTAGCGACTTCAATGAAGTCACTTCGTATGATATCGATGTATAGCTTCGACTTTTTATCACATGATTTTACGTAGATGTAAACAATGGGACAGTCACAGTGCTGCTAGATGTGTTGTCAAATATTCAGGCACTTGAGACTTAATGTAAAATGGGTATATTTTATGTCAAATCTGGCAGCACTGTCCAGTCATTCATTGATGGCTCCACGAGGACGAGGTTGCTGTATAACTTCGCGAAGTAGAGCTTCGATACTTATCAATGTATTAAACGCAGATTTATAGAATAGTAGTAATCAACTAGAGATGACTTGTTGAGATCGGTGTGTGAATTGATATCTCGATTGTAACCCAACAAATTTGGGCTAGGTTTCGAGAATTTTTAAAGAAACCAAACTATTAGTGATGATGAGTTGAGACGATGGTTATTCTTCTCTTATCAATAATATGCTCTCGAATATTACTGAGTAATGAAAATAATTGGTTTCCTGTTGAAAAGTGTTGTTACTTTGAATGTAAGTGATTTGTCTAAGAATACAACCAACGGGTCCAACGGACCCAGAATATTGTTACACATCCTCTTTCAAAGTTGGCGATTTGAGCTGTTCGTATTAGTTCGCATCTCGGTGAGGTTATGATGTTTTATAAGGTCTGTTTTTTCAAATTAAAAAAAAAAAAAAAAATCGTTAGATTTCTTGGGTATTTTTGTAGTTTTAACGATTCATTTGATTGTATACACCTGTTATTTTTTAATCTGTGGAGTCAAAGTGTGTCAAATTAAATGAAGGCGTTTTTTTTTCTTTTTCGAAATGATTGATTTAGTGCTGACTGGTGATGAGCGTTCCAAAGAAAGACAAACTGTCTCTCTTGGTCTCACGTAACCCTGCATGTACTGCTATCTCACTCTAATTTCAAAAAAACTTATGGAGAGACATCTTTTGAGCATTGAGCATCAATTGCCAAAAAGCGCTGAAAGAATGACCCCAAATAATAGGGGTTGTAAATGACCTCACGTCCAAAAAGCTTAAAAAATTAAAATGTTAAATGAAGTTTGCTTGAATTTCCGAGCCAACCTATTTTAACAAATTATTGTAGTTAATAAAGGGCTGTTTGAAAAAGGCATACTTTTCCCGCGCAAAGTTTCTTTTCCTTTTTATACAGATTTTTGATTTACCTACTAAACGCAATGTCTTATGTCATGTCAGTTCAACGAAAGGTTATTGTAGGTGTGCGATCTCGGTCTGCGTATTTGTTTGCTTACCCGAAATTCTCATTTTATTGTGAAAGCATGGTTTTCACTCTCGCTATCTCTTGCTCTCCTTCCTTCTTTTCTCTGTACTGTTCTAAATCATATAATCCACATGCGCTAATACGGTGCATCCAAATGCGCCGATCTAAAGGGTTTTGGCGGCTCATGGCGCCAAAAAAAATTAAAGGTTTTGGATCGGGCCCTCTTGAGAAAGACCATCCTAAAATGGTTAAGTTCATGCAAGGGGGGTGGGGGGACGGGGGGTTATGTATATTATGCCCCTTCCAAATGATGACTCCTGTTTTCTAAACAATTGGTGTACATGAGAAAATACCACTTTAGTATTGCAGGAATAATAGAGTAAGTTTTTAGATTTCGTCCTTTGGAGCAGGATTAGATGGCGAGAATAGCAAACGGAGTTAGGGAGTGGATATCAAGTCAAATCTAAGCTCGAATAAACAAAATCACGCGCAAGACGCGAAAGGAACGCTTGGCCGCGAAGCGGCCAACGGCCTCTGGTAATTTTAATTTTATAATTAACAGCTTACTCTCTCAACTAATTTTGTTGTTATGGGCTCAAAAAACTCATAAAAGATTTGCACAAGCTGACGTCCTGGATTTTGCATTTTTTCTTTGTTTTCAATTTAAAATGCCAAAAGCGACTAGTGGCGCTATCTATTGGATTGAAATCTGGAAAAGTTTTGCCCGGAGTCACCTTAAGCAAACTAGAGTCCCTATATACTATGAGAGTTTCGACAAGACTCTTAAAATGAAGAAGAAGAAGCGGATCACTGGAGCCCCCAAGAGGCAAATTGCAAATGGCGGATGGCCATTTGCCTCTGCGCTGTTGCCACTATTTTGCTTTCTCTTACATGTTAGGTTCAGATTCTTGATAATAATTGTCGTTATTGAAAGAGATATTGTTCTCCATTATTACAATCAAGCAGAGGAAAAATTCACAAAAATTACCACGGTCACTGTTACTTCAAATGTGTAATGAAAGCGAGTTCGCGAAAAGTAAACAAACCCTCCGCCATTTGCACTTGCCTCTTGGAGCTTTCTTGACAGCCTAAATCTGTGAGCCAATCAGAAATGGATTCAGCAATGGCGCAACTCTCATAGTATATAGGGACTGGACAGGGACATAGTATATAGCAAACCTGAAATAACAAACAAAATAAGAGAGAGGGGGAAAAATGGCAAAAGAAAACAACAAAATTGCAAAGAGATAGTAAACAGTTGAGACTCACTTTGAGTGACCGTTATAAAAACATCATCATACGCTGCGTTTCCATTGCTATCCAACACAGTCAGACGTATTTGATAGTCACCCTTTGTTAGACCAGAAACATTCGTGTGAGAATTGTTGCTTGGCTGAAATGTGACACTGCTAGGACCACTGGAAAAAATAAATAAAAATTAATAAGTATTAAAACAAGGAAGTCGTAGTAGAAAGCTGTTAATCAAACCATAATGATTCGGAAGCACATGTATAAGCCAGCCTTCTCAGTAACCAACCGGCACCCAGCCAGACTCACCTTGGAAGGAAATTTCAAAAGCTCCTTCATAAAAATTTCTTCATCTATCTTGCTGAGCCCATAACTGACTGGACTAACAAATTTGTACCAGTGATCATACAATTTTCAGCAGGACTTTGATGGTCAGATGAGAATAAAATGATTCAGTGAAAAAATTTACAGACGGTGGATTTCAACAAAGCCATAGATAGCATGCATTGATAACAACTTTTATTCATTATTAACCACCTTACTATCCAGTGAGCTCATCTACCCCTATACTATCAAGGAAAAAAGAAACTCCCGTAAGCAAAATGTTTTTTTGGATATTTTCATACAGTAAAAATGAAAAATTTTAGGTTATTTTTCAGCTGACTCCAAGATAGAATTAAAGTAAGAATTTAAATGCTCAAAAATCTCCTAACGGTTCAATATTGACGGAGGAATCAATAAGTGAAACTTTTTAAGAAGGGACTTTCTTTTGATGTTGATAGTATGTTCAATTGAAAACTTGATCCTTTGAATCATTCACTTGAGGCACAATTTTTAAAAAATTTCAGATTTTTGATCCTTTGATTGATAAGAATTACTCGTTGGACAAAACATAACAAGGTTCCATTTCTACCTTAAACTTATCTTTTGCTTTGGGCACAGTTTTTTGTGGACCTTTCAAAAGCTCCTCAGCAAAAGCTTCAAACGAGCAAAAAATGTAAAAGGTCAATAATAATTTTGACTTTTCAGATTCAGACCAAAAAAGTTGGAAACTCTATCTGCAGGTGAAAACAGTGTTACCTTTTCTTGCTGAAGAGTAATTAGAAGGACTGTCAGGTTTTTTGACCGCTATGGGTGTTCTAGTCTTGGATTTCTGACATAAATTGTTGCGTGTATTAATTTTTTGCAATTTTCATTTAATTCCTTGTAAAATGGAGCTGTTGCAAACTTTTGCTATTGGCTTATTAATAGTTGGTTGAGGGGTAAAACCCTATAAAAATGACCATAAGCGCACTAAAAAATCACGAAATCTACTCCCAAACTCATAAAATACTTTCAAACGCGAGACCATATTGGCGGTGATTATCGCCTTTCACATTGGGTTTCCCTAACTCAATAAGCTCCATCCTCACAAGGTGTTTTCACAACACCACATAAGAAGAAGAAAGAGCATACAATTGTCATAAGATCTGGGCCGTAATCTTCGCCATTATGGTTTCATGATTTTTTAGTGCACTTATAGTCATTTTGACAGGGTTTTACCCCATTATCAACTATTAATAAGCCTGTAGCAAAAAACTACAACGTAATAAATGAATAAATAAATAATCGATAACCGAATGGATAAAATTGAAGACAAGGGAGATTAAAATATATAACCTCACAGACTCCCACTTCCAAGTGACAATGCCCACATCATCTGTGCTTTTCGAGCCATCAAGGACTGTCCATGTCTGCGGCAGCGATATCGTCAAATTAGATCCTGCATGAGCTGAGAATCAAAAATGAACACAATTCTGTTATTTAAAATGAAGAAATTAATAGGTCCAACAATAAAAGAGAAAAAAAAAAAAAAAAACCTCCACCCCCTCCCCTTCTTGAATTTTCTTTTTAAGTTGAATCAAGTTGCTTTGATCATTTTGAGTCTAATTGAATGAGAGAATGAAACAGGACTTGGATTAAAATATTACACGAAAACCAATCTTCTTTCAAAAACCACTTTCCTTTTCATTTCGAACTAATTTTAAAAGGGTTTGTCACAACATTTGACTTAAGGTTAAAAAATACGGGGCAAAAAACGGAGCTTCAATAACATCTGCATCAGAGATCTACATCATGACTGCCTTCAAGATGTCTTAGAATTTGCGTTCCAGAAGGCCTTTTCATGGCTGTAAGGCTACCTCTCCTAGAGTAAGGGTAAGAGACGAAAATTTCCTAAACCAATTGGAAAATGCACAAAAAACGATAATTTGCTAGATGGGTTTTTGAGGTGTCATTTTTTTTAGAGTGCATTCAATTCACCCATAAATGACTCAATTGACTCTTTCTAGGGTAGTTCAGCCACAACAATGCTTTTTACCTTCCTTCACAAAAACTGTAAATATCAGAGATTACAAAGCCTAAGAGATATGCCACTTCCTATCTCCACCGTATTGAGAAACCGTTGGTCGGGCTCCGTAAAAAACGCCTGCAGAATGGCCGTGATGCAACGTGCAGTACGCTAGTGACCGTAAACATTGTTCTTATTCATGTTGTTGGAAATGAGGTTAGATTCTCTGCAGCATCTAAATGTTTGTCATTTAATGGCCGATGGGATGATTAAAGTGACTTAGATTTTCAGATTCACGTTCAATATATACTCAGAGCTCATTAAACTTCCCAAAAACTTTATTAATCTTATTAATTTAGTTAGTGGCTTTACTATCAAACCTCATTGCAAACAACAACAGAAGTAACAATGTTTAAGGTCACCAGCATACCCCACATTGCATACATACTTCGTAGGAGTCAAACAACACTTTTGAATCTTTGTGCCATATCTCTTAGGCTCAGTAATCTCTGGTAAATATCCACCAAAAACTGTAAATATCCACCAAAAGAATATGTACTTCCTAAGAATATGTACTTCCTAAGTGATACAAGCTTAACTTCAGAAAAACCGTAATAAATACAGGTCCAACCAATCAATCTTACCGATAGGAGGTTTATTTGTTGGTGTTTTGACGAAGACATGAACTTCCCCCTCAGATGTTTGATTAGAACTATCCATTACTTTGAGCACGAAAGTGTAAATGCCTTCTTCTAGGTTGGATAGCTTCAAATATGGCGTTCTTGTATTCTGAGTTTGATCAAAAAAAAAAAAAAAAAAAAAATATATATAAAATTTACAAACATTATAAAAATGAAGTTTCCTGTCAGAGTCTCAAATTATTTTGTTAACTTCTGTTGAGCTTCCAATTTTCTTTCCGTTTTTACTTTCTCACTACAAACAAAGTTTTAAGAAAATCTTTAAGAATTCTCCTTAACAAACCTTATAATTTCCATTGCCAAGATCTATTCAGAAAATTTAAACTTTTGACCATCCCTTCATTATATGTATTAGAATGTATCAAGTTTGCATTGAATAACTGCCTAATTACACCGGATGACATGTTACCTAAACATATTTACTCTAGCAGACACCATAATATAGACAATGTAAGAATTACTCTGAATATTTCTGAGAGCGAAGTAAGATTCTCCGCTATACAGCTATTTAATGCCCTTCCTCTCTTGATCAAGGAATGCTTCAGAAGGTCTGAGTTTACTGTATTCTTTAGAGTCCAGGAGCATTTCCTGATTGAGAAAGCTTTCTACAAGGTGAATGACCTATTAATCCCAAATAACAAAATAACAAATACCAAATAACTGTCTATTCTATGTTTTCTATGTCTAATTATGTAGACTTTTTTTGTTGATATTGTTGTTTTGACTTGTACACATAGCTCCTCATTGGCTGCTCCTTTTGTATGAATTGTGAAAAATAAAAATAAAATAAAAGTCAGAAATAGAGAAAGTATTGCAATGGCGCAGAGATTTTCAAGGTATTTTGTTTCGAAATTTGGCCCACTACGACTAAGTAAATCATGATAGTAATTAAAAAATAATTGGCTCTCATCATGCCTAATACTATCTTAAAGAATGTTCATCCATGAAGTATCAATATTATTTAACCATATCGTCGTAAATCTGACGCATAGGCATAGGTCGAATCTGACGTTTCATGATCATCTTTCAAGTTTTAAATTTTTCGAAGGCATACTGCATGTGCGAATAATCCTTGAATACTTTTTCCTTTATTTTTAATGAGCCATAGAATCACAGAAAAATATTAATTGAAGTAATAGAATAATTGATCTTGGTTGAAAAAATGAAAATTAGTTTGGAAATTTTGAAACGTTGGATTTGACTTACGCCTATGCGTCTGATGGACGACGATCAGTATGTGGCTTGGAGCTGTAAATGCACAAACTTTCTGTGGCGTTGTTTGTCCGCCATAAAACGTGGAACCCAGCATAACTTTTGAACTATTGATCCATATGCATCCAAATTTTGCAGAGATGTTGCTTTTAACATTCCCCAGAGAGACATTTTTTTTGTTTTTTTGAAATTTTAATTTTTAGGTTAGTTAAGGATGAAAAATGGTTTCCACTAAAATCAATGGGAAAATGGGTAAAAAAAAGGACAAACTTAAATATGTATTTCAAAAATGAATCTTTAGATCTAGATAAAAGTTTCAAAAAGGGGTTGGGGGTCTTCCCCAGGATATTAAAATGGGGTCTGGGGGTCTCCCCCAGAATATTAAAGGGGGGTCTGAGGATCTCCCCCAGATTAAATTTGATGTAAGAAAGTGTTCGTAGGGTATTCCCTATAGTTCCCAAAGATGTTATAGAAGAAGACTGGCCTCTTGCAGTAAGATTTGAAGCAGGTTACTGTCATAGACCAGGCTTCCCCGCTTGAGGGTATGGACCAAATCAACATTGCGGCTTATCCTTTCCGAGACATAAAAGTGTTTCAAAAGAATGCTAATTACTTTTAGTTCTCAAAGTACGCAGGTTGTAATTTTGTAGAACACTCGAAATTTTTCAAACAATTACCTGCATGTCCACAGCTTTCGTCGATGAAGGACTCTTGGTCCACTCCCAAGAGACGATGCCATGATCATCCGTGCTTAAACTTCCGTTCAAAGTGATGTTGTTGTGTGGAAGATATAATATTTGATTCTGACCAGGGTTGGCCTGAGGTGGCCAATCAGGGATTTTCTCAACAGTTATATTGGCAGTGGTGGAATTCGTTTCTCCGTCAGAATCTTCAACTGTTAACCTGAACAATTGTGGGGATAAGAAGATTAAGAATATATTAAAATGAACAACTATGAAGGATACCTATTTCCACAAATCAATCATCATACACCAAAACAATAAAAGCAAAATCAAACTAAAAATGTGGCAAAGGTATTAAATTGCAATGCATTATGTTATATGTATATCAATTTTAAGGTGATCCCTCAGTATTTCAGGTCCAAGCTTCGTCACAGTTTGATTTATGACCTCTATGGGGCAGTTGCTAAAGTCTAAACTTCTGCACACATGCTCTCAAATTCTTTTGAATAATTTAGGGGAAAAAGCCCTCGCCATGAACTGAGATGACTACAGTTGAAGCCCCACTTTAAATTCCTTCAAGGCACTTTTGATGCAGTAAAGAAATTACTCATTTTATCTTAGAGACTGTTTTAGTAGAGCGATATATCGTATCAATTGCCATCCAACGACATCTGGTTCCAAACAAACTCTGATTCAATGTAATTTTCCCATAAGAACATTTTTTAACAAAAATTTTGGATATTAAATCAAACAATTAATGCGACCGTTTTACAATTATGAATTCTACTTTCTCAAAAATGCTTAATCATGCCAGGTTCCATGACGAAAACTGCCGAAATCAACAAGATATAGCAGATAAAACGATGCATTTGGAGGTTGAAATCACCTTAAGCCTCGCCAAATTCCTGCCCATTCCACAACAGCAACAATAACGTTTGGGTGATTCCAACCTCCAAATGCATCGTTTAATTTGTATGTATATCTGTTGATTTTAGCAGTTTTAGTCATAGAACCAGGTATAATCAAGCATTTGAGAGGATGTAGAATGGGACGGTTGCACACTTTTGCTATAAGCGATTTAATAGTTGATATTGGTGTAAAAACCTCGAAAAGTAACAATGGCAGCATTAAAAACTTCCAAAATTCACTCTTAAACTCAATAAACACTTTTATTTGTGAGGGCGTAATGGTGGCCGAGGGCAGTAACAATGGGAGATTCCTATCTTAATTTTGTCACTCTTTCTGTGCTGACAAGGATGGCTCACAGAGTAATTAGTCATCAGAGTAGTGATTCACATCCGATGAATGGTACCGCAATACCTGGTGACACCGGTGTCAAATGAAAGTCGTCTCTTATTGGTCACTTCTTGATGGAGTTTCAGAATTGTTAGATGGGAATCTCCCATTGTTACTACCCTCAGCCACCATTATGCCCACACAAATAAAAGCGTTCATCGAGTTTAGGAGTGGATTTCGGAAGTTTTTAGTGGTGCCATCGTTATTTTTGGAGGTTTCTACACCAGAATTGACTATTAAATTGCTTGTAGCAAAAGTGTGCAACAGCCCCATTCATAATCACACATGGATCGCATTAGTTGTTTGATTTAATAGGTTAAATCTCCGTTCAAAAATGCTCTTACAGAGAAAATACATTGAATCAGAGCTTCTTCAGAACCAGAGGTCCTCGGACAGCAATCGAATATCGATACAATACATTGCTTCACTTAGAGTCCCTATATGAAGAGAGATAAGACAAGTGAAACCATGGGCGCCATCATTGGATGCGATTTTGCACATTTGTTTACATTCTGAGGGTTTTTTGTTGTGTTTTGGTCCAATGCAAAGATTACAGTGCCACAGAGTTTCTAACAGTGTAATCTTCACAGCTTTTGTTGATCAACATCTATTTACGCTTTTGAAGGTTCTTTTGAGAATTATAGACATTCTTGAGGTGCATCATGAATATCATGATTAAAATTAATAACTTGGTCCACAATTAACTCTTCCATCCATAAAATACAGTTGGACCCCTTCGTTGTAAACAAGAGTATGTAGACAAATGTGCAAATAGCATCCAATGGCGGCGTCCGTAGAGCCTAAAACCTAAAACTCATTAACCAATCAAAGGTTGACTACCCTCTTGTCTTAACTCTCCACATATAGCATATAGGGCTAGCTCCACTAAAACAGTCGATTGCTGCTGAAGTTTTGCAGTCAGTCTTCTTGGTATAATATTTTAAAAACTCACTTGAATGTGTAATTTCCAGGGAATCGCAAATCATCAATGCGAAGCGTCGGTGAATCGGACAGATGCGGTGCATACTGGAGCGGCCCTTGTTGTAGTTCCCAATGGTAACTTTTAATCTGAGCATCATCCTTGCTGCTTGAGCCATCTAACACTGCGATCGTATTCGGTAACTTGATTGTAGAATGACTGGGAACAATCATTGCGACCGGTGGTTTGTTCAGTCTTTTAGCTGAAAGACAATTACAATGACGGTCATGATTTATTAAGTTGATTAATTTATTGAATTTATTAAATTATATTAATTAATTTGTTTTTCAGTGCTTACTCAAGGTTGTATAAATTAAAATAAAAACAAGGATTTGGCAAAACATACGATCAGAAAATTCTAACCATTAAAAGTAAATTTGGCCACCAAAAGTTTCATTGACAGCTAATTCTCTCAAGCTATCAGTTTTCAGCAGCTTAGTTTTGCAGCTTAGTTTTGCAGCTTAATACTCAGTGGCGGATCGTCATTGGCGGACTACTCAGTGGCGGTTTGGCCAGAGGCAGACTAGCCAGTGGCGGTTCGGCCAGCGGCGGAAATTACCAAACTAAAATGGGAGCCTGGGCAGGCAAAGATTCCACGGCGTACGATCGTGATTATGTGCTGATTTTCGTTGTCAATGTCTAGGCTGTCGGAGGAAGATCGCAACGCAGAACACGGCAGAACCAATGAAAAACAGGTTATTCAATCCAGATATAAACAGAGCTTCTCTTGAAGCATTAAGAGCTTTCCGGAAAAAGCTTTGCGCGATTATGCTGATAATTCGACTTACATTGTATTTGACCTATGTTGAATTGCCTGTTGCGTCGAACTTTTTTCCTGTCCCCTTACGATTCGACACAATGAACTTTTGCTGTAAATACAAACATGGTCTTACGTGGTAGAACTGTGAGATTGGCCAGAGTTTCACCGTACACCCCATCTCCTGAAACAGCAACTTTGAAAGTGTATGTTCCTGCGACTAGATTGGATAGTTTTAGCGTACTTTCATTTTGATCAGTCATTATTCCACTGCTACCCCCGGAGACTTTTGTCCATTTGTATTTATACCTATGTTCACCTGGAGGAAAAAAAAAAAAAAAAGCAGGTAAGAAATAAGATTATAATTTAAGGGGAATCTATACATCACGGTAAACAATGATATAGCAATGCACGAAGGCTTAGGATGTTTTGAGCGTAAAGTATCAACAAACTCAAAAATAAACGGAATCAATGCTTGAAACTGACACATCTTGCCCACTCTGGAAAGTAGGCCTCTTTAACGACATAACTGTCCGTGAAAGTACCAAACATCAGTGTTTTTTTAAACTAAATTTCAATGTATTTCAGTGAATTTTCTTGTTACATATATTAATAGTGAGCTATTCAATAGTATTTGGGGCGCTGATTTCAAAACTGATATCATTTTCTACTTAACTCGTCCTGATTTTACATTCTACTTTTAAAAAATGTTCGTGATAAAGTTTAAATGGTGGAAAATTTAGAATATTTCGATCAAAACTAAGGCCAAATTCGAACTCGGCTGGTCAATTAACGTCAGAACACTCCATGTCTACGCGATTTGAGGTCTAATTATAAGAAGAAAGCCCATGTTTGTGTCTAGGGACCCTTGTTTTGTATTCATTGGGGGCGGACACCTACATCGTTAAAGCATAAAAATCCACTCTGGATGCTGAGAAACTGAAAATTATATCAAAACAGAGCACCATGTTTACGCCAATAGCAATAGTTTGTTATGACATCTCAGATGGTGGTGTCAAAATTTTCGGCACCATTCGGTGTCCCCGCCTCTCTTTATTGCAGCCAATGAAATGAATTTTGAAGATTTGTTTTGATGTTGAGACAAGTTCACATGATGTCCGCAGGAGGCAGTTTTGTAGCGTGTACTCTTTTGGGTGTTGTGGAGATAGATTGGAGGTTAGGATTCAACATCAACATAACGATCGGACACCAAGCTCGCAAGCATGGTGTCGCATTTGGGCATCAGTGGTGCCGAAACAGTGTTGCCAAGCGTAAATGGCGTAATTTACAGTGTTTGCTGAATTATTACGATGCGTTAGGCTCCATCTTAGCTCCTCCCACTTCATACAACACTGGATAACAAAGTACAATTGATGCAGAAAAACTAGGCATCGGACACCAGCGATGCCATAACAAATCACGACTCAATGACTATATAATATGATAATTAGTACCTTCTTCTTCACTTGGAACTGTGAAAGCTGACAGGGCAACAGAGTTTTGAGGTAACATTATTTGTTTGGATGAAGCTGAAACCGTTAAATGCTTGATGGGTTTATTTTTGACATCTTTCGGCTCTTCACCTTCAAGGTAACCCTGTAAAAAAAAAAAAAAAAGAAAAAATTATCACAATAGGTCAGTAAACAAGGAAGACGAATAATAGAGGGTTTTAGTGATGACTTGGTAATGATGTCATAAGGCGATGAGCGTGCCAAACAAAGACAAACTGCCTCTCTTGCTCTCACGTAACCCCCATGTACAGCCATCTCACTCTCATTTCAAACATCGTATATAAAGACATCTTTTGTGAAAGTTTTTGGCAGAAATGAATTCCTCGAGGCATTTTAATGCGATTTTTATAAAAATATAACGTAAAACAAGGCCAAGTATACGAATTTCGAAACTAGAAAGAGATGGGTATACATGGGAGTCATGGGAGAGTGAGTGAGATAGTTTGGAACAAAACGCGAGTTTTATCACAACCTATTGCGACCGATGAGTGCATTGTTGTGGTTGTTGGCCAACAAACTTTAACTTTAGAGATGGGATGCTTTGTCATAAGTCCTATCCCTAATTGAGGAGAATCATGGATGGTGGGTCTCCTATTTTTTCATCTCAAATCAATAATGGGTCTGCTCAGTAGCGCAACCGAGAGTTTCTTCATCTCTCTCTTTTCTCCATTAGGAATCGTATGTTAAACAAGGATAGACGACAGGATAAAACCCCCTCTTTCTGTCCTTTTCCTACTTATACATTCTAATGGGAAATGAGAGAGATGGAAGAGATCCTGGTTGCGCCAGTGGGACTGCTGCAGCACTGCGGAACGTCCATGCTAATGTAAAATTGCATCAAAATCACAATAAAAGCATCAAAAGGTCTCAAAAAACACTCATAAACCCACAGAAGGTATTTTAAGGAAAGCCTCAGATGGCGGTCAAATGAGCAATTTAACCCGCCGTTATAAATTAATAAATAAATAAATACATAAATCAATCCTACCAAGGGTCGCAAGTTAGAGAGCGGAGAGAGATGCACAGGTTTAAGGTCATCAACTTGGGGCATGGCAGAAACTCCCATCACGGTAGCTACATAAGACAGAGCAAAAAAGAGCATATTACAGATCCATTAAAAAAACTAAGCTAGAAAAACCGACTGACACACCCACAACCAAAGAGTAAACAAGAGCCGCAATTGAATGGAAGGCCTGCGTGGTCAACGTAGATAAGGGATCCGAACGCGGGCTGGCCTCTGATTGGCTGCAACGGGTGGAGCAAAAATGACTCGGGGTGTAGGGAAAATAACACAGGATTTTCGTTACGGGGCGTTTATCTCGAAACCTAAGCAAAATAGTATCTAAACAATTTATACGAGTCGATTCAGCAGATTTTTCCGAACAATTTGATAGGTCATAAGTGCCACTTTATTGCAAATTCAAAAAGACTGTTTCAGTTTAAAAGTACGCACAATAGTGAGTTACTCAAACACTGCTCGAACGCACGCCAAGCATGTAATCACACTATTGTGCGTACTTTTAAACTGAAACAGTCTTTTCGAATTTGCAATAAAGTGGCACTTATGACCTATCAAATTGTTCGGAAAAATCTGCTGAATCGACTCGTATAAATTGTTTAGATACTATTTTGCTTAGGTTTCGAGATAAACATCCCGGAACGAAAATCCCGTGTTATTTTCCCTATACCCCGAGTCATTTTTGCTCCACCCGTTGCAGCCAATCAGAGGCCAGCCCAGGCCAGCCCGCGTTCGGATCCCTTATCTACGTTGACCACGCAGGCCTTCCATTCAATTGCGACTCTTGTTTACTCTTTGCCCACAACAGACAGTCTTCTCTCAGTGAATTACTTAGTTGCCAAATCACAAATATACCTATATGTGTATATATAAGAGGGAGGAGGGCTTGAGATTTCATTGTACACCTAGAAACATTAAAAATAACATTGCCTTACAACTGCCAACACTTTCCAGACAAACTTGAAATTATTAAAAAGCACACTTTATGAGATCGTTCAATTGATCAGTGAAAGAATTTGATAAGAGCTCAACTTGTAGTAAAACGCAATGAAATTACATAACCTTATCTGACCAAAGTATTTCAATGGTCATTAGAAGTTAGTACGTATTTGTAACTGGTAGTTTTTCGATTTCATTTTTTTTTTCTCTTTTGATTGACATGAATGTTTCGTGAATGAATGCTTCGGGCTGATGGAAATGATACCAACAAAAACCGTGCGACAATAATAGAACACAGGTAGCAAGAAAAATTGATTAATAAGGAGGCAGAGAAATACTTGTCTGATCATCAAATATAACTTTTGATTAATAGGTCCGGTACAGTTATGGACAAAAAGAATATCAGATGACTCCTGAAGGTAAGCTACCTGCAGTACTTATCTCAATCAAAATTGTTCCAAAATACTTCTGTCCATTAAATTTGAACCTCTGGACATTTTTATTCGCGGACATTGTAGTTCATTGGACACTAGAATGTTTGGACGAAATGACATTGGACGAAAATTTAATGGGACAGATAAAATTTTGGACGAAAAAGTTTTGGACATAAAGGCTGTGAACAAATCATCTGGGAACCGTACTTTACCAATCTATGAACCTACTTAAATGGTTAGCAACACTAGCTACTGCCTCAGAAGCTCAGGAAATAAAAAACAAAGTTGGTTGGTGGAAAAAGGTGTTGCCCCGCAAAGGCCTTACATTGTCTCCCTGAATTTTTTGAGAGCACTATGTAGTTTAGTCTAGTCTTGTCTATCCTTTATTCCCTGTATAACTACTTTATTCCCTGTATCATAGTTTATTCCCAGTATTGCTAGTTTAGTTTAAATATTGAGCCTTACGCTTCTCATCTTTCTTTGTTAACTGTACTTTGTTAACCTTTGTTAACTTACTATTTCTACCTGATCTTTTTGACCTGTGCCATAGCCCCCTTAAGGGTGGCTCCTGTATCAATTTAAATAAATAAATAAATAAATAAATAAATATTTAAGGGATAATAGAATGGGATGAAAGGGTAATTTAAAAAGCCCAATTCCTCTTAAATAATGTTTGCTTACATTTGAGTGGGATACAGGCATCAGATGTGATATTCCGCACAAAACCTTGTTTACACTGACAGCTACTCGCACTATATCCTGCGAACAGTCTGCATTCTTTGTTCAAACCGCAGTCTCTATCATCCGTGCACATTTTGAATTTCTCCTCCTGGACATCTGTCTCGTCACCAATCATTCGATCGCTGTAAGAGCTGAAAAGCAAAAGATAAATTAGACCAGCGGTTCCCAACCGGTGGTCCGCAGACCACCTACGGGTCTGCCTACTGAGTTTTGGTGGTCAGCCAAGACTTTTCTACATTTGTCCCGTTTTTTTTGCCCGAAAGAGGCAACATTAAATTTGTGTCTGATATTTTTTTATTTAGAAGGAAAAATAAAATGTTGTCGTTGCTTGGAAAGTAAGTTATCATTTGAACGAGTCATAACCTAAATTTTAATAAGTTTATTAAATTCCTCCTTCGAAGTTTTCGTTTTTCGGTTATTTAAATTCAAAATTAATTTCAAAATTGAAAAGGATAGGGTAGGTTAGTTTTTATTTCCCTCTCCATGGTTAAAATTAGCATTTTTGATTACATTATCAACTTTGAAAAGTAAACAAGATGGATTTAAGCAGTAATCAGGCATGCTGATTTCAAGAAACGTAATATATTTGATGAGGAACAATTGGCTTCATCATAACAAATTGTTTTTATTGAAATCGATACGCCTGATTACTGCCAAAATACACCTTGATTACTAAAAAATGAGTGATCGATTACCATTTGCTCGACTCTTCTTGAGAGCACTGTGTCCAGAGCCAACAGAGACTACACACTACCTATCTCGCCCACAGTGGCCACTTTTTTTTCAAAGTCGCAACAAAGCAACATCCAATGGCTCCTATGTGAAAAGTTGAGCAAAGGCATTGAGGTCAGCAGCCAATCAGAACGAAGCGTCAATGTATTGGTCGTTGGTCAACAATCCACATAGGAGCCATTGGATGTTGTTCCCCATGTTATTTTGTTGTTGAGTCCCCGAAAATAAAATCGTCCACTGCGCGATCGGCTAGTGTGTGGTCTCTGTTGTCACTGACGGTGTCTAGTAATTCTTGATGTGCTTATTCTCCGGTTTGTCCTAGATTTTTAGAGCAATTACCTGATAAAATCGAAAAATTTTTTTTTGCTTTTCACCAAATTTTTGGCACCCATTTATGATTCTGGTGATTCCACTTAAATTTTACGGATGTTTCAATTTGCTAGATGGAGCCAAACAGCAGACGATAAAGGACTTGTCACTTTCCAATTTTTTTTTATTTTTTGAGTAATTTGAATGGGATAAAAATCAATAGAGTGTTATGCTAAAAAGCGAGACGTTAAAGCTGACACATTTTGAGTACCAGGTTGACAGATTCTGACAAGTAGCGGTGCTTGCTTCTGAAATGCATCAAAATGCATCAGTGAGCCATTGGTCAGCAACGAGTCGTAGTTCTTTGCTAAACAACCGCTAATTGGTCCATTTTTATGCATTTTGAAAGCCAATACCGATACTTGTCAAAACCAGTCAACCCTACACTCAAAATGCATCAGTTTTAGTGTTCTTCAATTTTTTATGAAATGTAACGCATAGATTCGATAGGACTCAGCTGTCATAGAATAGCGATACATATCGTCGTCCATCTGACGCATAGGCGTAAGTCGAATCCAACGTTTCATGATCATCGTTCAAGTTTTAAATTTTTCGAAGGACACTGCAGGTATGAATAATCTTTGAATATTTTTTCCTCTGTTCTGCATGAGTCATAGAATCACAGAAAAATATTAATTGAAGTTATTGAATGGTTGATCGCACTTGAAAAAATAAAAATTAGTTTGGAAATTTTGAAACGTTGGATTCGACTTACGCCTATGCGTCAGATGGACGACGATATGTTACATTTGATCGCACAGATAATGACTCCAAAATTGACTAAAAGTACAAGTAAAAAATCACTAATTCAACCTTTCATAGTTTGGAAAAACATCGGTCACATCCCAGCTATCCGAGTTCACTGGATTCACAAGAACCATTTGAGTCTCCTCTTGAACATCATACAATAAGTTCGGATAGCAAAATTCATCTTTTGGGCAAGTTACCTGCAAACATTAAACCGAAGGAGAGCACTCAAGCTTTTAATGTATTCACAAAGAGTATTGAAAAATTATAGCGTTTGGTAAAACTCAAAACAGAAAGTCCCAACAGAACAAAGAAGAGACCACACATCATAATTACAAGATAAACATAACAAAACAAAGACAATTTTCAATTTACAGATTGAAAATATCACAAAACAAGAACTGAATTAACCGCAGACTACAAAATAAGAGACCATTCAAAGGGGAGTTTACTCAACTTCTGAATAGCATGACAGAACCGTTTAAAATGTCCAATTTACTAACTGCAGGCCAATTTCGCCTCGAAATTTTAATCCCAACTTTTTTTATATTTTTAAAATTTGAGTTTGTAAGTTCTTGCAGGGTTTTTTCTGAAAGCGAATGGATCATAGAATCATCTACAAAATGCTGCAAAAATAACAGTGAGATAGTAAAAAGAGTCTGATGCTCACTCCCAAGGAAGTAAACGCGATTGAAAGGAGACGAATAATCAATTTTTAATGAATTAATGAAAAAAGATGTATGTACACGTCAATCTTAAGGAGAATAGCTTTCAATCAGAATACATTTCTCCACGTCAATCTTAAGGAGAATAGCTTTCAATCAGAATACATTTCTCCACGTCAATCTTAAGGAGAATAGCTTTCAATCAGAATACATTTCTCCACGTCAATCTTAAGGAGAATAGCTTTCAATCAGAATACATTTCTCCACGTCAATCTTAAGGAGAATAGCTTTCAATCAGAATACATTTCTCCACGTCAATCTTAAGGAGAATAGCTTTCAATCAGAATACATTTCTCCACGTCAATCTTAAGGAGAATAGCTTTCAATCAGAATACATTTCTCCACGTCAATCTTAAGGAGAATAGCTTTCAATCAGAATACATTTCTCCACGTCAATCTTAAGGAGAATAGCTTTCAATCAGAATACATTTCTCCACGTCAATCTTAAGGAGAATAGCTTTCAATCAGAATACATTTCTCCACGTCAATCTTAAGGAGAATAGCTTTCAATCAGAATACATTTCTCACTAGCACTCGCTTTGCGGATAATACAGACAACACTGCACTACGGTTTGAGATCATCAAACAGTGGCCAGAAATTAGAAAACCAATTTATCATCAATTTATCATTTATAAACTTTCAAGACACATTTTAATCACAGAGAATACCTTTAACAATTTGTTTGAACCTAGAAATGTCACTGAAAAGTTAAAAGTAAACTTGAAAGGTTGAAAGCGATGATTTTTGATGACTTTTTTTTCGATCTCACACCATAGTGCACTGGGACTAGTAGAGTCCCATTACTTACAGAAAATTTTTGTTAGGGTAAGGAGTTAAGCAACTGAGTTCTTCTCCCGGTAAATGAAATGGTCAAAAATGTACTATGACTTTCAAAAGAAAACATCCTGATAGAAATTTTCATTCTTCCATTCCTCGACGACTTTTAAACATGTTCGCAGTTTTCTGATATTTCAGAGTCTAACAGCATTGCCACTTGATAGTATGCCTTGAAAAAATCTAAAACTCTTAGAACATTCACAGACGGAATAATCAAGGACCGTTTTGATGAGACGACTTTCTCTAGAAGGTCATAGAACATAATGTCTTCAATTTGTCACATTTTCGCCAATATTAAAACAGTTACAAACTAAAGGGCCAAAAACATCACAGTACAAATAAAGGATTAAAATGGATTTAATTATGGATTTATTTTTTTATTTTTTTATTTCTATTATTTTTTTCCGATTGATAATGGTGCTGTGAGTGCACCGAAACCTCTCAGAAGTTTTAATTCGTTTGTTGGTCTCGTTCCCATTTCAATCCTTTATTTGTACTATTTTTGCCAATTAGAAACTTCACCAATAAAGTTCAAATTTTCCTCAAAGTCTAACATATTGCTCACACATGAGGCAAACTACGGATGAGACGAAGCATGCTTTGCATCCCTGCTTACAATTTAAAAATATTGTTGCAATGTTAAAAATTAAGGTAAACTTACGAGAAAACAATTTTTTGTGTGCATGAAGGCAACATTACAATCCGACACACAGCAGAGTAATGTGCATTCTTTGATCGTGTCAACATCAGGCTGTCTTTTGTATTTGTTCACTGTAAAATTTCCTCGCGGCGCATATTTAGAGAAAACGTGGCGTAGGAGTCTGGGACACCTTTGGTAGTTATCTGAATCTTGATCATCAATACTCCACGCTTGTATGAAACTTAACCAAGCAAAAAGAAGCACAAGAAGCATTCTTAAACTTAATAGCCTGAAAAGAAAATCGGACGTAATCAGTCATGGATGAGACAGTAAACTAAATGAGTAGACAGTAGCATTAACTTAAAATAGCCTTGCTTAAATATTTAAAAGTTCGTTACTTGAATATTTATTATTTATTATTTATTTATTACTAATTACTTAATAATATGTAAGCTTCTGTTAAGTTGGATCAAGTTTTGAACATGGAAGAGCATATGCCTTGTTAGATGTTAGATATTTTTATCATTCTTTTTTTATTTACTTAAGCTGTTTTCCTCTTTGTTCACTAATCAGGATTGCCAAACCATAAACTATAAACTAAAGTCTAAATTATCTCATCTTATTTAATTTAATTTAATTTGATTTAATTTTGAATTTTTAAAAAATTTTATTTGAAATTTGTATGATTTTTATCTATTTAGTTTTTATTGATTTTTTCATTGTTTATTTAATTATTTTTTTATCGTGTACTCATTTAAAATAATTTTTGATTTACCTATTTTTGAATGTGAAACTCGCCACACAAGTCTAACTTTTGGCAAGTGGAGCAGTTTTTTTTTTTATTGCTTGTACAAGTTTCTTTTTTGTGAATAAATAAATCTATCTATCTATCTATCTACTTAAGGTGATTCCAGAGCCATTTGGTTTGAGTCATGGATACCACATCGCGTTGCTTAAAAGTTAACAGCTTTTGGCTAAAATTGATGAATTTACACAAAAAGTACAAACTTGAATAACGTCGGCACCTGCAAGCATACTTCAAGAAAATACCCTGAAAGTTGCAAGTTGAAGCACTCAAAAATGAAGCTTGGATTCAAGAGACACAATTACTCCCATGAGCCTCCATGAGTACAAGTGAAGCAGATAGAGATACAAAGAGAAAAAAACTTTGGTTCATATGGAGTTCCCATTTTTTTTACTGTGGTTAGCCAGCATGGTTTGAATGTTCCATCAAAACGGAACGGAACACTCTAACCACAACTAGTCGGCCCACCGATCACAGCAGTTACTGATGTTCCACTGATTGTGAGAAATAACCTTTGACCTGTCAGTTCCACTCAAATCTTGAATTTCTTGCTTATGGTACAAGTTCCATCTTGGCTAACAAATTTAAGGAGATTCTCCACAAAATCACAAAAATAATAAAAAAACAGCGCAAATCAAAAAGATATACAAAGCCGGAACGCAAGAATTTGGATAGTAAGCCCATTTTCTTTAAATCGGAAAGCTGAACAAACCACATTCAACCAAAAGTAACACATTCCATCGCGTTTCATGCATAAAAATCCGCCTGTAAGATACCAAAAATTTTGTGGGAAAATTTAATCATGTCAAAAGCGGGATTGTTCCCCATTAGCAAAGCTGCTCGATTTCCAAAATTTTAACCCATTTTCTCCCTTCCTCATTCGATTTTTCAAGACATAATGGTAAAAAAGCTTAACATATTTAATTTTAAAAAAAACATTTGCAAAACCACAAATTGAACCAAAAACTTTTGGCTGATAATTTTATCGATCAGTACAAGAATTAGTTTTCACCGAAAAAATATCATCCGCTCAAAAAGCTCAGCTGAGTAGATTCCCGAGAATTTGAAAAACTTTACTCTGGTCGACAAAAATGAACATATTGTCAAGCTCCCCCTCCTTTGAAGAGGTTTGTTTTACACTGGAAGAGAAAACTTGGTGACTGTACCTCACAAACACCCAGAATCCCGTACTGTGTCTCTTATCAAATACTCTTGAGATAATTCATTTCCTTTGGAGCCAGGGGAAGGGCTAAAGTGGGTCACTGACACCATGGGCGGCATGACACACAGGAGTTCATCTTTAGCTCTCTCATTTGAACCCGTGTGTTAGAAAAGAACAGCAGAGGGGGCCATCACATGACTTAAGCCCCTATCTCCGTCTTTTTCTAACACGCACAATCAGTTAAAAAGAGAGAGACACACACAAATTCCTGTATTCGCCTATGACTGACATATAGGGGATGTGGCTTGAAACCATGAAAATTCGGAGCATTGGATTCATTTACATCTTTCAGAATACACTGACAAAAATAAAAAAAAAAAAAAAAACAAATAAATTGTGCACGGAGAAAAAAAGGTATGTCGAATTCGCAGCTCTGAATTATGAGTATTTTAATTTCCTTCCCTGGTGCTGAATTGTTTACGCCAAAAGGCCAAATGCTATTGCTACAAGGTTTTACATCTAAATTTAGTTATATTGTAGTTTGCTATTTCTTACGTGCATTATATTGTTTTTCAGTATGTTTTGTTTTTAAACATTGATGCCCTTTCTTTCAAAATAAATAAATCACTAAATAAATAAATTGATAAATGAATAGATAAATAGATAAATAAATAAATTAATCGGTAAAATTCTTTTCTACCTATTTGTCCCTACAGGCAGAGTAGTCCAAATATTTTGGTCACTATTTCGGTACACAGGCCTGCAGAATATTCCCTATCCAGCGATCCCAGGATTTCGTGATCGATGTGGCAAATTGTGGCAATTTTTTTTTTTTCAGCTAAAATTTTCATCAAGCAAGCGTACGAGCATAAAGATTGATGGAGCATTGGAAAGGAACTGGCTCCGCACGGCAAAAACCGTGGATCAAATCCAGCATTGCAGCGGCGGCTCGTGCTATTTGGCAACAATGTTTTCCCTCCATTTGATTCTATGTTAAACAATCAATTTGACAGTGAAGCAGCGCTTCACCTGCAATCGATTTTTTTACATAGATTTAAATGGAGGGGAACCATTGTTGCAAAATCGCACGAGCTGCCACTGCAGCTTTGAGGAAGTAAAATTTTACAAAAGGAATGATGCGAGTTTCCGAAACTGCTGTTGTTCACCGAGCCGAACCACTGACCGGTTTTAACACGGTCTGAAATGGGGGCTTGGCAGTCCTTACTTGTGTATTCGCCCATGGTAATATCGCCCTTCTAGGCGTATTAAACAAAGAACTAACCGTCAAAACCGAAGCTATCTGAAACAACCTCTAACAGCAGCTTTCAGAGAATTTTGCAAGGGCCGAAAAATGTCGGTCCGAAAAAGTACATGATATAGATGCTTAGTGAGGCCGTAAACTATCTATTAGCATGCTCGAATCCTCACCATCCACCAATGTAGTTGCCTGTAAAAGGACTAACATTTTTCGGCCCCAGGGCTGGATCATGATGATCAGACTAAATCACCTTTACTGGTAAAAATTTAACCACAAAAAAATTGAGGAGTCAAAACCGCCACATTTTGAGTCTAGGATTCGGACAAGTAGTAGTGCCTCTATCCGAAACTAGTCGATGAGCAGTTGGTTATCAACGTGACTGAACTCTTTGCAAACCAATAGCTTACTAGCGAGTAAAATTCATTTACTACACCTAATAAACTCAACACTACTATTCTACCTATCACTACTGTCTGAAATAGACGGTTTTAGTGCAAAGTCAACGGTTAGCCAACAACCACAACAATGCACTCATCGATCGCAATCGGTTGTGATAAAACTCGCGTAGAGTTCCAAACTATCTCAGTCACTCTCCCGTGACCCCTATGTATATCCATCTCTTTCTGGTATCGAAATTTGTATACAGGGCCTTGTTTTACGACATATTATTATCAAAATCGCATTAAAATGCCTCGAGAAATTCATTCCTGACATAAAATTTCACAAAATAAGTCTCCTTATACGATTTTTGAAATTAGAGTGAGATGGCAGTACATAGGGGTCACGTGAGAGCGAGAGAGACAAACTGGCTTTGTTTGGAACGCTCATCACCGGCAGTCGCCATTACTAAAACCCTCTATAGCCTCTACCTTCGTAACACCACCATTACGATCTGGCCACCACAGCAGTTTTGTGAGTTTACTACTGACTTTCAGACTTTACGAAAGTGATTTTCTCATTAGATTGGACTGTTTGTTTGCTCACAGTAACAGTTTACAAGAGCCCCATAGCACTATTCTGTACCGTAAGTGCAATGTAACAGCGGCATATCGTTTTTCTAATTAATTCAACCCCCCATTTGGTTTAGGTACTTAAGTCTTCCTCCCAAATAGGAGGGCGCTTGAGGATTACAGAACTACCGAACTGATCTGTGACTGTAACTAATAGACCTTGCATGTTGGCATCAAATCGCCTAAAGCCGCCTTCAGAATTCAGAAGACAACTGTCTAATTGAACTCACCTCACAAGAAAGCTAATCTTTCTCTTAAAAAAATACTCGCTGAGGGGTGGAACATACAGAAAGATTAGTTAGTCATTCAAAACAAATTAGGTGAAAGCACTTGCAAAGCAATGTAAAGAAAGAAGATGTTCAGACCGAAGTGAACGAAAAACCAAAAGAACGAACACGATGTTTACAAAAATTAAAAAAATTTGCACAATAAACCTCTTACAATAGGTAATTAGATATGATAACTGGAGGTGACGATCATGGTGGAAATTGTTTTACCGCAAAATTCCGAAAATTCCATGCTTCAATTTTCAAACTACTGGCTACATTTAATCGAAGAGAAACGAACTAGAATCACGGATAAACCGATAAACTCAAAACTTTTTGCACCGCAAAATGTCTTAAATTATGAATTCGTGAAACGGATGGTCCTCATGAAGAAAGATAAGAGAGTTTTAAGAGAAGAGTGGGAGCAGACGGATTCAGAATTCAGAGTTTCAGACAATTCAGATTCACGGATATCAAAATAATAACGAAAACGATGTGAATTTGGCTAGGCGTAGTAAGTATATATGGACCTATGTCCTATGGATGGGCTTACCCGCTTACATACTATCCGTCTCAATAATTTTTGCACTCGGTGGGAATCAATCCACGTCCAACTTAGAGTCCCTGTATATCAAAGAGTCTCGCCATACGGGGTATAGATTCTGATTGGCTGCTAGATTTTAGGCTGTCATGGAGCTCGAGGAGGCGTTCTGTGTTATTCTCCATAAGAAGACCGTTGGAACGCACCTACCGAGGAAGCGTACACGCCCCTCAGCGAACCCAACCAATCAGAGTGGACGCCTCCTTCGAAATTCTTCTTCTTCATGCTTCACGTGGCGAGACTCTTTGATATACAGGGACTCTAGCCATACGAGGTATAGATTCTGGTTGGCTGCTAGATTTTAGGCTGTCACGGAGCTCGAGGAGGCGTTCTGTGTTATTCTCCATAAGAAGACCGTTGGAACGCACCTACCGAGGAAGCGTACACGCCCCCTCAGCGAACCCAACCAATCAGAGTGGACGCCTCCTTCGAAATTCTTCTTCTTCATGCTTCACGTGGCGAGACTCTTTGATATACAGGGCATGGACCAAGATATAACTAAGGACTGCTGACTCTTGTTAGTCCCGACCGCAGCGCTTACAACAGCGGTTTGCGGAACTGCAGCGGTCTCTCAGTAGCTTGATTTATATAGCACAATTACCGATCATGCAGGCATGCAGCGTGGTAGCTCTGTCAGTTGGACACTTGCACGGCACGTCGGAAACTCGGGTTCAAGTCCGGGGACAGGCGGAGAATTTTTGCGAATGTTCGCATTCAGTTTACCCTGACTGCTGCTTGGAACGCTGCGGTCGCGCTCGAAAACCCCTAACAGGTTTTAACACGGGCGGAGATAGGAAGTCGGCAGTCCTTAGTTATATCTTCGTCCATGTACAGGGACTCTAAATCCAACCAGATTCACATACGTAGATAACTTGTAAACATCAAGATCCATGTGTAAACATGAGCCAGTTTGTAAAATTTTCCTTACCTGAAATCAGTCAACCGAAATATTCAGAGACAATGAGACAAATGAAATATTCTTGATTTTATATTACGTAAGGATATTGTGAGTGCTGAGGAGACTATTGCGTGGAATATTAATTCAAATCTGTCTTTCCGAACGTTCCTCTCATCATTTTCACTTCGCAAGATTCGTAGATTCTAATCCAATCTACTTCCAGGATGCTGTTACATCAGGTGCGAGATTCAGAGTACCTATCATTTTCTGGCATTGTGATGCATTGGTTGAGTTGTGTCACAAAGAACTGTTCTGCCTGCGTATTCGCTAAATACACCGTTGAAAAACCCAATTTGGGTTTTCATGAGCGGTTTGATTTTGCAGGCTGATAGAGCAGAGAAGCATTTTACGTATTGGGTTTTATTGACAGGTAGCAACGCCTGCTTCCTAATCGCTTGAAAACGCATTCGTGAACGGTTGGTTAGCGCAGAGATTTGACTTGTTGCTATTCAACCATTCACCGATGTGCATTGATGCTTTTCAGAGGCAGGTACCTCTACTTATTTTTTTATTATTTCATTCATTTAGTAATAAAGAACAATGACTCAGCTGGTTTCAGCAGTGTTGGCTGCTGGCAGCTCTTTGTTTTCATGCTCAGACGGATGTATTTCCGTCTGCTGCGTCGACCGAAGTTCAATAGTGTGGTCCACGCCAACCCACGTGCCGGCGCCCTGCCTGAGCGATAGGCGCAGGACCGACCTACTGCGCACGTAAACAAAGCGCTGTCAGCGGCCAACACTTCTGAAACGACCTCTACACCCCTTTTTGTTTTTCTCCCTTTCTTCCCCCCTTCCTCCCCCCTATTTTCACCCTTCACCCATATTTGGTCGAAGAATGGGAAGGGCCAATCCCCCCCCTTGTATCTGCCAATGCGGATACAGGGAGCCTCAGCTTGTCAAAAGCCATCGCTTTAGTGATAATCTAATATTCAAAACAGTGAAATAACAGTGATAGAAAAAGAAGAAGAATACATTCAGAAAGAAAAACAAATCAAATTAATGAAATAGTTGAATTATTTCACCATAAATTTGATGAATCTACAGGGAACAGCATGGCTATCAGACTTTTTTTAAGCAAAAAATAAATAAATCTATTATCCCAGAATTAATTCATTAATTTGTACTTACATCTGCAACCTAGGTACGTAATTCGCTCGGGTCTTGGAAAATTTAAGATATTTTTTTTTCCATGTTTTCCTTCAAACTTCTTCGACTTGAGAACCCTTTATTCTCTCCCTATTGTTTTTCAAATTGCGGTTTCGCGTCGAGGAAGCTAGAGGCTGTTTCAGATAGCTTTGGTTCTGACAGTTCTTTCTTTACATGCGCGGAAGGACGATATCAAGTCTTCAATTACACTTTAATGTTAATATTCACTAATTACGATGGTTAACAGAGTCTATTTGTCAAGAAACAATTTGGGTCTTACTCTTATTTCTTTCCTAAATAAACTGCCCAAAGAGGTAAGATTACCTATTTTAAGAAACAAATTTAGTAAGCCTCCTTATAACCTTTTAGTTTGGTTGAGTTTGAATACCAATGGTTGAGGGTGTCTGGTTGTGGCTTGGTTTGAGAAGTATGTTGCCCATTCTTCTCAGATCAAGCTGCGCCCAGACATTCTGGATCAAAGGATGTTCAAAAAATTAAAGCCAATTTCTATGTATTTATTCAGTACAGTTCAAATTTCAAATTTTTAATTTTTAATTTAATTTTGTACCTTTATACTCAGTGGCCTTTCATAAGTTTGCGCCAGGTTGCCAACCATTAATAATTTTATAATTTATAATTTTCATTATGATTTTAATCTTATTTCATATTTTTGTTATCTTTACTTCATTATTATTTCTTTGTTGTTAATTCATATTTTAGTGAACCTGCCACTCGAGCTAGCTCGCGGCAGGGAAACTTTCCTTACGTTACTTTTTTGTTAAATTGGTATAAAATAAAAATAAATTTAAAATTCAAATTTTGTGGCAAAAAGTTCTAATGATTCACGCAGTGAGCAGCGTCAACGTTATCACGCATGTAAACAAAGAGCTGTCAGAACGGAAGTTATTTGAAACAGCCTCCACAAGGAATGTGGTAAAATTTAGCCTCAGTACCTCGTTATTTGACCTTTCGGAGTTTTCACGATTTTAATTTCTTGCTGTGTTACTTGTTTCAGTCAAAGCTGAATGAATCTGGCTGTGATATTATCCCACATAATTTTTGATGACTTTCAAGACCATTAAGTGAATGTAGAATAATTGAAACATGGACAAATCCTCGTATAATCAGGCATTGGAAGGTAATCCTTCAATCAATAGGTTTTTAAAGTCAAATTGCAAGGTTACGACGAACAAAAGTGATCTCATCCTCAATCACTTTGTCTCAGATCAATCTCTGTCAGATTCCTCTTTTAAATTGTTAATCATTCCAAAGACAAAGAATTTTGATACAGGGATTCGTGGTTCCAAGTTCCTCAGTCGTTCAACAGGAGACAGTGAAGCTTACAAGTACATCATTTATAATACAGCAAATGAAGTCAAAGGACAGAGTCTAATCATTAATGAAAAGGATGTGGAAGGATGGTTTGGGAAGAAGCTGAAAATCATTTTGGAGAAAGTGGATGAAGTGAAAGAAAGGAGTCTTCAACCTGCATTTCATCATAATGAATCTCAAAATCTCAAGATTCGCCCTGGAATTGTAGCGGTAGCCTCAGAATTTATATGCGAACGTAATTCTATTCACAGAATAATTAAAACTGAAAATCTTGACTGTGACGAGAATCTTGGGGGAATTACTGAATTTAAACCTGAAATAGTGACAGATCAAACTAGTGTAGAAGGAAGTGACAGCGAAGACATGGATAGTCCAACGAATCTGGAAGATACTGATATCCTAGATACAAGCAATCTAACTAGTGAGGAAGAATCTGACATCAAAGATATGGAATTTAGCAACGTTCATTTTTTACGTACGGAGGTAAAATTAGAATCAGATACGGACGGACAAGGAGTATTGTTTGAGACAGCCGGAATTAAACCTACAAACTTGCCAACGGCGCGAACAAGTTATATCCTCTATGATACGAGTGAAAATTGGCATCTCAAAAATGTGTCAAATTATGAAATTATTGAAGACTATTTAGATTGTCCAATGAAATCAGAGACCAGTCATATGTGTGAGGATGCCATTAACGATGAATTCAGAATTGATGAGGATATTGCGTATGAATCAATAAATAAAATAATCAAACATGATGGGGTGAGTGCTCGCTCAACCTGTCCTGCAAAGTTGATCAAAAACGAGACATTATGTATGCTGCCGCCCAGGAGGGAGAAATTGGAGATACCTGCTTTATGTGCGGAAAGCCCAGGCAAATCTTTTGATGAGAATACAATGAACACTCATTTGAAAAACGTAACCAATCCAAAGCTCTATGCATGTGCTCACTGCACTGGAAAATATTTTGAAAAATCTGCTTTGAGGAAACATATCAAAACACATACCAGCAAAAAAACTTTCACATGCAGAAACTGCGATGCAACATTTACTCAAAAGAGCCATCTGATTACACATATCAGAACACATACTGGCGAAAAACCCTTTACATGCACGCACTGCAATTTAAGTTTTTCTCAAAAGAGCAATTTGATTAAACATATCAGAACACATACTGGCAAAAAACCCTTTACATGCACGCACTGCAATTTAAGTTTTTCTCAAAAGAGCAATTTGATTAAACATATCAGAACACATACTGGCGAAAAACCCTTTACATGCACGCACTGCAATTTAAGTTTTTCTCAAAAGAGCCATCTGACTACACATATCAGAACACATACTGGCAAAAAGCCCTTCACATGCACAGACTGCACTGCAAAATATACAAACAGAGGCGCTTTAATTTATCATATGAGAACACATACTAGCGAAAAACCCTTTACATGTACACACTGCAATTCAAAATTTACTCAAAAGAGCCATCTGATCACACATATCAGAACACATACTGGCGAAAAACCCTTTACATGCACACACTGCAATTCAAAATTTACTCGAAAGAGCCATCTGATTACACATATCAGAACACATACTGGCGAAAAACCCTTTACATGCACACACTGCAATTCAAAATTTACTCGAAAGAGCCATCTGACTACACATATCAGAACACATACTGGCGAAAAACCCTTCAAATGCACAGACTGCACTGCAAAATATACAAACAGAGGCGCTTTAATTTATCATATGAGAACACATGCTGGCAAAAAACCTTACACATGCACGCACTGCAATTTAAGTTTTTCTCAAAAGAGCAATTTGATTAAACATATCAGAACACATACTGGCGAAAACCCTATACATGCACACACTGCAATTCCAAATTTACTCGAACGAGCCATCTGATTACACATATCAGAACACATACTGGCGAAAAACCCTTTACATGCACGCACTGCAATTTAAGTTTTTCTCAAAAGATCAATTTGGTTAATCATATTAGAACTCATACTGGCAAAAAACCTTTCACATGCTCACACTGCAATTCAGCATTTACTGAAAAGAGCCATCTTATTACTCATATCAGAACACATACTGGCGAAAAACCCTTCACATGCACACACTGCAATTTAAGTTTTTCTCACAGAAGCAGTTTAATTAAACATATCAGAACACATACTGGCGAAAAACCCTTTACATGCACGCACTGCAATTTAAGTTTTTCTCTAAAGAGCAATTTGGTTAAACATATTAGAACTCATACTGGCAAAAAACCTTTCACATGCTCACACTGCAATTCAGCATTTACTGAAAAGAGCCATCTTATTACTCATATCAGAACACATACTGGCGAAAAACCCTTCACATGCACACACTGCAATTTAAGTTTTTCTCACAAAAGCAGTTTAATTCAACATATCAGAACACATACTGGCAAAAAACCCTTCACATGCACACACTGCAATTCAAAATTTACTCAAAAGAGCCATCTGATTACACATATCAGAACACATACTGGCGAAAAACCCTTTACATGCACGCACTGCAATTTAAGTTTTTCTCATAAGAGCAATTTGGTTAAACATATTAGAACTCATACTGGCGAAAAACCCTTTACATGCACGCACTGCAATTTAAGTTTTTCTCAAAAGAGCCATCTGATTAGACATATCAGAACACATACTGGCGAAAAACCCTTCACATGCACGCACTGCAATTTAAGTTTTTCTCAAAAGAGCAATTTGGTTAAACATATTAGAACTCATACTGGCAAAAAACCTTTCACATGCTCACACTGCAATTCAGCATTTACTCAAAAGAGCCATCTTATTACTCATATCAGAACACATACTGGCGAAAAACCCTTAACATGCACACACTGCAATTTAAGTTTTTCTCACAAAAGCAGTTTAATTGAACATATCAGAACACATACTGGCAAAAAACCCTTCACATGCACAAACTGCAATGCAACTTTTTTTCGAAAGAAAGGTTTAATTAAACATATTAGAGCACATACTGAACCCCTTTAAGTATTGGAACACAAACCAATGAAAAATCTTTTGGATGTACTTATTGCAATTCAAAGTTTTCAGCCAAATCCAATCTGATTAGAAACATCAGAATACATACTGGCGAAATACCCTTCGGAAGCGCTCACTGCAATGAAAAATTTTGGAACAAAAGGGTCCTAATTACTCATATCAGAGCGAATTCCAGTAAAAAACCCTTTAATTACGCACACTGCTTTGCAAGAAAAGGAAACTGAACTCTATCTGGCTCATAACAAAATATTCAAAAACATGACATATTAGGATTTTTCCCAGTGAAAAACTCAAAAACAACCCACTTTCAGGCAAATCATAAGGTTCTATTGGGTAACTTTTAAGTAGAGGCCAAAGCTAAAAATTTTCACCTTTAAGAGTCAGTAGGACCCAAGGTTATAGATTATACAGGTATGCTCATCAGACTTTGCGACGTAAATTCAGTGGCACGCTGTTTAAAATCACAGCAGCCAAGATGGCCGACAAAAGCAGAAAACATTGGGCGATACTCGGAATCACCTGAGTGAGTCGGCGTGTTTTCTGCTTTTGTCGGCCATCTTAGCTCCTGAGATTTTGAACTGTGCGCTATTAAATTTATAGCGCGCAGTCAGATGAGCATACCTGTTTAATCTACAACCTTGAGTCGGACCATATTCTACAAAACAGACTGCTTTAAGTGACCTTTTATTGAGGTTAAAAACCTGCTTCATAGCCAGGTGCTCCTCTTCTACTTTTGTAAATTTTTGTAATTTTTTTTGTAAATAGGTTACAATTTTGTTTAATCAATAAATAATAAAGTAGGCAATTTGTTTTTATTTTGAAAAAAAAAAGAATTTTATCAAAGGAAGTTGTTCCTCTCTAATAAAGCTCACACTTTTCAAAAGAGATTTCATTATAATTTTATTTTCCTGGAATTTTTCCAACAGAAAAAAGGTTTGCGCTGAGTTTACTCAGAAGAAGAAATAGACTAGAGAACTTGAATACTTACAATGTCTTTTTTCATGAACTGGAGTATTCATTTATTTATTTTTCTATTTATTTTTTGAGACTTTATTCAGATTTTTTCACAAATGTAAAAGCAATAATTTGATAATGAGCATACAAGAGTCAAATACTACAAAAATTAATTACATCACTTTTCCGAAGCAATAAACACAGATCACTTTAAAAATTGAGGAGTAAGGTGCAAAGAGGGCATAAGAGGCACCATTCATTCCTTCTTTGCATAGAATAGGTATTTTATACGTAAATATATATATAGGGTGAGCCAGAGCACCTGTACCAGGCATTTTTCTTGAAAACTACTGAACCAAATGATTTGAAACAAAAAAGTCAGGTAGGGAATCAATCCAAATTTTTTCATTTTTTATATTTTCTAAAGCCCCAACAGCCCTTTGGGGCGTAGTTGGGGGGGGGGGGGGGGGGGGGGGGGTGTTCAAACATATTTTTCAAGTTTTCTCGAAAAAACCTCCAATAAAAGTATGAAAATTAGTTTATGCTCTTAAAGTAGAAGCAATTACCGACATTTTTGCTCTTGTCAATATTTTCCAGAAAACCCCAATTTTTTGAGTTATGGGGGATTTTTGAATTTTTTTTGAATCCGCCTTTTTGGCCACCCTGTTGAGAATTTTTCAAAAATTATTACAGATTCTGAAAGAACGGATCAAGACCTTTCGATTGATGTGCCACTTGTTCTTAAAGTTGAAAAATAAGGTGTTTTTTGCCAAATCAAAATTTTGAGGCTTCAATTGGCTCAAACTATGGAATCGCGCTATTTGGCAAAAAACACCTTATTTTTCAACTTTAAAGTAACAAGTGGCACATCAATCGAAAGGTCTTGATCCGTTCTTTCAGAATCTGTAATAATTTTTGAAAAATTCTCAACAAGGTGGCCGAAAAGACCGATTCAAAAAAAATTCAAAAATCCCCCATAACTCAAAAAATTGGGGTTTTCTGGAAAATATTGACAAGAGCAAAAATGTCGGCAATTGCTTTTACTTTAAGAATATTAACTAATTTTTATACTTTTATTGGACGTTTTTTCGAGAAAACTTGAAAAATATGTTTGAACCCCCTCCCCCCCCCCTAGATACGCACGCCCCAAGGGTCTGTCGAGGGCTTTTGAAAATATCAAAAATGAAAAATTTGGGGTTGATTCCTCATCTGATTTTTTGTTTCAAGTCATTTGGTTCAGTAGTTTTCAAGAAAAATACCTGGTACGGGTGCTCTGGCTCACCCTGTATATATCCTAGACAAGATGCATCAGTGGCGTAGCAAGGAATTTTTCTAGGGGGGGGGGGGTCCGGGGTCCAAAAATTGTCAAGGGGGAGGGGGGGGGGTCAAAAGATACTAATTTGGTCAAATTTGTCTGAAAATACAAAAAATGACATTTTTTTCGGAAAAATTTTGGTGTCAAGGGGGGGGGGGGGCCACTGAGATGCATACAAACTCTCAAGACTGTATGTTGAAAATTGAGCAAGATATAGTATTTAGAAAATATTCTATCCTCCGTATCTCACTCAATACTATGCCATTACTACGCTTTCAGCAGCCAATTCCTCAAAACGAAAGTTCGCCACTCGCACCCTTTTTGCACTTAACTCCTCAATGGGGCAGTTGCAAGGGTCTGAAATGTTGTGTTTTTTATAAGAAAAATGATAGTGCTTGATGAGCTGAGAACAATTGTGCCTTTGGTTTTTCCTAAGTGTCTCGGTTTTGGAGATACACACATGTAAAGTTGTAAAAAATCGTGTGCGTAGTGACGTCACTACGCGGAATTCCCATTTAAAACAATGTATTTTGGGCCAAAATCTCATCTCCGGAACAATGGGACTTAATGAGAAACCAATGGCATTTTTGTTCTCAGCTCATCAAGCACTTTCATTTTCTTTATAAAAAATACAACATTTCAGACCCTTGCAACTGCCCCATTAAGGAAAAAGAGATGCGGATCTGTTGCCAAGGGTTAAACATGGAGAGCAAAGGGTGGTTCTAAATAAGGATGATAACATATTTGAAATAATTGAAGAGCGTTACTAGAGCAAAATAGTTTTCCAAAGTAAAAAACTTTGATGTCTTCAGGATTATCTTCAGGTAAAAAAGTATAAAATAAAACTTGTCAAAACACTGTAATTACTTTTATGAGCAAAGCCCGGGGGGGGGGGGGGGGGTTTAGAAATAAAAAACTACAGAAACACTCAGGACTAAAGATGCAAGGAGGTGATCACAGAGAGTTGAATCGTAATGGTTATTGTAATCATATCGAATGCTGATGGAATACGTTAAATCAAATAGGCAATGCTACTCCACATCTTGATCGCTCAGGTCAACAGTCGTAACCATCTCCTCACCTCTTCGTACTTCAGTTGACAAGAGACCGGTTAGAATCTCTGTCGACTGAAGTACAAAGAGGTGACGAGGTGGTTACAACTGTTAACCTGAGCGATCAACAAGCGGAGTAGCATGCCTATTTGATTTAACGTATTCCATCAGCATTCAATCATGATAATCATTATGATGAAATCCTCCGTCATCACCCCCCTGAACCGGTTAGTATCCATTGCTGGCATCAGCAATTGACTTTTTCAGAACTGTTCTAGAATCCAGACAAGAGTTTAAGTCACATAAAATGTGACTTTAGGCCCTGTATTATGATCTCTGGGTACTAGGTTGGTGATACTTTGGCTGTGGCTTGAGCTCAAACCTCAGGTGTACGAGGAATGGTGTTTTACGACCCCTTGTATTGTTCTGGTCTGGGGACGAATCTCCTTTGTTCTCACCCTCGAACCAGTAGGTTAGCTGCCCATCAGATTGCCTTGAGGTAGAGTCATACCAGAGGTTTGGTCAAACCAAGGTTTGTGATACCAAGCCTTGGCCTAAGAGACAGTGCTTAAATTCACTTTAGCAACATTAGGGTATCCCAAAAAGATCAAAAATGTGGGGAAGTTAGCTCCATTGCGCTTTTCTCATTTTTTATGTTGATACAAAGTGAAAGCGACCGTTCCGAGGTTAATTGGTAGGAAAGTACCTTTGCCTCAACTCCGTTGAAGTTTCAGAGTTTTGCCCTTTTAAAATGCATCGGGGTAGCGGAAAATTGATTGTACAAATCCTTCATACAGCCGTAGAGGTTTTCCCGCCAAGGTAGGCTAAATTTTGACTATCGGAAACAAAAATACACGCAAAATGGGTCTGTTGCATAGTTTTGTTACAGCAATAAAGAACCTTGATTCTTATCGGCGAAAATAACGATGCGCACATTAAAAACGTTCAAAATCCACTCATTAACTCAGGAGCTCACTTCTATTTCAAACAACCCGCGCCACACTAGACACTATTGTCACCGGCATACTACTACATAGACGGAACCACCGTGCATGAGTAAACAACATCGTAACTACAAAATGATTGAATTTCCTTCTAAATACATGAATTTTTGGCTGCATTTTCTGTCTGGTCTTTTCGGTTTATCAAAGATTACAAAATATTAAAAAAAATGTACACATCTAAACGAAACATTCTAATGTTTGTAAGTTCTGTTCATGTTTACATAAACGAGATGGTTCCATCTATGTAGTTATAAGTCGGTGATATAGTGTCTAGTGTAGCGCGGGTTGTTTGAAATGGAAGGTTTTTTCTGAGTTAAATAGTGGATTTTGAAAGGTTTTAATGTCCGCATCATTATTTTTGCCGAATTTTACATAAAAATCAAGGTTCTATATTGTTGTAGTAAAACTATGCAACAGACCTATTAGGTTGAAATAGATAAATTTTCAACAATTTTTTACTTCTTTCATTGTCTGAGTAGAGGGTCAAAAATGGTTGAAATTAACCCCTGCCTCAACAATGATTTAATGATTAAAAATTTAAGAAAATTCTGAAAATGTATCTGTTTTTACCTAATTTTGCGTCAACTGTTGATTGCGAAAGTCAACATTTAGCCTTCATTAACCAGGAAACCTCTACAGCCGTTTGAGGAATCTGTGCAATTTGTTCTTGGAAAAACTCCAATGTATTTTCAAAAGGCAAAACACTGAAACTTCAACGGGGTTGAAGTGAGAGTAATTTCCCACTGATGGCCCAAATGGTCTCTTTCACTATTTATCGGCACAAGGAATGAGAAAAGCCCATTCGAGCTAACTTTCAATCACTTTCGATTTTTCTGGGACACCCTAGGCAACATTTCACAACAGACATGCTTAAATCTAGGCAATAAAAAGTCTTATCCATACTTTTGCTTCAACAATTATGAGGGTCTGGACAAGTATAAAATCACTTGAAAATATCGTTGGAAACATCAGAATGTTCCAAAATTAACTCATGAACTTAATAAATGTGTTTAAACTAAATTCCAAGATGACGGTCAAATAAGGGGGTCACAAAGGAGGAGCCCAGTCTAATCGCAACTTTCAATGCCGAGAGAAGTGATTCATCCAGTGGCGTAGCGTGCCTTTTGGCAACATTGCAGTTCGTCCATTTAAACCCATGAAAAAGATCGAAGTATTGGGTGTTCGGTGAACACCTTCACATTCGACCTATTACATGAGTTTAAATGGGAACAGTGCAACATAGCCAGATCCGACGCTACGCAACTGGATTCATCAAGGAGAAAGCTGCAATTAGATGAGCTAGATTGTGTCCAGCTCTACTCGACAAAACCGATCTACAGGTTGTGCTCAAGTGTCGAGCGGTGCTCGACAAACTCCCTTCACATTCCTGGATCTTTCTTTCAAGCACCACGTAACATTGAGCAACACTTACAGCGCCTTAGTAGCAGTATGTTAGCCTACTATAGTCCGTTTCATTTAAATAGAAGCTTGAGCTCGACTCTTTCCCCTACGAGTTTTACCCTCACTCTCATACCTGCGATGACTTGAGTCCCGTACTGTCGGTCGGGGATTCCGCTCCGTCACAATAGACTGTCCTTTGGATAGCTGACTGTCCATTGTGATGGACGGAATCCCCGACCAATGGGGGAGGTCTCGAGTCATCACAGGTACGAGAGTGAGGGTAAAACTAGTAGGGGAAAGAGTCGAGCTCAAGCTTCTATTTAAATGAAACGGACTATAGTGCACGCTTCCCATGTAGAGCTCATTTCAGAAGTGTAGGCGGACCAAGACCGATAATCTTTGGAATTTGTCAACATTATTTCTGATATTACTTGATGAAAATGAATAAAAATGAAATTGAGTGATTCACTTTTCAATGAGGAAAACTTTAAACACAAAAGAATAAAGTCAGGGGCAAATTTGGTATTGATTTGAAGGAATAAAAGTTGTAAATTCGCCAAAGATTATGGTTTTGGTCCGCCTACACTTCTGAAACGAGCTCTAGCATGGATTGCAATTTATCGGAAAATAGTCGTCAAAATTTTGCAATTTTATCATCTGACCATAAAGTTGCAAATATATGGCATAAAAGTTGTAGCGAAACTGCAAATAAATTTAAACAATTCGGTGCTGGCTTCTTTTCAGCCCTACTTTTTGCATATGAGTCACTTCCACCTATGCCTCGGTATATGTCTGTGTGTCAAAAAATGCAATTTGAGGGTGGAGCATTGTCCATGTCTTGTTAAAAAATTGCCATTTTGTTGCTACTTTGTTGCCATAGATTGCAACATTTAGATTAATAAATGCTACATGGGTCGGTTTGCATTTTTGTCGGTAAAGCGCAAAATGCACGCTACAACGGTAGTTTTTTAAAATTCAGTTAATCCGTTTTAAAAATTTTAAATTGTATTTTTTTTTTTTTAGAAAATTTGCCAAATAAAAGACAAAAGTATTAGATCAAAATAAACAAGTTTCATGGTTCAATTTTTAAAAATTTAATTTTTAACCCGTTTAGTGATTCATGAGGGTATTTAGAGACTTTTTGATGCTTACAATGTGATTTTCACTCGATTTAACCTACAAGTAAACCCTTCTTAGTGCTACAGCAAAATTTTGCGACAGACCCATTATTTTTTCAACAATTTTTATCAAATAAAGTATGGTATATAACCATTTAAATCACAGAACATATCATCTACACTTTGTTTGGGAACTTACATCACTATTGCAACCAGTAGCTAAAATTGCTAGATCTACTGGATCAGGATTGATCAAGGCAGTAGAAATGACCTCTGGGCAAGAATATTAGCAGTTGAAGGAGTCTTCAAGAAAGAGTGGTCGATAGAGGTTTGATCCTTAACCAAATTCCTCCCTCTGCTTTTAACAGCATTGTAAACCGACTGTACTGGTAAGGAACTTGGGTTTTTTCGCAGACGTCAATCGTGAAATCTTTCAGTAAATATATGATGGCCATTTTTGTGCTTAACATTGCAAACCTCAAACCTGCAACAAAATGGAAGAAATATAAATGATAATTCAAAGAGCTTGGAGAATTTTGTGGTCACAAATCACAACATTTGTAAAACAGTCGTTGAAGGTTCTAATCCTTGAAGGAGTACCAGTCATAACCAGAAACAAGATATAATAGAGACCTCGCACTGTCTATCTTACCTCTATGTTAAAATGAAGCGGCAACTTTCTTTCTTGGCGTCACAACAAGACATCATCCGACTGGACCATACTTTGACTGATGAGCAAAGATGTTGAGGTAAATTGCGTATAATCAGTCAACATATGATCCATGTTAGATGATGTGCTGCTTATGTTATTCTGTTAGGTCCCCGAAAAAAAAAAAAATTGACCCCCCAAATGACCCTACTGTTTAATCTATGTCAAATTTCGGGAACAGTCTGGGAAATTTCACTAGATGAGTTTCCTCTGAGACGATTGTATTTTTTTTTAGAAAATTTGCCAAATAAAAGACATATTAGATAAAAATGGTTCAATTTTCAACTGTTCGAATTTCGTTTGATTCCTTCCCCCTCATTTCCCCCTTTTTTTGGCCGGGCGATTGCTCCCTTTGCCCGCCACCCCTTGTATCCACCAAGGAACTCACAGTAATACCTAGTTGAGCATACTGGTGCCAAACAGTGTTGCTATTTTTTCGGGCGCCACTCGAGCATTGCGCCTAAAAAACACAAGCTTCAGTCAAACATGGCAATTAACAAAACAGCGCAATCCTAATTTTAATGCATTTGGTATTCTCTAGAAATTACCAATCTTATTTAGCATATTTTGAGCTTCCTGAGCAAGGTGATTTTGAACCCCTCTGCAGCTTTTAGATGATATTAACTTCTTTTTTTCCCTTTCTCTCAGATTCTAAGTACTATCAACGAATCAAAGATTGTCGCGAGATTTTCACACATTTTCAGTTATGGGTGTGGGGTGGGACTGATCTGCAACGGCTTTCCCGCCCCACCCGTACTAGCCTATCGTTTGCAAGGGGTGAGGAGTATGAAGAGTGGCCGAACTAGAACCTTGAAGGGGAAACTTAGCTCGTGCAACTCTCGCGACGATCTTTAATTCGTCGATAGTACCTACCTATATTTTGAGTTTTTCAAGCTTGCAGAGTGTAGACCTTTCACTAATCACTATCTATATTTGTTTTTTTTTAGCGTATTTAGAGCTTTCTAAGCTTAGTGATTTTGAACCATTATTTACAATCGTCATTAAATTTTTAAAATTAATTAATTAATTTTGTAATTAATTTTTTTGGTTTTTGTTTTTTTTTTTTTTCAAATGTCCTCTCTTTCCAACAATTGAACAGGCTCATGCAAAAACGTCCGTTGTCTATTTTTTTATATTTGACTTTGTGAGCGTACATCACTCTTAAGAAGACACTGCGTCTGTAGAAGTCCTGATCAGACTTGTTCCTCGGCTTCTTGCTCCAATGTCCCTTGCCTAGGCAGTTTTCTTTAAATTTTTATTTTTTAATTTGCCAATTTTTTAATTTTTGTTATATTTATCTTCTCAATAAAAATATTTTGGACATCGGATGTTTTCGCATGAACCTGTTCATTTATGGTAAGTATTTTACATCCTAATTTCCATTGTTACCTCTTGCGCTTTTTACTCACTTCTTTATTGTCATTCAATAACTCTTTCTTAAATATCTGGGCTAATTTACTAACTTTACTTTACTCGTGGATACTTTTCAATAAAACTTAAGCGCCTTGAAAACTGATAAGTACCGTATTTACCCACGGATAGTGCGCACCTAAAAATCAATTTTTTGCCGAAAAATCGGGGTGCGCACTATACGCGGGGTCTTCGTGAAATCAGCCCCGTAAACAGTCGGTGAAGCATGAATACAAACACCAATGCTTTCCTCTGTTCAACTATGGCGGAGCACACCCGTTATCGCGACAAAAAACTAGTTTCTTATCGGGAACTAGATCGCGAGATCGCGTTTCAAATGCGCGCATGCGCGTATACAACTTGTTTTGTTTATTTCCGCTCCCCGTAGGCCCGTACGAAATCAGAATGTCTTCCCCTCGCCCGAGACGGGTGGCGCGTCGTGAGGGTGTAGGCATGGCTACAACAGAGATAACAGGGTGCCGTGCATTATTTTGCATGCTCAGCCAGCAAGCGCTTGCACGTGCCACATGTCACGGGTTGCGGAAGTCGAGGTCAACCGGTTTCTTATCAGAGAGGGGAGGGTTACCTATCTTATCTGCCATCTATTCGTATTGTTACGCAAATTAGGGTTATGTTTTGATTGACAGGTGTTTGATTTATTGCTCTGGTGGGCTGTATTAGTGCGCACTATACGTGGGTTATGGTTTTTTTTTTTTTAGCTCCAAAATTTAGGGTGCGCACTATACGCGGGGGCGCACTATCCGTGGGTAAATACGGTATGCAAAAAAAAAAAAAAAATCACTTTGGCTCCAAATAAAATTGTAAATGATTCCTCAAAAAGGAAATATGCCGGTCAAGATGGCTCCAAAAACTAAACAGTTGGCAACAACAGTGGTGCCAAACACTGGTTGCTTGTACTATCGACGAATTAAAGATTGTCGCAAGATTTTCAAGAGCTAAGTTTCGCCATCAAGGTTCTGGTTCGGCCACTCTTCATACTCCTCACACCTTGCAGGTGATGGGTCAGTGAGGGTGGAGCCGGAAAGCCGTTGCAGATCAGTCTCACACTCTCACCCATACTGAAAATGTGCGAAAATTTCGCGACAATCTTTAATTCGTCGATAGTACATCACAAAAACTACAATCTTAAAAAAGAAAAAAAGATACGTACCAATACAATTTCTGGGTCCTAAACCGAAGGGTAAAAACACGTACGGCGAGCGTTTACTTTTTTCTTCAGCGGTGAATCTTTCAGGAATAAACTTTTCAGGGTCTGGATAATAGTCTGGGTCGTAATGTATGCCAAGCACAGGAATGCTTACGTTGATTCCCTTATCAATTAAGATTGAAGTATCCGGAATAGTGTACTCAGCAGTGCACGTTCGATCAATCCTTGCAAGAGGTGGATGTTTGCGAAGAGCTTCTATAAAACGGAAATTGAAACAAAATTCATGAGTGAAACTGATGAGTAATGAAACCAAGAACAGTAATCACAAGGAATCTTTCTCTAACTGAACTATTTATTTATATATTTATTTATTTATTTATTTATTTATTTATTTATTTATTTCATACAATTGAGCCTTACGGCTGTGGTACAGGTCAATATTAAATTACAAACATTCAAATAAGGTTATTATGATCCTACGGCACTTTCGTTAATAAAAGTTGCTTTCACTGAAAAAAAAAAAAATAGGTTTAAATTGCCAGCTTGAAAAGATTTTCTTGTGTCAATCTACAGATAGACTAATCAAGCAGTTCGCAAATTTAAATTTTTCCAACAGATGGCATTGTAGGTGATAAACCGTAAACTCTCAATTTTCTAAACACCTCAGTTTTCCTAATTCTTCAGCTGGTCCCAGTATAAACCCCTGTACTTACCATGTTAGCAAAGCAGCAGAACTGTGCAGGTATGACAGGAGATTCCAATCTAATTTATCTCTCTCTATGAAACACACAGAGGAAAGTCTCAAATTAGATAGGAATCTCCCATAGCACCGGCGCAGCTCCACCATTATATTAGTACATTCACGCTTAGTATAAATGGCAGTGATACAAGTCAAATGTAAACAGTATTTTGCATAGGTACAATATAAAATCTAAATAGTAAACAATAACAATAAAGAAACATCGGTAATAATAATCCGTTCAAAATTCAATAAAATAGAAATGGGAGATGGGTCATCTTGTTTCTCTATTTACGGGCTCAATGAGTCAATACGATAAAAGACCCTAGAAATTGAAAAGATTTCGAGATCTCTTAGGAACACTCTGAATTGGGAAATTATGATAAAGGTCCTTTAGAATAAGCGGCAAGGCATTGAACATTTGGACGGCCGAAAACTTAACATTTGTTTTAGAGACAGAAAGAAAAATGCGATTATTTGTGATACAATGCCTACTGTTACATTGGTGAATAGGCAGATTGAGCAGACCAGGTAAAAAGTCATTTTGTGAGTCTGTGAGTGAATTTTGCAATTTTTTAATGTACTCATCGCAATTTTTTGCTGGATTTTATTCAAGAATAGGCTATTCGATCCCGTACAGTAAAAGTTAGCAAGAGCCTCATTTAGGGTTGTGCGGTACTGATTTCGGTATTTTTTCGGTATTTAGCTATATCTTTGACTGCAGCCTCTAAATGAGTGAGACTGATAAAACTGCCGTGGGTGACGTAAGTCAGAAGCCAACTAAATACTATGAAACTGTCAAAGTAGCATTTCTACATCATAATACCTTTGAAATCCCTTAAAGTTATGTAAAATACCGAACTGGCTGATTTTTTCGGTATTTTACATAACTTTTAGGGAATTCGAAGGTACTATGATGCGGGAATGCTATGTATCAATACGTTGTCAGTTTTATAGTGTTTAGTTGGCTTGTGGCTTATGTCACCCACGGCAGTTTTATCAATCTCACTCATTTAGAGGCTGCAGTCAAAGACAGAGCTAAACACCGAAAAAATCAGTACGGCACCACCCTAGCCTCATTGATAGTCCATTTGCCTAGAGGAAAATCTTGCAGGAGCTTCATTCCAGTAGATTCCCATCACTGAATTCAACTGACCATTAAGATGATTCAAGGGTCTATTAGTTCCAACTGTAGACACCACATCGCGCTGCTCAGAAAGTTAACAGTTTTTGGCTGAAATTGACGAATTTACGCTAAAAACACACATTTGAGGAACGTCAGCACCTGCAAGCATACTTCAGGAAGATACCCTGAAAGTTTCAAGCTGAAACACTCAAAAGTAAAGCCGGAAATTATGAAATACAAAAATTCCTAAAAGCCTCAATGAGTGCGAGTGAGGCAGATAGACAAACATATTATCACTCTCACTCACTAAGCTTATGGCAAAATGAAGTTCATAATTTACGACTTTAATTTTAAACCAACTTTGCTCATTTTGGGCCAAGAAATCCATAAAAAAATTTTGCAGGTACTGACCTTCATGGACTTTGCGTTTTATATATGGTTTCAGTTTAAAACGCCAAAAACGTGACTTTTCCGAAAAGCGACAAGTGATGCTATCCATCGGATTGTGGAAAAGTTTTGCCTGGTATCACCTGAAAACTTGATATAGAAATAGTAACAAACCATTCAAAACCATGTCCAGGTAAGGCATGGACTGAATCGCTTCATACAAATTATCCTCTCCGTGTTCCTTGACAGCCTCATTTATTTCATTCCTCAATTTCTCTTGAACATCCTTGTGTTGCGCCAGTTCATACGATGCAAAAGTCAGAAGCGTGCTCGAAGTTTCAAAACCAGCGACCAAAAACAAGACTGACTGTGCGATTATTGTAGTTTCGTCCATGAGCGACAAGTTAGGACTCGGCTCGCCGTCCCCTGATTTCTCTTTCGATTCCAATTCTTCTTTCACATCTAGCATCAGCTGTAGAAAGTCACTGCGCCTGAGAAACCAAACCAAAAGAAAAAGTTAGATTTTAGAGGTCTATCAAAGCAGTTAAATAAGTGGATAGAAACGGGTAGGGTATTTGATGGTTGTTGACGGTATCTAGCAGAGCTGCCAGTTTGCGTATAATTAGATACCTAACGGCATTTTCAATTCACCAATGATTTTTCCTCAGTTGCGAAAAGATTACACAGTTCAGTTCAGTTTATGACTGTATCTATTTATTTATTTATTTATTTATTTATTTATTTATTTATTTATTTATTTATTTTAAGTAGCAAATGGGCAACTGCCCAACACAAAAAAAATACAGAAACAGAAAAGAACAAAATCTAAGATTAACAAAATTCAAAAGTATGACCCTTAGCAAAAAACTTAAAATGAGAAAAGGAATCAGAAGATCTAATTGGGGCAGGGCATTCCAGGATCTCATAAGCCTAACTAAAACTGAGAAAAAACAAAGATTATTACGGGCCAGAGGGACAGCCAAAGGATTATCATTTCTAAAATGAAAAGGGACCACTCTGAATTGAAAAAGATGGGTTAAATCCTGAGAATTAATAAAATCAGATAAAACTTTAAAAACAAACAAAACATCAAAGTAACTAGGTAAAGATTTGACAGAAGGAAGATTAAACTTAACAGAAATATCAGTGAGATCATGAACATAAAACGGTATAGGCTGTGAGGCACAAAAATACACGCATCTGTAATCTTTTCTCAACCGAAGGAGACGTTGATGACTTTAAAAGACTTACGGGTATTTTAATAATTTGACGGCAATTGCACCGATTGAGAGAAGATCACAGATGTAAGCATTTTTGTGCATGACAGTCATACACTGAACTGAACTGTGTAGGTAATCTTTTTGCAACCGGGCAAAAATCATTGGTGTATTGAAAAAAAGCCGTTAATTATACACAAAACGGCTGCTCTGGTATCTGGTCAGCTTCCTGACAGACAGTTCACCTACACAACACATTATACTTCAAGAAATTTACCTACACAATTTTTCCTTGGTACATATAACATGTACACTCTACTTAATACTATCACCAAAGTAACAGCACCATAAGAAATTCACCCACAGAAGTACTTATGGAACCTAAAAGAACTACAAAATTCCAGAAAAAAAATTCCATTTCATATTACAAAGTAAAGAAGGAATATACTAAAATAGAGCTTTTTGAACGCTCCTAACTATTAGGAGGTGAAACTAACACTGATTTTTTTAGATACTACTGAGTTAAGAGAAGGAATTTCATCACTTAGCAACGTAAATGCTTCCATCTAAACACATGGTAACACATGGTATTTCCATCATGAACGAAATTGAATTAGCCTCTTCAAACTTTCTCTTCATCTGTTCATCAAAATTTCTGACGCAATTTTTTGGTAAGAATCTCTCTTCAGAACTTGAAAAACCAGTTGAAAAACCCTCAGCATGAAAAACTTCTGTTTTTAATTTTTAATTTTGTTTTTTTACCATAGTAGTGGGTTTGAATTACAGCAAAATCTGTGATAAAAAAATATCAAAATGGGGGGGAGGCAGGGGAACTACGCTAACTTTTAATTTTTACTTTGACTATGACTATGCTGTTTTTCAATGCAAACTTGAAAAAAATATAAAGTTTAAAAAAAATGGGGGAAAAAGAAAGAAAAAATAAAAAATAAAAGACGCTAACTTTTTACTATTACTTTGACAGTTTTTCCTGCCATTTTTAATATAAAAACGATAAAAAAAAACAACAAACAAAAAAACAAAAGAAAACGACACTAACTTTTCATTTTTACTTTGACGATGTTTAATGCTGTCTTTGATGACATTTGCCAAAAAATTCATCACTTCCATGTTGAAGAATGTTATCGGAACATATTTCGCAAACTGCGGAATGAAAATGAGCACCGCAAAAATGAGCATTCGCTCTGAAAAGGAAATACTGGAAAACTTTGAAGTGGTTTTAACAAATTCCGAGTCGGGGTTCTCTAACGAGTCTGACTGCACACCGAAGGCTGTTGTTGCAATTACATCCATCGTATAGTGTTCGTAAAACTCTTTCATCTCTAACACGGCTCCATCTTTTTCATCTAACGAACAAGATAAGGAGATAAGAATAATTTTTTTTACCAAGAAGAAGAGAAACGTTTACATTCAATGAATGTTTGCTGCAGCTCATACCGACATTAAGTATGCAACAATTTATTTGAATCAAGATTTAGCTTATTCCACCTTCTTTGTAAAAAAAAAAAAAAAAAAAACTAGATTTGAGACGTACAGATTTTAGTTTTGCTGACTGTCGCTTGGTTCAGATCCAATTTAACCCTCATTCAACCTCTTGAAATCAACTTTTACAACTGTTACAAACTAATCCGTCTTCATTCAAAACTATAAATTTTTCTTCATTGATTGTAGGATAGGTGGACCCCCTTCGACCACTTTAACGGCTTTTTCAACTTTGATGAGCTATGTAGACTTAAGGGGAAACTGGATTCTTTCAGATTTTTATTTAGTCAACTCTTTCTCGAGTTTTGCTTGAATTTGTCTCAAAAAGTTGTAATGTGTCAGCAGTGTTGCCAGATTCGGGTGAAAAAGCTGTACGTTTTACATTGATTTAAATGGGGACTAAACGGCTTTTTACCCTCGATCTGGCAACACTGAATGTGTGTCCCCAATGGCCACCCTTGCAACACTTATTTCTTGAAAAAAAAAAAAAACCGTTGGCGATTCTCTTACACCCAATTTTTAAAATGCCAAAAGTTAGTCAATTTTTGTTCAAAAAAGTTCATCTTTATTTATTTATTTAAAGTAGCAAACGGGGAACTGCCCAATACAAGAAAAATACAGAAACAGAAAAGAACAAAATCCAAGAATAACAAAATTCAAAAATATGACTCCTAGCAAAAAACTTAAATGAGAAAAGGAATCAGAAGATCTAATAAATTGGGGCAGAGCATTCCAGGATCTCATAAGCCTAACTAAAACTGAGAAAAAACAAAGATTATTACGGGCCAGAGGGACAACCAAAGGCTTATCATTTCTAAAATGAAAAGGGACCACTCTGAATTGAAAAAGATGGGTTAAAGCTTGGTCTCAATCAATTGCTTTTCTTTCCCTCTTTCCAATAAAACCAATATTAGCTCAAACAATTGAGGCATTGGCTGCAATAACAGCACATAAAACATGGGGTATGCTCGTTTAGAGTAACTGACATTGTGAAAGTGTGTTGATTTCTTTGGAGGTGCTTACTGCTTATTTTGGTTTATTGTACACGAAACAATTTCCTTCATTAAGCGCACTCATAAAACCAAAACTGAGCTCCTCCAAAGAAACCCTCTTCTTTCACAGCGTCAATTATTCAGAAGGAGCATACCTCATGTGTTATGAGCTGTTATTGCAGCCACCGCCTCAATTGCTTATATTTTAAGTTACAGCGCAAATCCAAGGCTTTTAGAGACAGCTCATGTACAACCTCGATTGTACCTAACATTTCAAACAAAAAAATCCTCTCTTCCTGTCTAACAGCTACGCTTAACTAATCAAAATTAAAAGAAAAAACGAGACAAATGAAACTAAATTCATAATAAGAGTCAATCTTATATTAAAAAAATTTAAAATGACTTACATTAAAGTCACAGTCAAAAGCCTTTCAATCTACAAGATCATCTTCAGTGGCATAAAGTGTAACAAGAGGAAAAAATTAAAAACGATAAAAATGGATGTTGATCAAAAGGCCTCTGGCTATGACTTTTATGTGAGTCATTTTAAAAAAATTTGATACAAGATTGGCTCTGATTATGAATTTAGTTTCATTTGTCCATTTTTTTCTTTTATCAATTATACCTTGTTCTTTGCAATGTTTCAATTTAACTAAACAGAGATTTTCACTCATAAAGTGAGGATGTTTTTTATTTATTTTTTTTAATTTTCATTCTTGGTACGTAGTTAGCCAGAAAAACTGACTGGGTACAGGTGATAGAAAAAACGATACATTTGTTTTCTAATAGCTAGAGATAATTAATTAAACATTATATTTTAATTTGTTAAAGTTTACTTATAGCTTATCAGTTCATCCAGGCTGTAAAAAGCATGGGATAGTAGAAACAGCTCCAATGCATGAAAAAAACTACTCATTTGTCCGTTTTTAAAATAGGTTTTTAAGGATTTAGGCAGAGCACTAAATATTTGGATTACAGAAAAAGATGCATTGCTTTTTGATGATTCTAATCTGATCTTAGGATTGTTTATAAAAAGATGACGGCTATTATAATTATGAGATGGGCTAAAATCAGATGGACTTATAATGGCATTTTTGACAGCATATTTTTAAAGATAAAGATGTAAGTAAAACGAAGAAGATGAGCCTTACCTGTTACTTTAACGAGGTACTGCTTGAGTTGTTTGCCACACTGCTTAAGTAAAATTTCCATGGCTTTCAGCTTGCCAGATGAAAACCCAGGCGTCAAAAGAGAGCGAACTTGCTTCCATTCTTGCCCTTTCAAATTGAGCAACTGTCTCTGGATCAGCGGATACCTCATCTGAAGAGTCGGTCTATCCATAAAATGACTGAAATCTCGGATACAAATTTGCTTTATAACCTCTGGATCAAGAATGACAAGAGTCTGTCTTCTGCCTTCAAAGAAACCTGGAGAAGAAAATAATAATTATGATACATATTTTCCAATTGGTACAGTGAACTGCAAAAGAAAGTACTGATGCGTTTTTTATTCTCCGGTGCGCGCACCGGTGCAGCTCCAGTGCACCGGAGTGTTTTTTTATTCCGGTGCTCCAGCACCGGAGCGCACCGAAGTGTTTTTTTGGTAGCGGTGCGATGCACCTGGAGCTGCTCCGGTGCAAGCTCCAGTGTATCGCAGTTGAAGACTGATGCACTGGAGTTGGAGCTCCGGAGCTTCTGCACGTGACCGGTGCTGCACCAGACAGCTTCGGAGCAGCTCCAAAAGCTCCGGGTTATTGCACCGGTGCGGATTCCGGAGAATAAAAAACTGCTTCATACCCTGGTCAAAATTGTTTTTGTCCTCACCATTCATATTTTGTTTGATTGTTGACGACAAAGTAGAATATAAGTTGGTGGCACTGAATATTGCAGCACCTCTTTCTTCATTGACAACAGTTGCCTACGAGCTTCCAAGCTTGTTGAAGCAGTGATTCTAACCTCTCATGAGCAGTTTGTACTTTTACAGGTAACTTACGTGGCTTTTTATTAAAACTTCATGGGTACAATATGGGTTTCAATAGTGCGTGTGTCATTCACGCTGTAGTTTTTGTATCGCTTCGGTCCAAATTGTTTACATATTAATAAGACATCTCAGACTTTTCATCAGCGGTCATTCTTAAAATCAACTGGTGAGCTGTAGTAGATCAACTAGAAACCTCCAATTGGCTACTGAAGAAAGGGCGGAGTTAACTCTTCAACGATAGTTGTCATCAACAAAAACATGTAGGCAATAGATGGCAAAATAAAATAATTCTTTTGAGTAGGTACCTCAAGAGTTTTTGTTTGCAATGATCCAGAGACTTTTATTGATGTAAGAAAAAATCACAATAGATGGTTGATTCCCAAAAAAAAATGTGCTGATTCAAAGTACAACTATTGCACTGCACAGAGAAAAGTACTTTGGCAATTATTGATCTCCAACGTTTTCGGTTGCAGAAACCAAAATGTTCGGTCGTGAGTCTTCATTGGGGGTACCGAAAACTTTGATAGGGATGGAATTTGGGTTAAACTACCGAAGTCTTTGATACTCTTAATGAAGTATTCAGTACTTACGACTGAAAATTTTGGTTTCTGCCAACCGAAAGCTCCGATGATTAATGTAAACCGAATCTTCAGTTCGTATAACCGAAGCATTTTTCTCCGTGTGTATGCAATAGAATCCTTCAAAATAAAAAGTAGTAGTAGTAGTATTAGTAGTAGGAAAGTCCAGCCGCCCAAACTCGGTGGTTCGTTACGGTAATATTTCACAGCGAATAACTGGGACTAGATTAAAAAAAAAGAGGAAGGAAAGACGACCAAGGTATTCTCAAACAGGGATAAAAGAAGAAGAGAGGCGGGCAACCTGCCAAACACTCAAAAATGGGAAGAAAGTATCTAGAGCACACGAGGAGGTAGAGTGCTCTCCAGATTTTGTTTTTTTTCTCCTCACATTTTTTCATGTACTTAAAATATCATCATATTTCAGAACATCTCCACTCTCTATGCTTTTCTTCAGTTCTGGGTCAGTCCAAGCCAAATCAGACCAAAAAAATGATGATTTTTGACCCGACCCCCTCAGAATTGCATGAAATTCGGTACACTCATTCTATTCACCTAGATAAGTCTAAAACGGATTTTTTTAAATTTTTCTCATCATTTGTCTATTTTACACAAATTTTCAAAGTTGCCGAAATTTGTCAATTTTTTGCCGAGACTGTTACTTACCTTCAAGAGAGCGTATCTCGAGAACCGCTCATTGTAGAACATTCGCTGTGGTCTCATTGAAAAAGTCTTTTAAATCGCTTTCTAACTATGTGTAACAACCTTAAGAAAAATTTTAAAATTTTGCTGAAATTTTTGTTTTAAATTTTAAAATCTGAATATCTCAAAATCGGCCACTTTTTAAATTGTAAAAAATCAGGAAACACGGAGCATACCCTGAAAAAGACACTATATGTCAATGACACTCGATGTCAATGTATAGAGAACTCTATACATTGACATCGATATAAAAGTGAAAAAAATTATGCAATGAAAACAGACAATAATACTGACCAACATATTTGTGACCTTTCATTTTCATGTAAATATCCCGCCAGAATTGATGAAACGCCTTGCGGAACAGAATGCGATCTTTGATATTACCGAAAAATATCGTTGGTTCATAGTAAAAAACACCTTTCTTTTTCCAGTAGTCAAATGTCTTTGTATAGTGCCAGTACAGGAAAAAGAATATGAACATGAGGAGAGGAAGCCATATTTTTCCGAGGAACGAAAACATTTTGTCTTATCAACGGGCAATGCCCAGCTACAATTCAAGAGACCTGCAAACGAACCAAAAATCAAAATGAGATACAGAGTTCTAAAACTATACAGGCAGTTCTTTACAGTGATTCCAGGGCCGATTACTTTGAACCGATACCCCGCTGGACTGCTAAAAAAGTCGATAATTTTTGGTTAAAATTAATGAATTTTCACAAAAGTAAAAATTTGAGGAATGTTGGCACCTGCGAGAGTACTTCAGGAAGATATCCTGACAGTTTCAAGCTGAGACACTCAACAATAAAGCCAGGATTTTGAAAATATGAAAATTTTCATAAGCCTCAATGAGTGCGAGTGAGGCAGATAGACATGGTCCCACTCACACTCACAAAGCTTCTGGCAAAATGAATTTCATAATTTACAGATTTAAATCTCAAACCACTTTGGCTTGTATTGTGCTAAAAAAATCCATAAAAAACTTAGGCAGGCGCCAATCTTCTTGGATTTTGCGTTTCCTCTTTGTTTTTAATTTAAAATACCAGTAACACAACTTTTCCCGAAAGTGACTAGTCGCGCTATCTATCCGATTGAAACCAGGAAAAGTTTCGCCTGGAATTACCTTAAAATTCTTAGTGAATCTGGAACTACATCAAAGGGGACTTATTACGATTAACAGGTGCTAATCAGCCAGCATTTGAACCTTACTTTGATGAGGAATGAGCATACAGTAAAATACTTAGTGGTTTTTACGGTAGAAATCCGATGATATTTACTTACAGCTAATTCAGAATCAAGAGAGACGAAATCATTCCTGTGCTATTGTCTTGTAAACTTCATTAAAATATTTGGTGTAGGCTATTGCCAGTAATAAGTTATAGCATCAGTACCTAGGTAGGTAGAAGTTTCAGGAAACTTTTCAAAACCACAAAATCTTAAACTGATTTGCAAGGAAGGATTGAACTAATTTTTTAGTTATGTTAGGAAGTCAGAAAAGTTCACATAGGTAGGTGATTAAAGTTCTTGCAAAAGTGTTGAACTATAATCAAAAATGATTCATCGGCAAAAAAGAGTATCTGCAAACAAACTCACATCTGTGCAGAGAAAACCAACAGTTTTGTTTTGTCAGTTTCGATTGACAGATCAATTCCAAAAAAGAGTCAACAGTTATATAATACACGGATTGCACCTTCACTTTACATTATTCAGAATCTAAATTTTGAACAATAGCAAACAGAATGAAACGTCAAAGTTAGAAATAGAAATCAACAGTGATGAAATAATGAATTGAGCACAAAGGTCACCACAGGCTAGACTTAAAAAAACTTGTTAGAAAGTTGTGCTACCAGATGACTTAGCAACCTTAAAATAATCTTATTTACTTGAATAATTCTACTGTCTAACACATGCATGGAAAGCTATATGAAGGAGAAGGAGAGCCCTAACTGTTCGGCAGTTACTTTAATACTTAATAACTGGGAGTCGAGCTGATAAATTGAGACCGTCAGAGCTCCATAATTTACAGATAAACCAGTGAATGGATATCAAGGGAGCAGCAAATAATCTGCAAATCGTGATGGTTAGAAATAGAGGACCGACAACAAGTGATTGTTGGAAGGTAAGTACTTAGTATCTCTTGTATTTTAATTCCAGATAAATATTTACTGGCAGAAACAACCAATAAGATGATGACATACCTTGAATTCAGACCAATCTTTTGAAGAACAACTGAGACGATTCTTTAGATTTTTTCACATTGTAAGCGGCGATGAGAAAGAGGAGTCGATGATAAACTAAATCTAATCACTGAAGACTGGAAAATGGAAATCTACTTTTTATAAAAGAACGTAAACATTGGATTTTAACAGATCATCAACAGCTGACTCAAAACTCAAAATGTTCAAGAACGGAGGAACGCTTTGTTGTTGACGAAAAACATGTGTTGTTGTTATTATTGTTGCTGTTATCCTCTTTGCTGTTATCAGACATGAACATTCTACATTTGACAACGAGGTAGCGCCACATCCATCCACATTGAAACAGGAGGGAAATTCAAAAGTTATAGGTAACCTCACTTCAGCGCGAGCCTGGCGCGAGCGCAGCGCAGCGCGCACATAGGCGACCCGCGACACCACTATAGGAGAACCATAGCAATAAAGCCATTATTATAGAAATGTCTTTATAAATTATAATTTCTAAACTGTTTTTGGTTGCTTCACTCCTGCAGGCACGGAAAATTGGAATCCCACCCACGTTTTGGGTGCACTCGAAAAGTAGAGCCCAAACCGCGGTAGCGAACGCATCGCAGTAAAAAATAAAGTTATTTGACATTATCTTTATTTTTATATCGTTTATTTTCTCTATAGTTTTATAGCTCACAGTCAGTTTATCCTTCAATATTTTCGGCCCCGTATAAGCAGGTTATGGAAAGTGCTGGAGGGGGGAGGGTCGCAAAGTCGGCTGAAACTGACAACCCTAATATTTAAAAACGCACGAGAAAAAAAAAAAAAAATCCATCACTTATTATCATCTAATTTGCCCCCTCCCCCAAGCAAACGCTGCATTGGCGCCACTGCGTCCAGTTTTTAAGTATCTTATCTACAGGGTAATTGGGCGAAGACATGCTAAAATTACGAATCTAATTTGAACCAATCACGTGCTGGTTCTGCGATAGGTAGGTACAACTCGAAGTATAAAGAAAGAGTCCTGTTTGCGAATGAAGGGTGAACCTTCATACTTAGGTACTTTATAACTTTATAAGAGTCGTATTTATTTTTAGTTTTCCTGAATAAAACGCGGAAATGCTTATACCTACGATTAGTATTACACAGATAAACATCAAGTGTTGCTCAGAAATGCTATGCGTGGGTGAAAGGGGAGGACAAACACATTTGACTCTTTAGCCATAGAGTATAGGTAAGTACCTACTTAATACTTATACTTACTCGTGCATTCCTCTTAAAACTGCATGCATAGTTTCATGTCTACGTGTTAATTTTTTGTCTGAGCGGTAATGGAACTCAGGCGCCTTGCAACAACTGATGTGAATGGAATATTAACTAGTTTACTGGGGCCGAGGCGCGCACTTGTTCAAATATTATCATTGAACTTTTCCTCTTTTTTTTTTTTTTTTTTTTTTTTTTTTTTTTTTTTTTTTTTTACATTTACATACCGTGACACAGCGGAGCGGATCAAACATTAAGAAAATAGGGGGAGAGGGGGAGAGGAAACGGAAGTTATCGAGACGAAAGAGTTGCGTCGTTTTCGATCATCGTTTGTCAGTCGTCTTTTATACGCAGTGTTGCCATTTTCGGGTAATTATCCGACTTATCTCATTTGTGGTGATTTATAGGAAAATCTGAAAGCATTGTCTATTCGCAGTGGCGTGTCGTGACAAAACCATGAGTGTTACCGTAAACGTAAAAATGTTAGGCGGACAATTTTCTACTATACAAGAGTTTTAACCCTTTACAGACCAGCGGGCCGAACATTTACTTCATCGTTAAACCGATCGTTAAGACTGTGTATGAGTGATTCTATTGGTCGAATATTTGTAAAACTTAGCCGTTGCTATGGTAACCATCGTTATAGTGTCCGTTTTTTAAAGGTTACTCATAAATAGCCTTTAGAAAACGAGACTCTTAACGATGGTTACCAAAGCAACAGCCAAGTTTTGCAATTTTCGACCAATAGCATCACTCATAGACAGTCATAACGCACGGTTTGACGATGAAGTAAATGATCGGCCCGCAGGTTTGATCACAAGAACGCCACTCGGCCACTCTTCCGTTAATATAGGGAGGGTAGTTAACTATTCGTACTTGGGGGAGTTAGAATTGCCTATACGACGAATTGAAGGCGATGTTAGTTCAAAAGAACGCCACTCTTCCGTCTACATAGGGAAGGTTATTAAAGATGATTCCAGGGGGGTGATCACGGAGGATCGGATAGTTTTGGTATCGTTGTCGTTGTCGTTTACATGTAACCTCATGGATGGCTCAACTGATCGAATCGTTTTGAGCCCCTCGTAACGATTGAAACGGACGAAAGGAAGCGATGAGTCGGGAGCTGTCGTAATCTCAATCGTTTGAAGTAGGAAGAGGTGAGGAGGGGATCACCTGCGCGATCGAGTTGTTCAGAAGCAAGCCCATTTGATTTAATGCAAACGATAACGATAACGATACCAAAACGATTCGATCCTCCGTGATCACCCCCCAGGGTCGATTAGTTCCAACTTTGGACACCACGTCGCGCTGCTCAAAAAGTAAACAGTTTTTGGCTAAAATTGACAAATTCACGATAAAAACACGAACTTCAGGAACGTCAGCACCTGCGAGCATACTCCAGGAAGATACCCTGAAAGTTTCAGGCTAAAACACTCAAAAATAAAGCCGGAAATTATGAAAAACGAAACTTTCCGTAAGCCGCAATGAGTGCGAGTGAGGCACATAGACGTATCATCACTCGCGCTCACTCTCACTCACTAAGCTTATGGCGAAACGAATATCATAATTTACGGCTTTAATTTTGAACCAATTTTGCTCATTTTGGGCTCAAAACATCCATAAAAAAAGTTTGCAGGTACTGACGTTATTGAATTTTGCGTTTTATCTATGGTTTCAGTTTAAAAAGCCAAAAACACGACTTTTCCAAAAAGCGACTAGTGGCGCTATCCATCGGATTGAAATCTGGAAAAGTTTCGCCTAAAATCACCTTAACTATTCGTACTCGGGGGAGTTGGAATTGCCTATACGAAGAATTGAAGGCGCCCGAACGAAACCTGATCTTGTAAGTGTCTACATCCAGAATCGCGTTTATTCTGAATCTACAATGTGAAATAGACTAGAGGAGAAATAAGAGTATACTCGGGCTTAGCCCACATGAGGTTAAGGAAAAATACGTTCTCAAAAATTTGTCAGCAGAAGTTTTCGAACAGCTAATTTTTTCAAGAAACGGTCCAAATTGTGTAATGTTGGATTAGAAGACGTCTCTACCGTCCCTCAGCTTTGTCACGCTTAGTCACACTTAGTCACGCTTCGTCACGCTTCGTAACGCTTAGTCAAGCGTGCGAGTTAGCGAGTCTAGATGTCAGTCTCTCTTCTTTTCTGCGTGTCGCACCACTGGCAATTCTCTTGACCCTCTTCGATATTTTTTAAAGCTTTTTGAAAATGAAATGAATCATCGCACTCAAAATTTTTCAACCGAAATCTTAGGTGTCAAAGGTAACATGGACGGAACGCCAGTGTGTTACAGAAACCCCCCGTGTGACTCTATCGATTCAGCTTGGCAAATGGAGTCGATCGCCCTCAAGGGTTTTCATATCTTTTGCAATTCGGGCCGTTTCACTCTAAGCATCTCATGACTCGTTTACATGGGCAAAAAGATGATGTCACAGAAACCCCCCGAGTGGCCCCTCTATCGATTCAGCTTGGCAAATGGAGTCGATCGCCCTCAAGGGCTTTCATATCTTTTGCAATTCGGGCCGTTTCACTCTTGGCATCTCATGACTCGTTTACATGGGCAAAAAGATGATGTCACAGAAACCCCCCGAGTGGCCCCTCTATCGATTCAGCTTGGCAAATGGAGTCGATCGCCCTCAAGGGCTTTCATATCTTTTGCCATTCGGGCCGTTTCACTCTTGGCATCTCATGACTCGTTTACATGGGCAAAAAGATGATGTCACAGAAACCCCCCGAGTGGCCCCCCTATCAATTCAGCTTGGCAAATGGAGTCGATCGCCCTCAAGGGTTTTCATATCTTTTGCAATTCGGGCCGTTTCACTCCTGTCATCTCATGACTCGTTTACATGGGCAAAAAGGTGATGTCACAGAAACCCCCCGAGTGGCCCCTCTATCGATTCAGCTTGGCAAATGGAGTCGATCGCCCTCAAGGGTTTTCATATCTTTTGCAATTCGGGCCGTTTCACTCTTGGCATCTCATGACTCGTTTACATGGGCAAAAGATGATGTCACAGAAACCCCCCGAGTGGCCCCTCTATCGATTCAGCTTGGCAAATGGAGTCGATCGCCCTCAAGGGCTTTCATATCTTTTGCAATTCGGGCCGTTTCACTCTTGGCATCTCATGACTCGTTTACATGGGCAAAAAGATGATGTCACAGAAACCCCCCGAGTGGCCCCTCTATCGATTCAGCTTGGCAAATGGAGTCGATCGCCCTCAAGGGTTTTCATATCTTTTGCAATTCGGGCCGTTTCACTCTTGGCATCTCATGACTCGTTTACATGGGCAAAAAGATGATGTCACAGAAACCCCCCGAGTGGCCCCTCTATCGATTCAGCTTGGCAAATGGAGTCGATCGCCCTCAAGGGTTTTCATATCTTTTGCAATTCGGGCCGTTTCACTCCTGTCATCTCATGACTCGTTTACATGGGCAAAAAGATGATGTCACAGAAACCCCCCGAGTGGCCCCTCTATCGATTCAGCTTGGCAAATGGAGTCGATCGCCCTCAAGGGTTTTCATATCTTTTGCAATTCGGGCCGTTTCACTCTTGGCATCTCATGACTCGTTTACATGGGCAAAAAGATGATGTCACAGAAACCCCCCGAGTGGCCCCTCTATCGATTCAGCTTGGCAAATGGAGTCGATCGCCCTCAAGGGTTTTCATATCTTTTGCAATTCGGGCCGTTTCACTCTTGGCATCTCATGACTCGTTTACATGGGCAAAAAGATGATGTCACAGAAACCCCCCGAGTGGCCCCTCTATCGATTCAGCTTGGCAAATTGAGTCGATCGCCCTCAAGGGCATTCATATCTTTTGCAATTCGGGCCGTTTCACTCTTGGCATCTCATGACTCGTTTACATGGGCAAAAAGATGATGTCACAGAAACCCCCCGAGTGGCCCCCCTATCGATTCAGCTTGGCAAATGGAGTCGATCGCCCTCAAGGGTTTTCATATCTTTTGCAATTCGGGCCGTTTCACTCCTGTAATCTCATGACTCGTTTCCATGGGCAAAAAGCTGATGTCACAGAAACCCCCCGAGTGGCCCCTCTATCGATTCAGCTTGGCAAATGGAGTCGATCGCCCTCAAGGGTTTTCATATCTTTTGCAATTCGGGCCGTTTCACTCTTGGCATCTCATGACTCGTTTACATGGGCAAAAAGATGATGTCACAGAAACCCCCCGAGTGGCCCCTCTATCGATTCAGCTTGGCAAATGGAGTCGATCGCCCTCAAGGGTTTTCATATCTTTTGCAATTCGGGCCGTTTCACTCTTGGCATCTCATGACTCGTTTACATGGGCAAAAAGATGATGTCACAGAAACCCCCGAGTGGCCCCTCTATCGATTCAGCTTGGCAAATGGAGTCGATCGCCCTCAAGGGCTTTCATATCTTTTGCAATTCGGGCCGTTTCACTCTTGGCATCTCATGACTCGTTTACATGGGCAAAAAGATGATGTCACAGAAACCCCCCGAGTGGCCCCTCTATCGATTCAGCTTGGCAAATGGAGCCGATCGCCCTCAAGGGCTTTCATATCTTTTGCCATTCGGGCCGTTTCACTCTTGGCATCTCATGACTCGTTTACATGGGCAAAAAGATGATGTCACAGAAACCCCCCGAGTGGCCCCCCTATCGATTCAGCTTGGCAAATGGAGTCGATCGCCCTCAAGGGTTTTCATATCTTTTGCAATTCGGGCCGTTTCACTCTTGGCATCTCATGACTCGTTTACATGGGCAAAAAGATGATGTCACAGAAACCCCCCGAGTGGCCCCTCTATCGATTCAGCTTGGCAAATGGAGTCGATCGCCCTCAAGGGTTTTCATATCTTTTGCAATTCGGGCCGTTTCACTCCTGTCATCTCATGACTCGTTTACATGGGCAAAAAGATGATGTCACAGAAACCCCCCGAGTGGCCCCTCTATCGATTCAGCTTGGCAAATGGAGTCGATCGCCCTCAAGGGTTTTCATATCTTTTGCAATTCGGGCCGTTTCACTCTTGGCATCTCATGACTCGTTTACATGGGCAAAAAGATGATGTCACAGAAACCCCCCGAGTGGCCCCTCTATCGATTCAGCTTGGCAAATGGAGTCGATCGCCCTCAAGGGTTTTCATATCTTTTCCAATTCGGGCCGTTTCACTCTTGGCATCTCATGACTCGTTTACATGGGCAAAAAGATGATGTCACAGAAACCCCCCGAGTGGCCCCTCTATCGATTCAGCTTGGCAAATGGAGTCGATCGCCCTCAAGGGTTTTCATATCTTTTGCAATTCGGGCCGTATCACTCTTGGCATCTCATGACTCGTTTACATGGGCAAAAAGATGATGTCACAGAAACCCCCCGAGTGGCCCCTCTATCGATTCAGCTTGGCAAATGGAGTCGATCGCCCTCAAGGGCTTTCATATCTTTTGCAATTCGGGCCGTTTCACTCTTGGCATCTCATGACTCGTTTACATGGGCAAAAAGATGATGTCACAGAAACCCCCCGAGTGGCCCCCCTATCGATTCAGCTTGGCAAATGGAGTCGATCGCCCTCAAGGGTTTTCATATCTTTTGCAATTCGGGCCGTTTCACTCCTGTCATCTCATGACTCGTTTACATGGGCAAAAAGATGATGTCACAGAAACCCCCCGAGTGGCCCCTCTATCGATTCAGCTTGGCAAATGGAGTCGATCGCCCTCAAGGGTTTTCATATCTTTTGCAATTCGGGCCGTTTCACTCTTGGCATCTCATGACTCGTTTACATGGGCAAAAAGATGATGTCACAGAAACCCCCCGAGTGGCCCCTCTATCGATTCAGCTTGGCAAATGGAGTCGATCGCCCTCAAGGGTTTTCAAATCTTTTGCAATTCGGGCCGTTTCACTCCTGTCATCTCATGACTCGTTTACATGGGCAAAAAGATGATGTCACAGAAACCCCCCGAGTGGCCCCTCTATCGATTCAGCTTGGCAAATGGAGTCGATCGCCCTCAAGGGTTTTCATATCTTTTGCAATTCGGGCCGTTTCACTCTTGGCATCTCATGACTCGTTTACATGGGCAAAAAGATGATGTCACAGAAACCCCCCGAGTGGCCCCTCTATCGATTCAGCTTGGCAAATGGAGTCGATCGCCCTCAAGGGTTTTCATATCTTTTGCAATTCGGGCCGTTTCACTCTTGGCATCTCATGACTCGTTTACATGGGCAAAAAGATGATGTCACAGAAACCCCCCGAGTGGCCCCTCTATCGATTCAGCTTGGCAAATTGAGTCGATCGCCCTCAAGGGCATTCATATCTTTTGCAATTCGGGCCGTTTCACTCTTGGCATCTCATGACTCGTTTACATGGGCAAAAAGATGATGTCACAGAAACCCCCCGAGTGGCCCCCCTATCGATTCAGCTTGGCAAATGGAGTCGATCGCCCTCAAGGGTTTTCATATCTTTTGCAATTCGGGCCGTTTCACTCCTGTCATCTCATGACTCGTTTACATGGGCAAAAAGATGATGTCACAGAAACCCCCCGAGTGGCCCCTCTATCGATTCAGCTTGGCAAATGGAGTCGATCGCCCTCAAGGGTTTTCATATCTTTTGCAATTCGGGCCGTTTCACTCTTGGCATCTCATGACTCGTTTACATGGGCAAAAAGATGATGTGACAGAAACCCCCCGAGTGGCCCCTCTATCGATTCAGCTTGGCAAATGGAGTCGATCGCCCTCAAGGGTTTTCATATCTTTTGCAATTCGGGCCGTTTCACTCCTGTCATCTCATGACTCGTTTACATGGGCAAAAAGATGATGTCACAGAAACCCCCCGAGTGACCCCTCTATCGATTCAGCTTGGCAAATGGAGTCGATTGCCCTCAAGGGTTTTCATATCTTTTGCAATTCGGGCCGTTTCACTCTTGGCATCTCATGACTCGTTTACATGGGCAAAAAGATGATGTCACAGAAACCCCCCGAGTGGCCCCTCTATCGATTCAGCTTGGCAAATGGAGTCGATCGCCCTCAAGGGTTTTCATATCTTTTGCAATTCGGGCCGTTTCACTCTTGGCATCTCATGACTCGTTTACATGGGCAAAAAGATGATGTCACAGAAACCCCCCGAGTGGCCCCTCTATCGATTCAGCTTGGCAAATGGAGTCGATCGCCCTCAAGGGTTTTCATATCTTTTGCAATTCGGGCCGTTTCACTCTTGGCATCTCATGACTCGTTTACATGGGCAAAAAGATGATGTCACAGAAACCCCCCGAGTGGCCCCTCTATCGATTCAGCTTGGCAAATGGAGTCGATCGCCCTCAAGGGTTTTCATATCTTTTGCAATTCGGGCCGTTTCACTCTTGGCATCTCATGACTCGTTTACATGGGCAAAAAGATGATGTCACAGAAACCCCCCGAGTGGCCCCTCTATCGATTCAGCTTGGCAAATGGAGTCGATCGCCCTCAAGGGTTTTCATATCTTTTGCAATTCGGGCCGTTTCACTCTTGGCATCTCATGACTCGTTTACATGGGCAAAAAGATGATGTCACAGAAACCCCCCGAGTGGCCCCTCTTTCGATTCAGCTTGGCAAATGGAGTCGATCGCCCTCAAGGGTTTTCATATCTTTTGCAATTCGGGCCGTTTCACTCCTGTCATCTCATGACTCGTTTACATGGGCAAAAAGATGATGTCACAGAAACCCCCCGAGTGGCCCCTCTATCGATTCAGCTTGGCAAATGGAGTCGATCGCCCTCAAGGGTTTTCATATCTTTTGCAATTCGGGCCGTTTCACTCCTGTCATCTCATGACTCGTTTACATGGGCAAAAAGGTGATGTCACAGAAACCCCCCGAGTGACCCCTCTATCGATTCAGCTTGGCAAACGGAGTCGATCGCCCCCAAGGGTTTTCATATCTTTTGCAATTCGGGCCGTTTCACTCCTGTCATCTCATGACTCGTTTACATGGGCAAAAAGGTGATGTCACAGAAACCCCCCGAGTGACCCCTCTATCGATTCAGCTTGGCAAACGGAGTCGATCGCCCCCAAGGGTTTTTTTATCTTTTGTAACTCGGATCGTTTCACTCCTGGCATCTCATGACTCTTAAACATGGGCAAGAATGTGCGACGTCACGGACAGTGGCGTGCCGTATGCGGAGGAAGGGGGGGGGGGGACATGTGGGTGCCTTGCCCTTGCCGGCACCCTCCGAACGCGGCAAAATCAGGGTGAAAAACCAAAAAATAAGAAAGTTATCTTTCAAAATGAATCACAAAAAAAAAGAAATCAAATTTTTAATTTCGAGGGGTGCCTATTCGTGGAGGGCGGCAAGATTGCATCCTCCCCTCGCCTGCTGGAGACCACGGCACGCCCCTGATTTTCGCGTCACTGAAGATGACTCGGGATGCGAGTCGAGCATATAAGAGTCCAAAGCATACCTATTAAATGTAAGTACCTTGAGCAGAGCTGCCGTTTTGCGTTTATGATAATGACATTTTTCTTTTCACCAAAGATTCCACCGGTGGAGAAAAATTCATACGGTTCAGTTCAGTGTATGACTGTAATGTGCGAAAGTACTATCATCTTCAATATTTCCTGAACCTGCGGAGTCGTCGATTGGTGGATCCAGCCCCCGCAAGGGGGGGAGGGGCGAACTTGGGATTTTTGCCCCCCCCCGATGACCCCACTTTTTCTCTCTCTTTCTTTCCCCGTTCTTTCCCCTTTTCCCCTTTTTTCGGCCGAACGGGGGGGGGGGCACCCATTCGCCGCCTTCCCCTTGAACCCACCAATGGACTCAATTAGTCATGACATCATCGCATGCGATCATCCCATCGTGATGATTCACTAATTGAGTCTATTCATGCATAGTTATAATGTAAAAGGGGATTTTTTTGTCAAATATGGCAACACTGTGCTCAACTCTCAAATACTACGTATCTCTATCTTTTTTATCAATTAAGTTGGCACTACAGGTGTACACAGATCTGGAGCACCACGAGCAGTGTAGCCATTTTTCAGATAATTATCCGATTATTTCTATTTTTCTTCATGTAAAAGTTGGCCATTTACATGATAATCTAGCAACATTGACTATGATCCTCCACAAGTACACAGAACGAATATCAACAATGAATAAGAACTACTTTGACAGTTAATTTGCGGAGTTCCATAAAATTAAAATGACTCATATTGAGATACGAATCTACTTGGAGCACTCCCCTTCTGACAAGCGAATTTTACTTGTGATTACTTGCAGTTCCTGTTGTCTTGTCAGTCAATGACGGCTGTCATACATGTTAAATGCTCTTGTGAGCAAGCGGTGTCTTGCGAATAGCTGTGCACCTGGAGTATCGGTGCAAGATTCGTGTTTGTTTTTTTTTTTTTTTTTTTTTTGTTTGTTTTTTTTTTTTTTAAGAATAAAATGAGTGACAGTTTATTTGCATCGTGGAATCGCGTTGGTATATTCAAACACGGAACAACGGTCTACCACCATACCCTTCTGGATACAAATTGTTCATCTGGATTCGTAAAAAAATCAGCGATGAGTAAGTTAGAATTTTTTTTTTTTGCTTTGAGAGCCGCAGCCGGGTCTATCCGTAATCTTTGGATTTCTGATGTTAGTTTTTTTTTTTTTTTTTAAAATTATCTCTAAACAGTAGAACTAACAATTAAATGGGGATATAGACTTACGGGCATACCTGTTCATCTAGCGGGCTTTTAATCGCATACACGGCGCGGGGCTCTCAAAACGTCCCCTCTGCTCTTCCGGGACATCGCCAGTGTTATTTATATGGGAAAATGGACTTACGAGCGGACCCGTTCATCTAGTGGGCTTTGAATCAAAAACACGGTGCAGGGCTCTCAAAATGTCCCCTCTGCTCTTCCGGGACATCGCCAGTGTTATTTATGTGGGAAATAGACTTACGATCGGACCTGTCCATCTAGTGGGCTTTGAATCGCAAACACGGCGCAGGGCTCTCAAAACGTCCCCTCGGCTCTTCCGGGACATCGCAAGCGTTATTTTAATGCGGAAATAGAATTACGAGCAGACCTGTTTATCTACTGTACACCCTGCCCTCTCCTCATTCAACTGGCGCTCCTGTCATGGTGACATTTACAATGCGATTTGGAACATTTACTTAGATACCTTTTTATTGTTAGTAGATTTTTTTTTTTTTTTTTTTTTTTTTCTCTTTTACGGGGGGTGGAATTGGAATGTACATAAAGTTGAATGTGCCATGGTTTTGTAACTGCAAATAAAATTTTTTAGGTAGCGGGTAGGTAATTCAAAATTTGGGACATTTCAACAGTGGCGTCGCGTGCCATCTGGCAACAATGCAACTACTCCATTTAAACTCATTAAATATATCGAATTTCCTTGTGCACTGTGCACTCCCTGAATTCGACATTTTACATGAGTTTAAATGGAAAGAATACATTGTTGCCAAATTGCACGCGACGCCACTGCATTTCAATTGAGTGGATCTAGCATACCCATCGCCCCCCCCCCCCGCTTTTGAATTTCATTGTTCCGATTAAAAATGTTTGAAGTTGAAAGTATCGCAATGATCATTATTTAACCCCTCATAAGTAACGTTTGTATACGTTTATGGATAATTTTGAATGATGTTCAAACACAGTACAGGTGGTAGAAACTACCGAATTTATGAGGGCGGTCTAGGTAATTGAGCGTATTTTTACGGCTTTGAGAGGCAATTCAAGAACCTGTACCATGTGCTGCACTATCTATCTAGGTAGGTACTCATAGCGCTGCCGCACAGGGGTGCGAGACATTGAGAGAGGCTGGACGTAGCGTGGCGTGAAATTGCCTATACGATAAATGAAGGTGCCCGAAGACATCTTATCATGTAGATGTATTTCATCAATAATGGGGCTATTGCACACTTTTGCTATAAGCGATTTAATAGTCGATTTTGGCGTAAAAACCTCGAAAAATAACGATGGAGGCACTAAAAACTTCCAAAATCCACTCCTAAACTCAATAAACACAGTTCTTTGCGCGAGCGTAATGGTGGCCGACAGTGGCGTAATCTTAGGGGGGGCATGGCCTTTTTTCCCCTCCAATATTTGAGGAGGGGGGGCAAAGTATCATTTTGCCCCCCAATAATTTGGTGAAAAAGAGGAGGGAAAAAGAGGGGGGGAGAAAAGAAAAGACAGACAAATACAAAAAAATAAAGAAAGAAAGGAATAATTACAGGATTAACCGAGAAGCAAAAAATGGCAAGAATAAGTGGCTTTATTTTACCCTGAAACTGCGCCTAAAGTAAATCTAAACTGACAAATTCCTATTTATGTTGTCAGTGAAATAAAGAAAATATACATTGAGTCTACTAACTTTGGTTCTTTCGTTTGGTTATTTTTGAAAGATTCAATTGCTTAAAATATAGTCTGAGAGAACCTAAATGTTCAAATTTTTCCGGGGGAATACCCCCAGACCCCCTATTACTGGAAAATCCCCCCCCCCTCAGATTCTCCAAAGTATCGGACTTTTTGCTACCCCCCCCCCTCAAAAAAAATCTCAAATTTTACGCCATTGAGCGGAATATTACATTTACTGCAGTTTTAAACTTCCAGAAAACTTCTAACCATGAGGAACAGTTTCCCAAAGCCTAGAAATATCAACTTTATCGATGAGCTGAAAATCTAAACTGAAAAAATTTCCCCTTTTTGCCTGAGAAATGGAGAAAATAAACGTCGAGTCTATTTTTAATTTGTTTATATTTGGTGGCATTTTTTATGCGATAAAATCCCCGGACCCCCTCTCACAGGGGGGGTCCCCTAGACCCCCCATAGTGTTTCTCTCAAAAGTTGGTTTGCCCCCCCAATAATCATCCCAAGTTCACGCCACTGGTGGCGGAAGGCACTAACAATGGGAGCTCCCTATCTTAATTTAGTCACTCTTTCTATGTTGACAAGGATGATTCACAGAGTAATTAATTAGTCATCAGAGTGATGATCCACATCCGATGAATGGTGCCACAACACCTAGTGACACCGGTGTCAAATGAAATTCATCTCTTATTGGTCACTTCTTTATGGAGTCTCAGAATTGTTCGATGGGAATCTCCAATTGTTAGTGCCTTCGGCCACCATTACGCTCGCGCAAATAACTGCGTTTATTGAGTTTAGGAGTGGATTTTGGATTTTTTTAGTGCCTCCATCGTTATTTTCCGAGGTTTTTACGCCTTAATCGACTATTAAATCGCTCATAGCAAAAGTGTGCAATAGCCCCATTGTCGCATTTATTCGGAATGAAGACTGAAACAATGTGAAGTAGACTGGAGAAGAAAAACGAGTATACTCGGGCTTGGCCCTTAAAGGGTTAAATGTTAGTGAAGCTCTTGCACGGTTTTGCTGTAGGCAAATGGAGTATCAATTTCAACGCAAAATGCTGCGAAAATAACGATGAGACCATTGAAAAAGTCTAAAAATGTGTGAATGGGGAGGAGAGAAAAACGGACACTGTGCGTGCGTGCGGTCCAATGGGGCTATTGCACACTTTTGCTATAAGCGATTTAATAGTCGATTATGGCGTAAAAACCTCAAAAAATAACAATGGCGGCACTAAAAACTTCCAAAATCCACCCCTAAACTCAATAAACGCAGTTATTTGCGCGAGCGTAATGGTGGCCGAAGGCACTATTAATGGGAGATTCCTATCTTAATTTCGCCACTCTCTCTATGCTGACAAGGATGATTCACAGAGTAATTAGTCATCAGAGTGATGATCCACATCCGATGAATGGTACCGCAACACCAAGTGACACCGGTGTCAAATGAAAGTAGTCTCTTATTGGTCACTTCTTTATGGAGTCTCAGAATTGTTCGATGGGAATCTCCAATTGTTAGTGCCTTCGGCCACCATTACGCTCGCGCAAATAACTGCGTTTATTGAGTTTAGGAGTGGATTTTGGAATTTTTTAGTGCCTCCATCGTTATTTTCCGAGGTTTTTACGCCTTAATCGACTATTAAATCGCTCATAGCAAAAGTGTGCAATAGCCCCATTGTCGCATTTATTCGGAATGAAGACTGAAACAATGTGAAGTAGACTGGAGAAGAAAAACGAGTATACTCGGGCTTGGCCCTTAAAGGGTTAAATGTTAGTGAAGCTCTTGCACGGTTTTGCTGTAGGCAAATGGAGTATCAATTTCAACGCAAAATGCTGCGAAAATGACGATGAGACCATTGAAAAAGTCTAAAAATGTGTGAATGGGGAGGAGAGAAAAACGAACACTGTGCGTGCGTGCGGTCCAAGTATGGACAATTAGTATTGTTTCATTAGGAGGGATAGACGCACCGATCACCCGTCCTTTTCCGAGAATCACGCTTCGTGCAAATGCCGATTCCTTTTCAACTTTGAGCATGATTTGGTGAGATTTTTTGGTGCTGTGAGAACTTTTGCTCAGCTCGGCGAGCGGCGTCGATCCATGTATAGAAATCAACTTTTGGCAAGGGGAATGTGCCCCGTCCTTTGAGTGAAATTTGCATTTTTAGTCAAATATTCTAAGTCCGACCTTTCCCAAATGACTCGCCAGAAAGAATAATATAGTGTTGCCAGATCGAGGGTAAAAAGCCGTATATCGTCCCCATTTAAATCAATGTAAAACGTACGGCTTTTTCACCCCAATCTGGCAGCACTGGAATAATAAGTATAGCTCGCTCCACTGTGCGATCACTGTGTCGCTTCGAGTCGTATGCGTGGTAATAAAAATCAATTTCCTTCCGCTTGTCACTCAAATGACCATAAAAACGAAATCAGCCCGCGGTAGCACTGCAGTTTTTGCATCCGAATCGGAAAGCCGAGCACTTATACAGACTGTAAAAATATAACTTCTCATGGTAATGGTGGCTTTTGATAAAAATTTAATCGTGACTTCTTCTTCTCTTAAGCACAATCATTAGTAAGTATAAGCAGGGGCGTCATTTCGCGTTCAGCTTGGGGGGGGGGGGGCAAAAATCTGATGATTTTTTTTTTTTTTTTTTTTTTTTGCTCATCAATATAATTTTAGAGCCTTTTTTGCTCATTAATATACTTCGTTTACGTTTTAGAACCTGACTTCAAATCCTTGGGGGGGGGGGGAATGGCCGCCCCCCCCCCATCCAAATGACGCTACTGAGTATAAGTAAAAGGGAATTTGAATTGACTAGCCCAGTTATCATGCTTTGCGAGCAATTTGCGAGTGCTATAAAGGCGAACGGAAAGTCATTGCGTATCATCTCGTTCGTTCGAATGGCCAAACTCCTCCTTCACTACAAAAAGGATCCCGGAATAGTTTCGTACGTGATGATACCGCATCTCAAAAACTCGACTTCGATCCGATTCATGCTCTACTGGTACAGTGACATCATAAACGAAAAGTCCTTTGACCACAGAATATTAAATACTTTGACTCTCTTCTCCCTCTCTCTCTCACTATCACTAACAAAATACAATGGATGATAAAATCGCCTTCAATTCGACGATTATGCTTTTCCATGCACACCCTCTTTTCTGAGACGGCAACAGCTAATGACAGATCAGTTTTCATCGAAATTAATTCGACTGTAAAAATATAACTTCTCATGGTAATGGTGGCTTCTGATAAAAATTGAATCGTGGCTCCTTCTTCTTCTTCTTAACCCTTTGAAGACCAGGTTCGTTCAAAAGAACACCACTCTTTCTTTTACACAGGGAAGGTAGTTAACTGTTCGTACTCGCGGAAATTGGAATTGCCTGTAAAAAGAATTGAAGGCGCACTGAACCTTATCTTGTTGGTGGTTTCATTGATAATCTCGTTTATTCGGAATCATGAGACTTGAAAGGATGTGAAAAATTGTGAAATGGACTAGAGGAGAATAACGAGTAAACTCGGGCTTGGTCCATAAAGGGTTAAGTACAATTATTAGTAGGTAAGTAAGTATAAGGGAATTTGAATTGACTAACCCAATTCTCATGCATTGCGACTCCAAGTCTCTGACTCACTGGTTTAATAAAGGCTACAGTTTTCTCCCTATAATACTAATTAACCATGCTCTATTTCTCATTTTCCGACTTAGACAAAACATGCATTGGTGTCATAGAGGAGTGTGCAGGTTTTGCTATTCAGCAAAAATTAAGTTTCGAAATGTATTTAGCTTCCGAATGAAATAATATATTATATGAATGAATGAATAATGAATAAACTGTGGGGTGGTCTTTAAATCCTACATAGTGACCCGATTTGTGCAGGTTAATTTTGAAAGCTCAACCAAGCATTTTTGGTACCATGTAAGTTAGTAAGTATAGTCGTAAATGCGTAAAATTCGGTGTCTAAATAGGTACCTCGTAGCACGGTGGATCAAAACATAGACATTTTGGGACATAAGTAATTTCATTAATAAATTTCAAGTTTATCAGTAGAAAGCAAATAAATAACTTAAAAATATGTAAAATCATTAATTTATGAGCTTTTAATGAATATTAAAAAAAAACAAAAAAACAAAACCAAAAAAAAAAAAAAAACAAAACAAAAAACATGAGTTTTGCAAGCAAATATCAACACCAACAAGTCTTTCAAGCACTTTAGGTAGGTAAGTACCTAATAACAATTAAAATATTTCATGTCCGTGAAAGGTCCATGCTTCGACCCAGAGGTCCAGGTGTACTTTGTTTCGCACATCTAATTTACCGCTCATATTTTGCATGTTATCAGTTTTACCGGCAAACTGACTCTGATCCCTGATTGGCCGATCTAATTGTAAACAACAAAACAGCTGCTCGCAGATTTTTTTTCTTGTCTTATCTCCATGCTGATCACTTTCCGGTCTTGGCTGTGGGTTATTGCACGGCAAGGTCCATGATTGCCGGTGCAAATGTCTCGTATTTATAATGGATTTCCCCCTTCTCAAGTGCATTGCCCAATGCGTATGATATCTCAGATCTCAGATCCTGCGCACATGTCGCTTTCAAAGCGGTAAGTACACTTCCGCTGTGTGTGTAAGTGTGTTTGTGTGACTGTACCGCCGCCGAACGCTTCGTAAATACCCTTGGTGATCACAATTTACATCGTTATCAGTCGGATATCTTATTTCACAGTCGCTTGAGTTTAGTCTGTCGGAAATACTCACCCCGTTTGCAGTTTTGCTGGTTCCTGCATGTTTCATTCCGATTTCGTGGCGTTTAATCGTTTCCACCTTCAACTTAAGCCATTTCATCAGTTCAGTTTCGTTTTGGATTCTATGAAGTTGCTCTCAAATGTTTGGTTATGATTTGAGTATCTGAATACGTAATCTGATTGATTGCTGTCAGTTTTTCGTGTCACCCTCGGCCGAAGTAAGTCCTCAAGGTCTACATTTGCCCTTTGTTCTCTGTTTTCTCGCATGATTTCCAACTCATTACCTCTTTTCTTTTTGTACGTGCAAGATTTTAACACCAACCATGTAGATTACCCACTACGCTCTTGTAGTGAATTCCAGCAACTTGTTGTGATAAAACCTTGAATGTTGCCTAAGTCAGTACTTTGAGTTGACTTTGATAGCTGTAAAGAAATTGTCGAGGGGGTGAGGGAGTTCCTCTAACCATCATAATTCTGGAGCCATCTATTGGACTGATGCAGTGTCAGGTAGAGCAGACTCATTTTGAATATTGGGATCTCTCATATAGCAGTTCGTGCTACCAAACCGCCTCGAAACACATTGGTGATTGGTTGGTTTGCGCAGAATTTTGACTCGTTGCTAATCAACCGCTCACGGATGTGCTTTGACGCGGTTTGTTATCGGTTGTCCCAGGAATGATTGGACTCGACAATTGTAGCTTTGAATGAAAACATCAGCTTCCATCCACAGATAGGGCAACCTGATTGGTCAGGAGCAGTAAGAAGCTGATGTTTTCATGAAAACCATAGAAGTGTCAAATCCAATCTTTTCTGGGACAAGCTATAGCATGCACCGCTACTTGTCAGGACACGATACTCAGAATGCGTCTGCTCTAGTCGCCAAAGAGGAAAATAGAAGAGGAGCAGTCTAAAATAGCTCTAGGTTCTCACGCATTTTAACTTACCAGTCATTAAAAAAAAGCTGTCTTATTAATGAAATATTTATTTCGGCTCATGATCTAAGAATGTTCCTGGAAAAAGCATCCAAAACATTACCACAAGTCAAACTTATTACAGTGTGATTTTATAGTAGGCAAGTATGAGCTTCACTAATCGAATGTAATCGAAAAGTAATCAATTACGCCCAACTCTGGTCTCTTGGATGTTCTCTGTGCGACGCATCCTTTCTGAAATAAATTCATGTGACCTGTTTGCTGTTAGGTATCAGTGCTTGTTCATGAGCAGCCTGGGTTCTGCGCGGATAATTTTGTCAGTACTTCATGTTCAGCGAACGCTTGTTAACTCTGTTGGTGCAGGTAACCAAAGATTACTTGTACTACATATTTGTAACTAAATTAAACAGAACTGTCCCGTAAGAGCAGAACAGCCATTCTTTTTGCCATGGGTGGGACACTATGTCTAAAAAACTGACTTAACTCAAATATTTTTGGTTGGAGGTATCTCAAAAACTTACAGGAAGTAGAGAAAGATTGTATCTTTAGAATAGCCTGTTGGCTCATGGGCTTAACAAGAAACTCATTATGATACAGCAAAAAACAGAGCGTTGAGGACGGTATGCTGATAAATCGCGTCCATAACAATCTTTTTTTTATCAATAACTCATCGAAATTTCACACACTTTTACAAAAAAAATGAATGGTTCAAAAGAAACCACCTTCTTCTATATTCCATAAATTTACAGACATTTTTTACTGTAAATTTCTGCATTTTACCAGATTCTTATGACCAATAATGAAGAATAGCTGAAAAGCATTTTGAGTATCGGGCTCTGACAAGTAGCAGTGCCTGTTTTCAAAATGCATTGAAGCAAATCAGTTTGCAGTTGATTAGCAACGAATCAAAACTCTGAGCAAACCGACTGCTCTTTGATGTGTTTTAATTCACTCCGGACGCGGACATCGCTACTTGTCAGAACCCGATACTCAAAATGCTGCTCTTCGAGTACTGTTTCATTTCTATTAAATTTATTTTTTGCTTTCCATTTGTTCAAAAAGTTTTTTTAATAAATAAATTATCCATCTATTTATCTATCTACCTGTCTATCTATCTCATGTATCCTGATTCCTCAGCACTTAGATCAGTTGAATTGTTCTAGGACTGAGAGCCATGACAAGCATTGTTTGGATCAACAGTTATCATGCCCGAAAATTGGCATTGCTCATGCTATCTCTGTTTATACTCTACGAGTTTTTCTTCTTCCTTCAACGATCCAACTCAATTCTTGAAGACAGGACCGAACAGCTGTAAGTAGAACTTTTAATTTTAATTAAAGGAACTGGACACTCATTATTGGAACTGGGTGGCATGCAATAACTTTCCTTCCATAGTTTTGGACTTTGAGGGTTTCATTTTCTAAAGAGTCTGTTTTAGTGACTTTCTGGTTTACGAGATGTTTATATGAAAGAAACAGGTTAGGTTTTACCACCTTAGTGCCTCCGTGATGGATGGTAACACTGGAGTAAACCTGCAGGGTAGACGTAATACTGTCCTTCCGCGCATGTAAATAAAGAACCGTCGGAACCAAAGCTGTTTGAAACAGTCTCTAGGAGCCAAACCATTCTACTTTCATGAAAATATCATGTATACTAGATAGTCACTAACACATTCTACTGTGCATCCTGAAATTGCATGGTCACCAACAGTTCTCCTTTCAGAGTATTTGTTTTCTTTCAGTCCTCCTGACTACTTATTATCTGTATGGTAACGTCCAAAATTTTAAAAATACACTAGCTGGATTTCAAAATAATTGATCAAGAATTATGAATTTTTTGACCACCGCATTGATTTTGAATATCGCTATGGTTCTTTTCTAAATTGTATTTTGTCTTACTGCAAAATATTGAATAGTTAATGCTTAAATTTTTTCGTTCCAAAATGTGTAGGCCGACACATTAGTGGGCAAATTTCCTCAAGTTTCATATGATCCGAAAGCATTTTAAAACTAAGGTAGTATAAGAAACAATTTGAATTTGGAAACTGTTCTTGCAAAAGTTTCCAGTATAAGTAACTGTTATCAGCAGAGATAAATAGTCTGAAATGCAAGTCTTTTTGAAAGGACTCCAGGATAATAGCATTTGTCGAGTTGAATTTTGAAAAACCAGAGACGAACAGGTTAAAATCCAGATGGGAAACTTTTAAAATTTGCCTTGAGGCACTGAATATTTTGAATTTTTTCCGCAGAATTTAATTAGGAAGCCCAACAGTTGGCAATTGGTTGTACGAGAAATTAGTTCCAAAAAATTTCTAAAGAAGGCTTTTTTGACATTTACAAATTACAATAGGTATTTACATGAACGCTATTTTTGTTGATTGAAAATGTTTTTTATTGTTAATCTCAGACATCACCTCGCAGAGTTGCTGAAAAAACCATGTTCATATAAAATTAATAAAAAGGAAAACTAAAAGTTGATTTCTGTTTTTCTCGGAGGAACAAAAGCTTTTAGTTGAAATTTTAATTTTTCATGAACTTCTACAATTCTGCCTTTGAGTAGTTTTTTCTTATCGCACTGAATATGAGAGAACTTTGAGTTGTTTAGCAGACTGTGTTTTACTTCTGTCGCACTTTTTATGATTCTGTGCCTTGAATTGATCGCACATCGATGTTTTTCTTTTACTGATATGAGTGACTTTTAGTGTGTTGTTATACTTAAAGTATTTTTATTGAACTGGGTGCTCTAAAGATAAAATTTATCCTGAATTACAGAGAACATTGTTAAGAACTGATTTTTTTAATTTTTTGCTCCTTCTTTTGCGTTTTTGGATCTTATAACGTCTGTACAAAAATTTGAAAATAGTTTGAGTCGCCTTTGTTAGCTCTTGCTCTGTTTCTGAAAACATTTCAAATAATTTCAGGGCACATTAAACCTCTTTTTAACCCAGACTTCAAGCAACCAATCATTGGAAAAGAGTAAGACAATAATAAGAAATGGAAAAGAAAATACCGAATTGAAAAAAGTTTCTGTTTAATGAATTTTTCAAAAGAGAAAGAAGAGGTCGCACCAACTTAGAGGGGGGGGGACTTGTGTTTTAAAGTCATCGTTGCATGATTTTCTGTAAATGAACAATGTGTTTACTTGCTAGTTCTACTGGATATTACGATATTTTCATTAGAGAGCACATTATTCTCCCAGCAAATCATAGTTTTAATCACTGTATTTCGTCTTCGGCTGTGAACTGGGGACCAGAATTGACAGATCTCCGAGCTGATCAAGGACTTAATAGTCAAAGAGATCAATAAAACTACACACAAGTGATTCCGTTGGATGAGAGACGGATGCAGGGCGGATGACATTGGAAAACCATGGATCAGTCGCTCGTTATGTAAAGCGGTCTCTGGATCAACGAGGGCTGCCGTTTGCTTCTATTCACCGATGATTTCACCATTTAAGAAAAGATTACACAGTTCAGTTCAGTGTATGGCTGTACTGCACGAAAATACTCTGATCCGTACTTGGTGCAATTGCCGTTGAATGATTAAAATATCCGCAAGTTTTTAAAATATCCGCAAGTTTTTTAAAATCATCCGCTCAATATATTGTGCTCTCTTGTAAAATTATAGTATTTTCCAGTAAAAGTAGGTTGCAGGCACGGTGTTCCTGAAAAACCACGCCATGGTGATTTACCATATTTTTTTTTCTTTTAAGTATAGAAAGTAAAAAAATATATATACATGTATTGATTTTTTCGCACTCACTATTTATTTCTATGCACTAATTTTTTTGTTTTGCATTCGATATTTTTTTCTTTATCCAGTCAACAAATAGAAAAAAGAAATCGCTGAAGGTTACTCTCCCAACAGGTATCAGATACAAGAATTATTTTCTTACTAACCCATAATTAGTTGATTAATATTAGTACATAGATGTTTGTTTTCGATCCTTTATCGTTGATGTTTTTGTTGATTGTGAGTCCCAGCGCTTTAATGTTTTTATCCGTTCAAGTAAAGTTCTTTTTTTGTGTTCTCATCAATGTTAACTCAGACCAGCGAGTGTCGGAGCTTGTGTTTCCATGTGTTTTTTTCCCTTAAAGCCCGCTCCTAACAGTATGTTCAAGTGTTTCGGTCCTGGTTTTTGCTGTATGTACTTTCGTTTTTTTTTTGTTTGCCTCGTCTGCCTTGTGATTCTGCTTTTAATTAATGTATGATGAGACAAGCAATGAAGTTTGACCGTAAAATCATCGCAGATTTTGGTTATCGTTAATTATAATTAATATTGTTTCATATTAATTAAGTAAGATTAGTATTATTGCTATCTTTTTTGCTCTTTGAGTAGCTGAAATAGTGAGTAGATTGATGTTGCTAGTTTTACAGAGGGGTGCAAAATGTGCCCGATCTAGCAATCCACGGGTCGCGTGAAAGTGAGGAAATTTCTGGGAAAGTGAGGAAATTTGTCCAATTTTTTTTTTCAAATAATGGCAGGAAGGATTTCCCAGGAAAATGGTGTCAAAAATGGGAAAATATCGGTCATTTTGCAAACATACGATGTTGAAATGTTAAAAGAAGCAAAAAAAAAGTCATCACTTCCAAATTTTTGTGAGGAAATTTTTTAAAATTCTTTGAGGAAATTATGCATGGATTGCGTGAAACTTCCGAAGTTTTGGAACATTTTGCACCCCTGGTTTTACGCTACAACTACTGTCATTCGTAGGCGGATAAAAAATTCTCTTTTTTCGCTCATTTGAATTCATGTGTTAGAAAAGGAGAAAAGAAGTGGCGGAGTTGGTCCTTCGCTAAAAGTGTTGCCAGATTTTCATATAAATGACTAATTTTCACATTAGTCAAATGGGAAATATCGGATTATCAACCAAAAATGGCAACGCTGTTTACCAACACACACGTTTAACGAGAAAAAAAGAAAAGATAAACTTCTAGATCCGCTGGTGGATGAGGATTAATTAAGTCAAGATTTTTTGCTCCGTGACTAATAGGAATTTTCTGGGATAAGTTTTAAGTTTCTGTGGTTTTCCCAGACATGTATCAAATCAATTTAGGGCTTCACAGTGATTTGTGGAATTTTTTCTAGAATTTGAGGATTTCTGTCATTTTTTTTTGTTCGGCAACACTTGAGTCAATGTGTTCTTGCAGCGAAAGAACAGATCCCATTTTTGCTGCGACATGTCGCTGGCCTATACTGAGCTTACATGTCTTGCATGAGCTGATACCGGAATTTTCAACGCATGTTTTAGGAAGAGACAGAGATAGGGGCTAAAGTCATGAGATGGCCCCCTCTGCTATCCTCTTCTAACACACATGTTCTAATGGAAGGAGAGAGAGACAGACAAAATTCCCGCATCCGCCCTTGACATCTTGCAGTCTTTTTCGTCTGATTGGAACTTTTAAGGTGATTCCAGGCGGAACTTTTCCAGATTTCAATCCGATGGTTTGCGCCTCTAGTTGCTTCTGGGAAAAGTCATGTTTTTGGCATTTTAAATTGAAATAAAAAAAAAAAACGCAAAATCCAATATCGTTCAGAACCTGCGAAATTTTTTTTTTTTGGGATTTTTTAAGCCCAAAACAAGCAAAATTGGTTTAGAAATGTAAGACTTAAAGTTTGTAATTTATTTCGCCATAAGCTTAGTGAATGCGAGTGATAATATGTCTATCTGCCTCTCTCGCACTCATTGAGGCTTATGGGAATTTTTGTATTTCATAATTTCTGGCTTTATTTTTGAGTGTCTCAGCTTGAAACTTTCAGGGTCTCTTCCTGAAGTATGCTCGCAGGTGCTGACGTTCCTCAAATGTGTGTTTTTATTGTAAATTCGTCAATTTTAGCCAAAAACTGTTGACTTTCTGAGCAGTGCGACGTGGTGTCTACAGTTGGAACTAATTGACCCTGGAATCATCTTAACTGAGCATTAGGATGAATTAATTTTCAGTCTCTTGTTGGAACTTGAGGCAGGAAAAATAGTTGATTTTGTGACTTTTAAAACATTGAAATTTTAGTAAGATAGGGAAATTTGTTGGTAAATTTATGGTGTTTACCAAGCAGTTTACATAACACTTGTGTTTAAATGATTAAAGAGAAAGAGAAATTCTAGGATCGGTATGTACACCACTGATTGTTGTTGTTTGATATTTGGCAACCCTGCTGCAATTGCTTCCATGAATATTTGATGAGATGAAGAGTGAAGGGCCTGTCTACGCTCAACGGACACCCAATCAATGATTGCATCAAATAAACAAACAAGCGAATACGGCTACGACACACCTCCTTGTCAACTGCAACTACATTCTTTTGTGTTGCGAAGCTCCAATTGTGAACTGCAGAATATCTGACAATAGATTTATGCAGGTAGGCACCAAGGAAGCCATTGATTTTCTTTTTAGCTGTATTTTTTCTGCAGAAAATCGCCGTCCAACTGCGCTCGAGTTTAACAATGGAAAGTACTTGCAGTGGTCTGGGCTCATGACTGAAATGAAACGCAAGGCTGTTTGTTAGGACCCAAGAAACCCCTAGGAAAGTTATTGATTAGTTGCGATATTTCAATTTTTCGTTTTTCTTTTCTATGAACCGACGGAGATGGAAAATAAAATAGGATTTTATCTTCCTCTACACCTTTGTCATTTGTTTTTCGAAAGAAAATATTTGTCCACGATATTACTTCTTGCCATTATTTGCTGTTTGTGTGTGTGTTTGTTCGTTAGAATTTGTGAGTAACTCTCATCCTCTGAAGTTGGGTCTCACAGATCCCAGAGCTCTTTAATTTTCTTTTTTTTTTAAAGTAAAAGTTAGTTACATCAGTCCAGGAGTGGCTCCAAAATATCGATTCTTGATGAGGCATTATTAAAAATTGATTATTCTACCTCGGTTAAAATGGAGTAAGTCCATTGTTGTCACGTTGCATGAGCCATATATGGGTCGGTCAAACATAAGTCATATTGGTTTCCAGATGATATGTCCAAAATAATTTAAAGTACAAACGATTGTTAATCTAAGTTTTTTAGTCTAAAAAAATTTTTTGGTCCAAATAATAGGTCCACAAAAAAAAAGTCCAATTAATGAGTAAGTCCGAATAAAAGTGTTTTTATCCAAATATTTGAGGTAGTTGGACAGAGTTGTCATATTACACGGCTTTTCCCTTGAGAATGAACAGGAATATAGAGAGAAATAATGTGGCAATGCACAGGTTAATAGTGTAATGCATGTACAGGTTTTACGGTTGATTAGTTGTAGACTGAAACTAAGAACGCCTTCTGTGGTTGAAGATGAGGACGGAAATCACAGTTAAGACTGATAAGGATCAAATGTACTTGAATCTAGAATTACTGGACACATATTAAATGGACGAAAAAGTTATCGGACATTGTTGCTCTGGACTTCAACAAAAGACTGGACAAAATACCTTTTTGGACGTTCGTGTTTTGGACATTAAAGTTTGGACTTATCAGCTGTGAATTGTCATATGACGGCAAGGAAAGCTACTTAACATTATTTCCTTGAAATTTCAGAGGCAGTTTTTTTTCTCCATGCATGTACCTCGTGGATTTTTTTTTTTTTTTTCAGTGGGTCAGCTCATCTAGAAAGAGGTTTAGAAGCTTTAAGTATCTCTTTTGTGCCTTTGGATATGAAGCAGTTTAACTTCAAGATACCAAATTTTCGGAAATCGCACTCTTCCAATTGCAAACTACTGTCTTTGTGAAAACGAGGCTACGTTTGAGGCTTAAATTTTGCCCAGTCAATGTACGTTATGGAGCTAGTTGAGCCGTATTGTTCGTTTAGTTTGGCCAAAAGCGAGTTAAACCTCTTTCTCTTCCAATAGCTCATAACTCGTGTCCCTCGGAAGCACAGTATCTCACTCATCTCATCTATGTATCTGCCACGCAAAATGGGGCTCTCGCTGACTTTTGCTTCAAGTGGTTGAATAGATAATTCTTGAGTAAAATCTAGCAAAAGGAACCTCTCTTGATACCTTTATAGCTTTGCCATTACGCCTCTAACTTTAAAGTAATTTTGTGCGTCTATGAGTAAATTTCATGATTTTTTAGTATAATCATTGTTATTTTTGATGGTTTTTACGCAAGACTTAAGTAGTCAATTGCTTCCAGCAAAAAAAAGCAAGAGCCTCATTCAAAATGATACAAAATCAATTTGCTGAGTCTCTATATTTGCTTTCTCTGTCGGGGTCAAAGGGTCCATTTTATTTATTATTTACCTGTTTATTTTACTTCTATTTATTTTGTTATATTGATTAGTGGGCAGTTCAAGATTGTGAGGTTAATAAAGGCAACAGGTACAAGGTTATGGTTGGGTAGGTGGAGAGGTTTAGGTTCATTACTAGATCATTGGCGGATGAAGGAATTTTCTGTCTCACTCTCTTCCCTTTTGAACACACATGTTAGAAAAGGACAGAAAAGGAAGCCATTACAAGCCTTTAGCCCCTATCTCCAACCTTTTCTAATGCATTCGGTCAAATGGGGAGAGAGAGGGAGAGAGAGAGAGAGAGAGAGAGAGAGAGAGAGAGAGAGAGAGAGAGAGAGAGAAGAGAGAGAGAGAGAGAGAGAGAGAGAGAGAGAGAGAGAGAGAGAGAGAGAGAGAGAGAGAGAGAGAGAGAGAGAGAGAGAGAGAGAGAGAGAGAGAGAGAGAGAGAGAGAGAGAGAGAGAGAGAGAGAGAGAGAGAGAGAGAGAGAGAGAGAGAGAGAGAGAGAGAGAGAGAGAGAGAGAGAGAGAGAGAGAGAGAGAGAGAGAGAGAGAGAGAGAGAGAGAGAGAGAGAAAGAGACAAATTCCAGTACCTGCCAGTGTACTAGATTAGATGAGATGACGCTGGGTGATCTGCCTCTGGAGTGCTTGGCAAACCTGCAATTGATGTCAACCAACCTTTGTTCATCATCCGAGATCTGGCAAGTTAAAAGATTCTTTTCACCCTCCACTGCCTTAAAGTACTGCCCTAAAGTCGCTGAAAGTTAAAATTTTCAGTCAAGTTTAAGCTCTCGTAACCCTGAAATATTTTCCAGGATCAAAGATGGATGAACCGTGGACAAAATATGGTTTTAGAAGGATGATTTATTTTCTTGGGTTTTTCTCCCGTTATGTACGCTGGGGTTTCCTTAATAAAGTCGAAGGTAAAGTGTTTTTTTTTTTTTTTAAAAAAAAAAGGATTCAAAAGAAAGAATATCTCGGGCTATCTGATCCGGTGCAGGTGGAGGTGGCATAATGACTCTTGCTTGTATTGTCTGCTTCTGTATTGTGTTCTGTTTATAATGCTTTGCATGATTTTGGCAAAGTGCGTGCATTTCTATGTACCGCTTTCCATGTGTTACTAACCACATTTTAAGTGTCATCAAACTTTGTTGGTAACTGATGTGTTTTGTTATTTATTTCGTTTGTGCTTTATTTTTATTTCAGGCTTTATTTGAATAGGCATCCGGAAAAAGGACAAGTGAAGCGTTGAAATATATAATGAGGTCAGTGCCATTAGATGTTGCGAAGATTGTGCAGTTGTTTTTTCACCAAACAGATTACCCATGACGCTTAGTGAAGCAAAATTTTTAAATTAAATTTCTCCTTTAATGAATGATTTTTTCCAGAAAAACCCCGCTTTAGTAAACACATTCATATTTTAAATAGTCAAGGAGAAGATGCACAATCTTTGCAACAACTGATGGCGCATACCTCATTATATATTTCAACGCTTCATGTGGAAAAACCCGATTTTTCAGGAGAGACAAAAAACTATTCCGCCTTTACAGGAAGCAGTGCTTTAATGTGAAAAAATTCATATTTATGCTCAATATAGGATCTGACAGAAGACCTAAGAAGATATCTAGAGTTATCTCAATTTCCGTTGCATAAAGAAAAAGTGGCGAAAAGTGTGAACACTCAAAATAAAATAAAAAATGCACTTTTACCCTGTTTCCAGATGCCTATTCATATAACATACATAATATGCTAATGAGTCTGTTGCATGGGTCTTCAAAAACTGAAGTTGATCTTAAATATGGCAGATTTTATCAGGAGGAAATCAGTGATGCTAATTTTAAAGTTCTACATTGTGTTGTAATTGAGGAAAGTGTGTCTGAAATAATGGTCGGATGTTGTCATATGGTCAGCAATTTCAGCTGCTATCTGTATACTTGTATTATGGTTTCTTTTTTATGGTTTTTTTTTTATTGTTTCTTTTGTATTCTTGGTTGGTTTTATGGTTTACATGAGCATCTAATTGTTCGCAGTGATTATTTCTGAGAGTATACTCTTGTAGCAAGCAAACAAGCTGTAAATGTAATATGCGACAGCAATGAACTAGCGATTTTCCTGGTTAATATGCAACACAGTTTCTTTTTATTGGTATTACGGATTATTCCTCCTATCTAACACAGGTCGTTATAAAATTATAAAATTATTTCAAAGCTCAAGGAAAAGTAAAAAGATACAGTGACCCTTCAAATTTTACTTTTCGTTGATTTTTCACGAAGTTAGACTTATTTGACAATCATTTCCGTGGCTTTTTTATAACCATTGAGTGAGTATATTCAACATTGCCATAATTTCATCAGCACCTTCCATTGACAGCTCGTGCAATGAGGCAACGACAGATTTTCTCCATTTAAACTTATGTAAAATGATCGATCTTCAGTGGATTCAATGAATCCTGAGAAATTGATCATGATCCTTTTGCATAGCTTAAAATGGTAAAGAAGCATGGTTGCCAAATAGCACAAGATGCCAGTGACACCTTGTCTTTTTCTCTTTTTGTAATTGTTCTCTCATATTTTCATTTTCACCTCTTGTGATACTTAATTCTTTTTTTTTTTTTTCATGTATGTTTTGAAACTTTTTGGTCGTAAAATATAAGATGGAACGCATGATTATTCTATAGAATTTTACGCAAAAAACCAATGTAGTTAGAGCTCGTTTCAGAAGTGTAGGCGGACCTAAACCATAATCTTTTGCGAATTTTTAACTTTAATTCCTTCAAATCAAAACCGAACTTGCCTCTGACTTTATTATTTGGCTTTAAAAGTGTTCCTCATTGTATAGTTAACGCTCACTTTCATTTTCATTCATTTTTGTCAAGTAATGTCAGAAATAATGTTGACAAATTCCAATGATTATCGGTCTACGTCCGCCTCCACTTCTGAAACGACCTCTATTAAAAAGTTTCCATACTTGTATTACGTACTTGGTAGAGTAGCTATTAAAGATTTTCAGACTATGACATCATCGTCCGCAAAAAATTCAACCCAGGATAAGAATTAAAGCTTTTATTTGTCTTAATTCCCAGTCTATACACCTTTTAGCTCTTTTCGGTTCTAAGTGAGTCAGTTGCAAGGGTCTAAATTTTCGGGTTTTTTAGTAAGCGATGCAAAGTATCGGTGAGCTGAAAACAAGGGTGCCTTTGGTTTTTAACAAGGATTCATAATTCTGAAGATGAAATTTTGGCCTGAAATACATTCTTTCAACCCTTGTGAGTTCAAAGCATTTTGCACCTTCTGATAACCAAGGGGGGGGGGATGTGAATTTTCACCCTAACTTTAAGACCATTACCGATGAATTTTTTTTAATTAGTTTGGTTTCCCTCTTGTCTTCTTTCCTCTCTGTGAGGTACCTTGATAGGCACTAAGGCTTTTAAAAGAAAGGATGCCAGAAAAAAATTTCATTCTTCCATTCCTCGACCAGTTTTAAAAATGTGTACCGTTTTCAAGTTTTTCAGAGTCTCACAAAGTGCCCTAGAAGTATGCCTTAAAAAATATAACATTTTTTGAAAAATAATGGAAAACATTAACTAAGACCCTTTCGATTAGAGACCTTTCTTTTGAAGTTCATAGTATGTACCTCCATTCCTTCTTTTTCCCTTTTTGGATTCTCAGTTCAGTCATTTGCTGTGAAATATCAACTTTGTAAAAACCTTTGTCGATTTTTAAATCAACAATTAATCCAGATTGAAATGGGGTTTATTTTTCAGTGATTAGAGAACTGTTCAAAGTTTTTTTTTTACGAGAAAAGTTTACATCGAATTGAATAAAGTCTCGAAAATGTTCTCTGCAGAAGAAGGTTGGAGTAAAATTTCTGATATCGGTCGAGGAGCCTACGGCCTAATCAGTTTACATCAACACAAAAGTGGCCGCAAAGTCATCATCAAGCAAATATTCCCAGACAAAGACAGCAATTTGAATTTAAAAACTGTAGCCAACGAAGTTGCTTTGTTGTCATCGGTAGAACATCCGAACATCATTGGCTTTTATTTTAGCTTTACTCAGTCAGATATCTTACACATTGTCATGGAATATGCGCCCCATGGAACGATGACAGATTTTTTACAGAAACGAAACCAAATCCTTCTTTCGACGGACGAAGTCCTACACTGGTTCTGCCAGCTTCTCATGGCTGTTACTTATTTGCACTCAAAAAACATCATTCATCGGGACATCAAACCGCAGAATATTTTGCTCAGTGGGCAAAACAGAAACATCCTTAAACTAAGCGATTTTGGAATTTCGAAAGTTGTATCAGGCTCCTTCACTGCATCTTTAGTTGGGACTCCCGAGTATATGTCACCGGAAGTATGTCAAGGCCTGCAGCATACTTACCAAAGTGATATTTGGTCCATGGGTTGTGTTTTGTACAACCTTGTAACGCTTAAGCATCCTTTTAAATCGGACTCGGTAGCGAATCTCATCGCTTTGATCTCGAATGGTCAGTTTGAAGAACCTGTGAATTGTCCGATTTTTGGAGAAGCAATGTGTGATGTCATCCGATTGATGCTATCATCTAATCCGTCGCTCCGTCCGAGTGCGGCTATTTTAATGACCCATCCATTGATTGCTCAGAAATTGTACATCCTTCCTTTGTTCCTCGGGATTCATGCTCCAAAAGATAAATATGAAGCTTTACTAAATCTGTAAATAAGGAGGACAACAACCATCAAAGTCGGGCGAATGGGACTCGATTACCAAGGTTGAATTGTTTCTTTATTTATTTATTTATTTATTTATTTATTTATTTAATTTTGTACATAAGAGTCATTTAGCTTGAAATACACGTCAGGTTAAAAACTAAACAGATGCAAAATAATAATGATGGTTCTTGAATAATAAATACAATACATATAAATCTCCTTTTAAAATTAAGTTTTAAGTGTTAGCCCACAGCTCCTCCACACTGTAAAGGGCTTTGTTAATGAAAATATAATCTTAACCGTCCAAAAAAATTATCAATTGTCAAATCACTTTTTGCAATCGAGCTGACTCTCCGATTTCATTTTATAATCTGAAATAGGACAGTTTTCAAGCACTGATTTAAGGTGATTCCTCAGTGATCCACAGTGACTTTCAAATCCGCTAGATTACACCACTGTCTTGTGCTCTCTGAAACCATAGGTTTCCTGTCTTTGACCGTAATTTGCGGGAGCTAGAGTCAACGTTTTAAAAATGTTGAAAAACATTGGTTTGAAAATTTTCTGAATCCCAATTACAAAATTTATCAGAGAGTCAACTCGATTACAAAAAGTAAAAAATAAACAAAAATAAAAATAACAAAGTCAAGTCAAAGTTAAAGTGAAGTTATAAAGTAAAGTTATATAGTAGTAAAAATTAATAGGGGCAGCTCATCCTCCTTTTTTATTTTTGTTTTTCTTATTGAAAAAGGGATTGTATATTTTATCACAAAACATCCCCACTTTCATGCGTTGTCTAGCTTTTGTCCCAGAAAAAGTTGTTAGTCACAAAAAGTAATCGACAGTTCAACCTTGATGATGGAGTCCCATTTACCTAACACCGGTAACTATGCAGTATTTATTCTAGAGTTGGTCCGACCTCCGATTGTATTTATTTATCTGTCTGTTTATTTATTTAAGGGTTTGTTAATATACTTAAAGAAAGAAACAAGCACCAAGGAAGTTTCCATACCTTTTTCATTGTTTTTTTTAAAGTTTTGTTAAGTTTTTCAGGAACTGCAGGCTGATTATGAGCAATTGTATATTAATGCTATTGAGTCAATAATGGAGTACGTGTTATTATTATCAGTGGTGTCATTCCGAATGAAACCAATGGGAATGGCACCTGTTCAGAATCAGCCCGCTGACTTTTCCCCTTACCCAAGTTTTATCGACTCATTCTGTACATACTCACTTATTTTACATTTCTTTCATTGACTTATTTCCTTTGCTGTAGACTATTAATCTATGCTATAGGCCGATCATTTACTGCATTGTTAAACTGTTTTTTGAGCCAGTCTATGAGTAGGTGTCACGGTCCGTAGATGGCCTTTAAAAAACGAGCACTTAAATGAAAGTTACCATAGCAACAGTCAAAATTTTACAGTTCTCGACTAATAGCATCACTCATAGACTGTCTTAAAGTTTGGTTTAAAGTTGAAGTAAATTATCGGCCTGCAAGTGTGTGTCTCTGAAAAATAAATCAAATTTTTACTGGTGGCAATAGTCGCTAACTTTTATGAAACAAATCACGTTCAGCAATTTTGGGAATGATTAGTTTCATCAGTCAATATTGTTTTTAAAACCATTTTATTTGTCATTTTAGGATTTCAGACCGTCTTTTATTCATCCAATGTCTTAGATGACGCATGTGTTTAGTGTAGAATAATTATTAGTCACGATTTTACTTCAATTTTTTTGTCCTCCTTTTACTGTCGTGAATAAGTTTTCTCATGTTTTTACTATTTTACGGTACTTATCATAGTTTATCATTTCGTTTTTGTAGCTGTTTACTTTGTACTATGTTCATTTTTTGTCTAATTAATCTGCGGGCTTATCATTTACCTTATCGTTAAACCGATCATTAAGACTGTGTATGAGTGATTCTATTGGTCAAAAATTGTAAAACTTGGCAGTTGTTATGGTACCTAACCATAGTTGAATAACACCGCTATTTAAAGGTTACTCACAAATAGCCTTTAACTAATGAGACTCTTAACGATGGCTTAGTTTTACCATTTTCGACCAATGAACTACTCATGTACTGCCCTAGCAATCACTTTAATGATGAAGTGGATGATTGGCCGGCAGGCTCATTATTCAATAGATTTGTAAGTAAATTACTCAACATGCCTTCTGCATTTTAATGCAATTTCATCTGCAATCAATAATCGTAATTTCTTTAGGTGCGTTTTATCATCATAGTTAAATAGCTCTGATTTAATTGAATTCTTCATTTCTTTATTATAAATCATTGTTATGTTTCCATTTGAGCTTTATTTTGCATTGTGTCTGTCAGTTTCATTGACGCTTTTTCCTCTTCTGAAATCTCAACTTTAATTTATTGCTCTCTTGCTTTGATAAATTTTTTCTTTGCTGAATTGCTCCTGATTCTTTGCTTTCTAGTCTCTTTTATAATTTTTAATTTATCTGTGATGACTGATTTTGTCGCTGCTGTAATTCGCTTTCTCTTCTCTCGCATGCTGTCATGGCATCCTCTAATGCTTTGTGCACGATTAGCAAAATATATTTTATTTAAAAGATTTAAAAAATGTTGATGAAAAAGTATGATTTTTACTCTCAACCAGTTCCCTAAAACCAATCACAGTGATACTGACAATCCAATATTTAGAGTTCCCTTTGATATTTCATTCAAATCACTCATAGAAGACAAAATTTACCATAGCGTCCAGTGGCACCCTCTATCAGATTCATATCTCTGAAAGATTCTCCTGGAACCCGTCAAACTCAATTGACTGCTATTTAATTAATAAATTATAATGGTTTAAGAGCTTGACCTTGCTTTACACTGCTCCTCTTCATATGTTCTTTCAAGTTTTATGTCATTAGAACTGAGTGGTCTCTCATAAACTTTGAACAGTAGGGTTCCACATAAATTGAGCAATCTTTGATTGAGATCCCCTAAGATGGGGCTCTCAGTGGCGTACGCAGGATTTTTTTTTTGGAGGCGCTTGCACTGATGAGCGTTTGACTGAAAATTATTCCCCCCTTCCCCTCCACCCCTAAAAATCGGAGGTCTGGGGGGAGGGCTTTAGCCCCTTAGCCCCCCTCCCCTGCGTACACCACTGGGCTCTACCCATGTAGCATTTTTCAATCTAAATGTTGCAATTTATGGCAACAAAGTAGCAATAGAATGGTAATTTTTTAACGACATGTGGACAATTCTCCACCTTCAAATTGCAATTAAGTTGCAACTTTTGACAAATAGACACACAGACATAGAGGAAAGTGACATGTATGCAAAAAGTAGGGCAGAAAGAAAAGCAAGTGCCGAAAAGTTTCAATTTTTTTGCCATTCTGTTACAACTTTTACACCAAATATGTATTTGCAATTTTATGGTCAGATGATAGAATTTCAAAAATTTGACAACTATTTTGCGATAAATTGCAATCCATGCTACATGGGTAGCTAACTTTTGTTTTATTTAATGAATTAGTTACTTCTTGAGTAAAAGCCAGCAGAAATTATGATGAGCGCATAAAAAAATTACAAAATTCACTGGCAGACTCACAAAGTTACTTTGTAGTTCAAGACCTATTGGCGGAGCCATGTAGGACCGTAGGTACCATGAGAGATTCCTATCAAATCTGAGACTTTTCTCTGTGTGTTTCTGCAGAGAAAGAGACAAATTAGGCAGGTATCTTCTGTAAAACTCGCGTAGCTCCAACATCTTTGCTCTTAAATGACGTACCTACGCAGCTGTCATGAGGGACTCCTGTCTAATTTGTCAATCTCTCTACAGAAACACATAGAGGAAAGCCTCAAATTAGGCAAGGAGTCTCTGATGGTACCTGTGAAGCTCTTCCATTACCTGCACCTTAAACTTTAAAGTCATTTTGTGAGTCTACATGTGAATTTCCTAATTTTTTACTGTGCTCATCGTAATTTTTGCTAGATTTGACTCAAAAATCAACTATTTAATGGCGGGAAGTTTGCTGGAGACCCATTGGGGTGATTTATTGGTACCAATGATCAAGTCTGGTCAGAATGTAATGGGCTTTGCTAAATAAATAAATAAATAAAATAAATAAATGTGAGGAAATGAGAGATTGGTCACCTGATTTACTAAAACTAAAATTTCAACATGTGTTCTATCTATTGGACGGTTGGAACGGAATTTTTGAAAATAGCAAAATGAGATGGTATTAAATGTACAAGGCTCAGTGAAGATGTTCTCTGAATGGAACGGAAAAAAAAACAAGGATCCAAAAATCTCTTTGACGACTGAACGTAGGTTTAATGTCCTTCATTAGCTGAAGTAGGTACAAAGTTATAGCTTAAGTCCGAGACTTACCTGTCTTGATTCTGAAATCTCACTAACATCTGAAGAAAATTTTTAAAAATTTGAGCTCTCTTAAAAAAATGTGTGCCTTGGAAACTTATAGAGACGGTTTCAATGGTCAAATGTGAATAAATAAGGTTCTACAGGTGTTAATTAGGCAACATTCCTCTCTATCAATTGCGTCAGTAATTACCTGTTGCAAAGATGCTTAATTGTTCAGAGAATGCCCATCATTAGCCCATCATTAGCTGAAGTAGGTACAAAGTTATAGCTTAAGTCCGAGACTTACCTGTCTTGATTCTGAAATCTCACTAACATCTGAAGAAAATTTTTAAAAATTTGAGCTCTCTTAAAAAAATGTGTGCCTTGGAAACTTATAGAGACGGTTTCAATGGTCAAATGTGAATACATAAATAAGGTTCTACAGGTGTTAATTAGGCAACATTCCTCTCTATCAATTGCGTCAGTAATTACCTGTTGCAAAGATGCTTAATTGTTCAGAGAATGCCCATCATTAGCCCATCATTAGCTGAAGTAGGTACAAAGTTATAGCTTAAGTCCGAGACTTACCTGTCTTGATTCTGAAATCTCACTAACATCTGAAGAAAATTTTTAAAAATTTGAGCTCTCTTAAAAAAATGTGTGCCTTGGAAACTTATAGAGACGGTTTCAATGGTCAAATGTGAATAAATAAGGTTCTACAGGTGTTAATTAGGCAACATTCCTCTCTATCAATTGCGTCAGTAATTACCTGTTGCAAAGATGCTTAATTGTTCAGAGAATGCCCATCATTAGCCCATCATTAGCTGAAGTAGGTACAAAGTTATAGCTTAAGTCCGAGACTTACCTGTCTTGATTCTGAAATCTCACTAACATCTGAAGAAAATTTTTAAAAATTTGAGCTCTCTTAAAAAAATGTGTGCCTTGGAAACTTATAGAGACGGTTTCAATGGTCAAATGTGAATACATAAATAAGGTTCTACAGGTGTTAATTAGGCAACATTCCTCTCTATCAATTGCGTCAGTAATTACCTGTTGCAAAGATGCTTAATTGTTCAGAGAATGCCCATCATTAGCCCATCATTAGCTGAAGTAGGTACAAAGTTATAGCTTAAGTCCGAGACTTACCTGTCTTGATTCTGAAATCTCACTAACATCTGAAGAAAATTTTTAAAAATTTGAGCTCTCTTAAAAAAATGTGTGCCTTGGAAACTTATAGAGACGGTTTCAATGGTCAAATGTGAATACATAAATAAGGTTCTACAGGTGTTAATTAGGCAACATTCCTCCCTATCAATTGCGTCAGTAATTACCTGTTGCAAAGATGCTTAATTGTTCAGAGAATGCCCATCATTAGCCCATCATTAGCTGAAGTAGGTACAAAGTTATAGCTTAAGTCCGAGACTTACCTGTCTTGATTCTGAAATCTCACTAACATCTGAAGAAAATTTTTAAAAATTTGAGCTCTCTTAAAAAAATGTGTGCCTTGGAAACTTATAGAGACGGTTTCAATGGTCAAATGTGAATACATAAATAAGGTTCTACAGGTGTTAATTAGGCAACATTCCTCTCTATCAATTGCGTCAGTAATTACCTGTTGCAAAGATGCTTAATTGTTCAGAGAATGCCCATCATTAGCCCATCATTAGCTGAAGTAGGTACAAAGTTATAGCTTAAGTCCGAGACTTACCTGTCTTGATTCTGAAATCTCACTAACATCTGAAGAAAATTTTTAAAAATTTGAGCTCTCTTAAAAAAATGTGTGCCTTGGAAACTTATAGAGACGGTTTCAATGGTCAAATGTGAATAAATAAGGTTCTACAGGTGTTAATTAGGCAACATTCCTCTCTATCAATTGCGTCAGTAATTACCTGTTGCAAAGATGCTTAATTGTTCAGAGAATGCCCATCATTAGCCCATCATTAGCTGAAGTAGGTACAAAGTTATAGCTTAAGTCCGAGACTTACCTGTCTTGATTCTGAAATCTCACTAACATCTGAAGAAAATTTTTAAAAATTTGAGCTCTCTTAAAAAAATGTGTGCCTTGGAAACTTATAGAGACGGTTTCAATGGTCAAATGTGAATACATAAATAAGGTTCTACAGGTGTTAATTAGGCAACATTCCTCTCTATCAATTGCTTCAGTAATTACCTGTTGCAAAGATGCTTAATTGTTCAGAGAATTGAGTTTATAGTTCTGGCAGATTGCCTCCAGGCATTTGAGAGTTTTCGGAATCGCACAACACATGTGCCTCGAACTTGGCCAAATTATGACTAGTTGCTCTATAGCTGTGGAAGTATGTTGAAATAATCTCCAGCTGTCAAAACCGCTGTCTGATCCTTTTTTCACCACAATTCTGAGAACTTTTTGACTGAACCTTGCAAATATTTTAAACTGTGACAAATACTTTTTTTTTTTTTTTTTTTTTTTTTTGGACACTCATTAAGGTGATTCCAGATTTGATTAGTTCCAACAGAAGCCACCACATTGCACTGCTTAAAAAGTCAACAGTTTTAGGCTGAAATTGATGATTATAAGCAAAAAGTACACGTTTTAGGAATGCTGGCTTGCGCAAGCATTCTTCAGGGAGATTCCCTGAAAGTTTCAAGCTGAAATACTGGAAACTAAAGCCAGGATATCGGAAATACAAAAATTCCTACAAGCCTCAATGAGTGCGAGTGAGGCAGATAGATATAGTATCCCTCGCACTCACCAAGCTGATGATGAAATGAATTTCCAATATTCCGGCTTTAATTCTCAACCAACTTTGCCCATTTTGGGCTCTGAAAATCCATAGAAAAATCATGCAGGTGCCAACGTACCTGAATAATGCACTTTTTCTTAGTTTTCAATTGAAAATGCCAAAAACACGACTTTTTCTAATATTCATTTGTGGTGCTTTCCATTGGATTGAAATCTGGACAAATTTCTCCTGGAATCATCTTAAAACTCATTTATGCCCAACTTTTTTTGAACATGTTGGGTGTTATTTGGTGTTTTTTAAAAACACCATCTTAGAGTTAAAAAAATTTAAAATTTAAAAATTGTGAAATTTTCTGGTCCAGCTGAATTATAGGTGCTGAATAGTCACAACATCGATTTTTGAGTTAAATTGGCCTAAATTTACTGTAATTTGATAAAAAAAAAAAAAAAAAACATTTTAAGTGGGTCGTTAACGACCCAATGGGCATATATGGGTTAAGGATTCAGCTGTAGGAATTGGCTGCTGTCAAGATCTGATGTAGGAGTAAACAATTAACAATCAATAGCTGTCAATTTGCAATCAATACTCATTAATTGATTTCAACTTCAACTTCAACAGGTATGAAGGACAAGCGCTAAGATGTCAGCATCCAATCTTGGATGTGAATAACACTGAAATGATGAAATACATGAAGTACCAACCGCCGATTGATTGTGGTCCAGAGAAGGATTGGGTGGAGGTGAACGGTAGCATAGCAAGGATTACTGACCTAGCGAAAGCACAACATGGTGACATAGTTTGTCTATTCTCAGGTAAGTTTTATTATTCTTGCGGTTCCCTTGAATGGGGCTCTCGCTAATGTTTGCTATACTCAGTTGAATAGTTAATTCTTGCTTAAAAATCAGCAAAAATTACGATGAGAATTGAATAAATTATGAATGCAGACTCACAAAATGACTTTAAAGTTTTAGTCGTAATGGCAGAGCCACTCTGGTACCATGGGAGATTCCTATCTGGTTTCATGCTTTCCTCCGTTTGTTTCTACAGAGACAGGGAAAAATTAGACAGATATCCTCCATGACTTATGACTATATAGCAATGTTATGTGCATATCAAAAAGTTTATTGATAAAGTTTATGTTGAAAATTAGTGCAGAGCAATGATTTGAAACAATAAATAAAACGAAATAAGAAGAACGAGAGTTACCATTAAAAGCGTTACATGGCGGATAACAGGCTGATCTGATCAGCTGAACATTATCAGTGACCTCACAACGTTATAAGTGTTACCAACCTAGGCAACATCCTATGTTATAAATTCAACAGTCCCCTTCAATCTATTATGAGGTACACAAATTATTAATCAAAACAGATAAAAATATTACTAAATATAAAACATCAAGATTCTAAAAATTACTTAGCTCATTATAGATTGGCAACCAGACATAAAAACTATCACTGAAACGAGCAGTTAAGAAAAAATTATTATTCATAAGAGTCCACTTGATTGCGCTCAAAACTTATGTTTTTGACTAGGTACGGGTTTGGTTATGCTATAAATTCAACAGTTTACTGGTACACAAAACAAATACTTATCGATAATGAAAGACCGATATACATACTTTACCAGATTTTCAGCAAAGGTAAGTTCATATGATGATACAGGAGGAAAATATCCAGTGAACAATTACTGGAGATCGAACGAAATAAAAAAGCAGTGAACACTGCAACCTTAGGGGATTTTTCACTAATTCTGGGTATGATTGATAGCCATTGCCAATAGCCATGTATTCACTGTTCATCAGTTTAACATTGAATTTCACAAGTAGACTGCTTCCAGGAAGATAGAGCAAATCTCAAAACGTGAATAGTGAGGCTCTCGCTAACTTTCTTTGGTAGAAACCAGCAATCAAGACAATCACAAAATCCACTCACGGACACAAAATGAATAAAGGTGTTATGGCAGAGCTACACCTGTACCATGGGAGATTCCTAGCTAATTTGAGACTTTCCTCTGTGTTTTTATAGAATGACCAAATCTGATAGAAATCCCCCCCAACATCTGCTTAGCTCTGCTATTTGAGAGTAAAGATGGAGGAGCTATGCAGATATCATAGATAAATCCTGTCTAATTTATCTCGCTCTCTGAAGAAGATATTTCAATCTCTGATCTGAATCAAACAGTGTTGAAGGAAATTGGATGTAAAGTTGTCTGAAAGACTTAAGACGGGATGCTGAGATACGCATTTTCCTGAAAAATGTCTTTGGACTTAAAATTGTATCTTAATACTCGTATAGCTTGATTGCCCTGTAGGAGTTTTTGACAGTTTCCAAGTGAGATCCACTTTTTTGATGAAAGCTTCTTTATTGTTGAATCTTTACTGACACTTTTGTATCCATTTATTTATTTATTTACTTATTTATCCATAAAAAAAAAAAAAAAAAAAAAAAAAAAAAAATCCGAGTTACACAAATAGATAGAGAAACGAAGCAGAAACAGAGATTGGACTTAATGTACATGAGAAAAGAGAGAAAAAATATATTTAGAGCACTTTACCTCCTTGATTGCGCTAAGTACTTCCTTCCCAATTTGAGAGTCCCTGGCAGGTCGCTGTTACTCTCCTCTTTCCTATCCTTTGTTTTGAGAATACTTTGATTTTCTTTCCTACCCCTTCTTTTATTATGCAGTCCAGTCGTTCGCTGTGAAATATCAGCATAACGAACCACGTGTTTGGGCGGCTGAACTTTACTACTACTACTACTACTACTACTACTTATTTACTTATTTTTCCATCTATTTATTTATTGATTCCTCTGCTTTCTTTTTTTCCCCCCAGATATTTTACGGAAATCAGATGATGCAGTTTTTGCTGGACTGAGCACAAAAACAAGTACTGAACATAATTTTGCTGGTAGTGATTTCGTTCGCGTCAACTGTGACGCTCAAGACGGGCAATCGTGAGTATCTATCACTCTTTGACCTATCAATGGGCTCTCGCTAACTTTTGCTACAAGGAATGGGGCGGTTGCAAGGGTGTGAAATGTGTTCTTTTGTAAGAAAATGAAAGTACTTGATGAGCTGAGAGCAAAGATGCTTTTACCTCTGAACCAATTTTGCTCCAAAAAATCCATAACAATTTTTTGTAGGTGCCGACGTTACTGGATTTTGCGTCTTTTCTTTGGTTTCAATTTAAAATGCTAACAACACGACTTTTCCCAAAAGCAACTAGTGGTGCTGATATCCATCAGATTTGAATCTGGAAAATTTTTGCCTGGAATTACCTTAACATAAATGCTCTCCAGAAAAGATAACCTACCTACATCAGATGATAGAAAACCTTCTTAAACTTAAATAAAAAATTGTAATCAATACCAAGGAAACTTTTTATGTCAACGAAAGTGCAAGTGATTTTGAGTGGCCATTTGGACATAGGACTTATTCAACTATCTAGGTGAGAAAATTTTGCTTGTCTCTGTTAGGTGTCAGTTTACTCTTTGTGTTAATCCTTCCAAAAGAAGAAGTTATGTCAATTTCTATGTCCAGATAGCCATTCGAAAAAACTTTTACCTTCATTTCAAACAAATTCCCAACTGATCTGTCCCAACTTTTGATTTAAGGTTGAAAAATAAGAGGCGAACAAACCATGGCTAATGTATATAAGAGTTTTCCATCATGTCTGTCTCTGTGCTGTCTTCAAAATTACTTCCCAGAAAGCTCCTCTATGGGTACAGCTCCTTGGTTTCATGGAAAGGAAATTGCTTAGTTGCTTCAAGTAAATTATTTTTCTCATCTCTATGGTTTTTTCAATTCCTTGCACAGATGGACCAGTCATTTAATAGGAGTGCGGCAGGATCAAGACATAATAGATCGGATTGGATGGGAACACACCGCTCCGGATTCATTGAAATTAAACGTTCTCATCATGGGAGCTGACTCTATGTCCAGACTGAAAGTAATCCGGAAGTTACCGAAAACTCATGAAAAACTGAAGAAAATGGGCGCAATAGTCCTCGAAGGATATAACATTATTGGTGATGGCACCCCGCAGGCGTTGATACCAATATTGACTGGTAAGCGCAAACCTCTTTTATCCTCAGAACTTTTTAGTTTCAGTTTTTTAGTATTGTTGTTTTTATCAAGCTGGGACTCATAACCATTTTAATGATTGATCCAAAAAGAGATGAAAACTTTTAGGGATTCCATTCAAGACTTTTATTGTGGAATGGAGGAAAAAGGATAGGAAAAAAGTGAACTAGATTCTTTTTTAAAACATATGTTAGCTGCGTTACTGGAGGATTTGAGGAAGTATTGAATTAATATTACCTCAACAATTTTAAAACCACTATCATGTCACTCAAGTGCCTCTTAAAGACAAAAATGGTTATAAGTAGGACTCTGTATTGGATCAAAACAAAACTTTAGAAGTTTCGATTGCTCAAATTTTTGAAACTTTTATGGATTGAAACTTCGTTTACTTTCTTAAATTTTAATCGTATAATCTAAAATGTGATGAAAAATTCAATTTTTTTTTGAAATTTCGTTCGTACTACGGAAACGATTCGAAAACTATGAGAATGACTAAAATGATGAAAATTTTGATCAAACACACAGGCCAACATGAACAACCTCAAAGTTAAACCTGAGTCAACCTTAGACCAATAACTGTTCGTGACTCTTTTAACATTAGCGCAACAAGAAATTCTTTAATTCTCTCCTTTCTCTTCCAGTACTTGTTAGACAAAGATATAGATAGATACGGGGATGTAATTCCTACTCTTGTCCTTTTTCTTTGTACACCTGTATGGAGTAAATAAGAAAAATAAGAGATCCTTGGTTTGCTATTGCTTCTAAGTTTGTGATTAATCGAAAATCAACAGTTATTCGAAAAGAAATAATTAAGCACAATAGCAAATCTGTCTATTGATTAAATTAATTCATTTAAATTTGATCAAATTAAAAAAGAAAAAAATAGTAAGCTTTGTCCAAGCTAAACGCTTTGTTTCTTTTTAATCATTGATTGAATAATAGACTGTTTTAGTAGAGCGATATATTGTATCGATTGCCGTTCGAGGGCCTCTCTCTGGTTCCAAACAAACTCTGGTTCATTCTAATTTGCCCATAAGCAAACTTTTGAACGGAAATTTAGGGTATTAAATCAAACAAATAATGCGATCTTTTTGCGATTGCGATAAATAAATAAATAAATAAATAATTTCAGGCAAAACTGAACTGCAGCTTCCCGACACAAGGAAAAGAATGGGTGCTAAAGCAAGTTACTGCGATGTTTATCCTTTTATTTGGAAGGACTTTCAAAAAAACGGTTACGTTACAAGTAAGTGATTCTCACATTTTTTATTCATTATTGTTTTCTCTCTTTTTTGGGCCTAAGGAGCATGGTGATCCAGTGGAAGGCTGCGCTATCTTTCTGAAGGCTTTTGATTGAACTCGATCAAAAGGGTTTGATCAAACTGCAGGATAGCCAACCTGTCACTTCCAAAATGGAGCTGTTGCAAACTTTTGCTGTAGGCTTATTTATATATGGTAATGGAGAAAAACCCTATAAAAATGATGAAAAGCGGACAAAAAAATTTTGAAATCCACTCTTAACTCATGAAATGCTTTCAAATGTGAGACCATAATGGCGGCTGTTGCTGCCGATTACATTGAGTTTCCCTATCTCATAAGCTTTATCCTCACGAGGTGTTCTCGTGACACCACACAAGAAGAAGAAGAAGCATACAATTCCCATAAGATTTAGGCGGTAATCACCGCCATTACGTACGGTCTCGTGTTTGAAAGTAATTTATGAGTTTGAGAGTGGATCTTGTGATTTATGGGTGCGCTTTTATTCATTTTTACAGGGTTTCACCCCATAATCAACTATGAACAAGCCTATAGCAAAAGTTTGCAACTACTCCATACTAACCTAAACTTGACCAAAACACCTCGAAAACAGTTTTTATGGATTGAAATTGGTGAAGCTGTGACACCCTATTCATTGTCAAATAACTGCTGCTTGACAGCCCGTCAAACTGATCGATGGAGCTCTTGCTAACTTTGAATAGATAATTCTTGATTGAAATCGATCAAATATCACAATGTGCTCATTAAAAAATCACGAAATCCACTCATAGACTCCCAAAATGACTTTAAACTTAAATGCATTATGGTAGAGCTACAAAGACTTCCCTTTGCTCGTTTCTACTGAGAGAGTGAAAAATTAGACAGGAATCCCCTATGACACCTGTCAAGCTGGGCCATTTATGAGCAAAGATGGCTGAGCTATGCAGGTACCATTGCAGATTTTTATAGATTTCTTATAGAAGTTCGCCTATGCCTTAACAGCTTTTGAGCACACTATGTTGAGATTAAAGGGTTTCCATGAAAACACCTACTCTGAAATATACACACCACCCATAAAATCAATACACACTTGACAGCGTCTCCATACGATTACTATATGATGGTTCATAATCAACTGCTTGAACTGACTTGTTTCTTAGTCTGTAAAATTTTTAATTTGAGACCAAGTATTTTCTTAAATTGTGAAGAACGTCCAGGAAAATGACTTCATAGGAAAAAGGCACCACTCGTAGATTTTGACTAGAGAAATTTTGACAATTTTTGAGTTTATCCTGCTTTTAGTTTTATTGTCAGAGAGTCTTTCGGAACTTTTTTTTTGCCTGTCCTATATTCTTCTCTAATATGACTCTCTGTCTTTTTGTCTCAGCTTATTACGAGGACTCCTCTAATACAGGAACATTTACGTACCGTCTCAAGGGTTTCAATGAACAACCTACCGATCATTATTCCAGACCGTACTTTATCGATACTACTCCTTTCTTCAACAAATGGGCAAAACTGTGCGTTGGCGCAAAACCTAGACATTTGGTAAATTAAGTTTATGATCGTTTTTGAAGGCTAGTTACACAATTAAAATTAATGTGAACGGTTCTGTTGTGCATCTTTTTTTTTTCATTTTCTGAAAGTGCTGTAGGAACTTTCAGAATTTTCTATTATTTTTGTTGACCACAGTATAGACGGTTTTATTGCGAAGTCAACGGTTAGCCAACAACCACAACAATGCACTCATCGGTTGCAATCGGTTGTGATAAAACTCGCATAGCATTCCAAACTATCTCACTCACTCTCCCGTGACCCCCATGTATACCCATCTCGTTCTAGTTTCGAAATTCGTATACAGGGCCTTGTTTTACGACAAATTATTATCAGAATCACGTTAAAATGCCTCGAGGAATTAATTTCAGTCAAAACATATCACTAAAGGTGTCTGTATTTACGATTTTTGAAATTAAAGTACATGAGGGTAACGTGAGAGCAAGAGAGACAAACTGTCTTTGTTTGGAACGCTCATCACCGGCAGTCGCCATTTCTACAACCCTCTATTGTGAATTAATATGATTTAAAGGCTGAGAAAATTTTGAGAGGTTTGAAAAAGTCCGCGTTCGGTGGGAAACGAAACTGGCGTTTGCATAATAGTATAGGGTATAGGACATCCGGTGACGAATGTGATTGTCACACAATTTAGTGAATTTTGCACCAGAATCAAGCCTCCATATTGCTGTAGAAAAAGTAAGCAATTACATAGGTATTACTGCCTTCATAGCGAAAGTGCACAACAGACTTATCAAATTACTTTTTTTCTTTACCTCATCAAATCCTTGAAATTCGTTTCACAAAGTCTCATGCGGAAATGGTTGCTGAAGTATTCAAAATTATAGCAAGCCACTAGTTTCAGTATTATTTATTGTAGTTTCAGCTCCAATTTTTTTATATTTTTGTGGCCTTTTCGGCGTACGCATTCTTGAAACAATCTCAAAGGCTCCACAATCTTATTTTTTTGCATTATTTTATGTCCAACAACTAGGTAGTCTCTGCTAGCCACTAGTCACCTTACTTTTGTGCAGCTCTCAAACCTGCTTTTTATTCAATTCCCTTTTGCATTTGCTTTCATTGACAGAACAACTTCCTCGCTTTGTTTCAGTTACTTATGGATTTCCCAAGGAACGTTTTCCAAGTCTACAAAGACAAACCAAAATTTGTGTTCAGTTTCCTCGGTGAGATCTCTCACGATTCTTACAATCTAGTCCAAGCAATTGATGATGATTTCGTCGATTGGTTACAATGGTTTGAATATGGCGGTTACTTAAATGATACTCTCCTAATAGTTATGAGTGATCATGGACAAAGGTGTGTATAGCGTCATAATGTACTAATGTAATAATAACGGAGATTAAAAACAAAAAATCTCCATAAATGGCAAATTTCACGTTATTCTGTCGAGAACGCAAAATTTTGAGTTATTTCGCATTTTATCTATGGCATCAGGTGGATGTAACCTACAAAACTGGCCTGATCCTGTCTCTATAATGTTTTTTTTTTTAAATTTGCGAATCAGAATAACAGGAATTAAGATTTCGTGACTTCGAAATTCTGTTGTGTTTACGCACAAAGGATGCGATAGTATCAATTATAATGCAAGGACATAATGTTAGAGTGTAGTGATGCAATCGAGTTGCAAACTCTTCAATTTCTTGCAATGTTGTGCAGCAGAGAGCTGCACTCCGCAGTCTGATCTTGTCTCCTTTGAGCTGATAAGGGTGCTCATTATTTGATAAAATCGTTGTTGCTCATTTGTCAGCTCACGCATTCACCAGGAACAATTTCAGCTCTCCTACGTCCGCCTATTTTTCTTCTTCTTTCTTTCCTCAAATAATAGCCTCATCTTTTCCTCTCCGTTGAATCCTCAATTATTGAAATATTATTGCTAATTCAAGTTTTGATTATTTCAGGTTTGCAGAGACAAGAAACACCCAGCAAGGAAAATTAGAGGAGCGTCTTCCATTTTTCTCCTTCGTTTTTCCTCCATGGTTTGAGAAAAAATATCCAGAGGCAATGAAGAATTTCCGTTACAACGTTCACAGCCTTACTTCACCATTTGATATCCACGCGACGCTCAAAGATGTTCTCCATTTTTCTGGAGCTGGTGAAGGCAATATCAGTGAAAGGGGCATTTCACTCTTTAAAAAAGTAAGCTCCCGATTTCTCGCCTTTCTTACTTTTCTATATTATTTTATTGTGCTCAAAAGGTTCTTCTGCAAAAATAAGGGTATAAGTGTTGTGGCGTTTTTTAAAAAAAAATCAACCATTCAATAGTTAAGAGGAGGGGTAAGGACCTTGTTACAGCCTGTAGAAATAGAGGGGGTCCCAAACAGAGAGAATATAATGTACTAAAGACCAGAAAGTTTCACAGAAGTTCTCTTTTGTTTTGGTTCGAATCGAAGTCTGAAATTTGCCAAAAATTATAAACCAACCCAGCATTCTCAATCCTCATTTAAAATGAGCTCTACACCTGCTCTTTTTGGCTCCGATTGTTTCATTTTCTGTCCAGTCATTTCGTCATTACTCTAATTTGAAATAGAAGCGTAGTAAATCAAATGGTTTGGGAAGATGAATTGCAAATGTTTCTTCGGCCACTAATTTGCTCTTGTTTCTTGTTTTTGATCTGTGTTTCTGAAGATTCCTGCGGACAGAACGTGTAGGGATGCTTTTATCGAGCCTCATTGGTGTGCGTGCCTTGATTGGGAAAGGCTGAGCGTTAGCAGTTACACCGTTAAAAACCTAGCGGATATGTTTGTCAAACAAGTCAACTCGTGAGTTCTCTTTCAGTTTTTTACTTTTTCTTTATTGTTTTCTTACCCTCAGTCTTCCATTTTTGGGAACTTTTGCCCCCGTGGATTGTACGGAATGGAACTGACCACAAATTAAAAATTGTTAGAGCCGCCAGTTCTCCAAATTAGGAACCAAAGTGCAAACTGTTTTCTTGAAAATTTCTTAACTTGCAAAGCAAAAGCAATTCTATTTACTGAACCTGTTTTCAACCAGCCAGTTCTGGTGCTCAAAAAGTTTTATATTTTATTTTACTCATAACCCCATGTTGGTCCCGAATTCATACCGCGTATGCACGGATTATCAGAGGCCTGGCAGTGCTGTGAGAGACGCTTGTTTGCTGCATTTCCGTGTCGCTGCACTACGGTCTGAGATCGTTAAAATGTGGCCGAGAATTTGAAAGTAAACTCATCAATTTATCACTCTTAAACTTTAAAGATGGATTTTAATCAAAGAGAAAATTTTTAACAAGTAATTTAAACCTAGAAATGTCACTGTAATGTTTTAAATTGAGCTTATTAAGTCTAAAACGATGATTTTGATGACTCTGTTTTACTGATTTTTGACCTCTTTGTTTTCATCTCTAACCATAGTGCGCTACTGGGCCCATGAACTGGACCTGGCAGTGAACGTGCTAAAATTATGAAATCCATTTTTTTTGGTCAAATTTCTTTCTAACTTCTTTAAAATATATTTATTAATCTATCTGTTATCTTTTTTCTAGCTATAATAATGAATACTCAGATCTATGCGCCCCCCTCTCAATCAAACAAATTCATTGGGCAACGAAAATGGTGCCAAACAAAAGTGTGATGAAATTTAAAGGTGCCCGTGATAATGATGGATTCGTTCCAGATCTAAGCAACAAAGTTTATATAACATCTGAAACGTATCAACTCAAAGTAACAACAACTCCTGGTGATGGACTGTTTGAGTTTTCTCTTGTCTACAATCTCCAAGAGAACACGTATAAATTAAAGGTAATCTATGCTTTTTATTCTTATTTTTGTTATCATTTATCTTTCGTCTTCCCAAAAAAATGAAAAAATGGAGTTTTAAGTAATGAAAACTGGTGTATTGCAGACTGATAGATTCTATTAATCAGCATTTTCTGTTTTTCATTACCTATTTCTGTGTTGTTGCTCGATTTTTTTTTTGCACGCTCACTTTGCTCTGCTCTTATTTAAATTGGGGCAACACTGTTAAAAACCAACATTGTAGCACAGATTTTGCATTCTACTTGCAAAAGTGTGTACTAGGCATGCACTGGTAGTTCAACATTCTGCTGCTAGTGTGCAAAAGCGCTACTGACATTTTCCAAATGTTACATGGCGCCCAATAATAGGTAGAGGCACCTTTTTATAGTCAAGTTCAAATCTTCAATTTTGTCAAGTTGAGATGGAGATTTCGTCATGAAAAATGGGGATTTTGTCAAGTTCAACTTTGGTGTTTTAGCTTTTTCTCAGCAACGCAACAAAATTTTGTTGTTTTTTTTTTTTTTTTTTTTTTACCAGTGGCACAACAAGTGATAGGTTTTAGTTGGCTTGAAATTTCTGCCATTGAAATTTTCTTGGTGAAAACCCTCCCCAAGACTAGAGTTTTGATCCTGTTCTTTCTATCGTTAAATTCAACTGTTCAATGCACTGTGTGATGCGTCCACTTGAGATTGGAAGCTGTGTCACCGGTTTCTTTAGATTTGCGTAATCGCAAATTTTGTCAGCTGGCAAACTCGAAAAATTGCAAAAATTACGTGAATTCGCGCAATCGCAAAGAAATTAACTGATGTCGTGGAACATTTCGCATCAAATGCCAAATTTTGCGTTTTCGCGGAAAAAGTCTAGATTTTGTGTTTTTTTGCGCGCCATTTTTGAAATCAGTGATGTACTCTGAGGAGTCTGAGGTACTTAGTGGGGGTTCGGACTCGATTCAGACTCGTGTTTTCAAACTTTCGCGCGAATCGCGGTCGCGAAAACAACGTGCCTTTACCAATAGGAAGATACAGGAGTGTAAACGGAGTTTGTCGAGCACAACCTTTAAAACGATTTTGCTGAGTGGGACTCGATAAGGGTTAAGTTTGCCTTGGGATAAAATTTTGTCTCTAACTTTCGTAAAATTAATCAATATTGAGTCTTGAAATCTTTTTGTTTACAGATGGAAGATATTAGTAGAATCAACGCGTACGGAGAACAAGATGGCTGCATAGAAAACACATTGCATAATCTAAGAAAATTTTGTTACTGCAAGGATTTACTGTAAGAAGGTTTGTGAGTGTGTGGAGTTGACCTTCTTCAAGTAGAGGTCTCAATTTTGTAAGGTTCTCTTGGTGCCTGCTCCACTCTTTTTTTTTCTAGTACCTAGCTTTTAAAAAGCCTCCACTCTCTTGTTTTTGAGTTCCACTCTGTTTTCGTCACCACTTTTTTTAAAAAAAAGGAAATTGATTTTTCTCATTGGAAAGAACAATTGAATCATTGAGTTGTTTTTAGTCCATTAATCAAAGGACTTGTTTTGGAAAATCAGAACTATTGAAAAATGTTTTTAATAAGTATCTAATACTCCCTTTTCTGATTTTCGTCGTTCTAGGTTACCATTTTACAATTTTTTTTTTGAATTTTCATGGTTTTCTGTTTTGCTTTCTCTCACCGGTTATTTTCCTAAATTTACCTTTAGCCGTCTTTTTTTATGCCTACAGCGATTCTGCAAACAGGGACTGAATTTAGTGTGGACTCCGCCTACAAAGTCACATGGTTTCACAGTGTCGATTGCGCACTGCGCAGGACATCCTCTCCGTCCACAATGGTTCACGTGCTCCAAATCATGTGAACAATTGTGGTCCACAATAGCTTGTAGCAGTGCTGCCAGCCTCAGAAAAGGGAAATCCCGCAGTGTTTTTGCTCTATAAGCTCCGTCTATTCACAGTCATCCACAAAATTAAAAACGGCTGTCCACAGTGGGCGATTGTGGACATAAAAAAATACGGCTACAGTGATACCTCGTTATCCGCGACCTCCGTATCCGCGGTTTCGGTTATCCGCGATTGGATTTTTGAGACCCATGCTCGTTATCCGCGACCCTTTACCTCGGTTATCCGCGATTGAGAGGCCGGAAAAAAATTTCAAACGATGAAACTTGTATTTTTAACGGTTTCCGAGGCAACATTTTATTCATTATTCACTTTTCTTAACCTTCAATTTTCGAATATCTATTTTCAAATAAAATCAAAATTCGCCGTGAAGACGTCGAATCTAAATTTTTTATCAAAATTAATCCCTTATATATTTTCTTTATTTTTTTCAAAATTAATCCCTTATAATATATTTTCCTTTTTATAATTATTTGTTTTACATATTATAATTTGTTCAAAATTTGAAGTATGAAGAGGAAAGTGAATGAAACAGATGAAGAAATGGAGGATAACCTCTCGACTACTTCGTCTCCCTCGGCCATATCAATAGCAAAAAGACCGCGTAAAGTAATGTCCTTGATAGAAAAGTTGAAGATTTTAGACCTTTTAAAAGTAAAAAGTTGCAGTAAGGTGGGAAGACAATATGGTGTGAATGAATCTACAATACAAGGGATAAAGAAATCAGAGTCTGCAATTCGAGAGAGTAGTAAAACTTGGAACAAAAGCATCATTGCAAACGACCCATAGAACAAGAGATCCAGTCATAGAAAAAATGGAGCAGGCCCTAAACTTATGGATCGAAGATCAAAATCAGAAGAGATTGCCAGTCTATGTCTTAATAGTCTATGTAGGTACCTATGCACAAACTGTTCCCTTTCTTTCATTTTTTCCCTTTTTTACCTCCTTTTTGTGACCGTTTTTCAGCCGTTGGTCCCTAACCCCTATATTCCCATAAGACTAATGCCTCCATATCCGCGGTTTCGGTATCCGCGAGGTTTTCGCGGAACGTAACCCCCGCGGATAACGAGGTATTACTGTATTTGTTTCCTAAAAAAAAAAAAAAAGAGGGAATAAAAAAGGTCAATAATTACAAAGAAAGCCAAAAAGAGTTCCGTATTAGACATACAATTTTTTACTGTGAATCAACCTGATTTTGTCATGCAGCTGTAGAACCATAAGCGGATACAGAAATTGGTCCATCTCTCTCTCTTTCCATTTGAACGCATGTGTTAGAAAAGGATAGCATGTGACTTTAGCTCCTAGCTCTGTCCTTTTTGTATGTACGCGTTCAAATAGAAGGAGAGAGAGATTGACAAATTTCTGTATCTGCCCATGGCTGGAACATCTTTTGTCCATGTGATTTATTGTTGAAAGACTAAAAAAATGCCTGTATTACTCAAAGCACTGATCTGCAAAGAAAATAAGAATCTGAAGAAATCTGTGAGTTCCTTCAGGAAGAGTCAATCAAAGTTTTTATTCATATGTATGTGTGTGTGTCCTTCTAAACTTTTGTGTTCCGTATAATCAAAACTGCTCTATGGTCTGTTAATATCATTTTGACTTTATAAAGACTGTTTTTTGTGCATCTAAGGTTTCTCAGTGTGACATTTTTTCAGGTGGTAATAATTGGACTCCTCTTTCAATGTGATAAAAATGCAAAAAAGCCTTTGTATATGCTCTAATGGGTTTGTTCTATCTGCTGAATTGCCAAATTTTCCAAAATTTGAACATAAATTTCACCAGAACACCTCAAAAATGGATTTCATTGGTTTTATTGACTGTGAAATTGGTGAATAGATGACACACCATCCCATTGTCTAATACGTTTGGCAAACAGAACATCCACTGAACTTGCAACAAACAGTTGGCTCACTTGCTGTTTGAGGTGGATTTTGGCTCATCAATCGTTTGTTTGATCAAACCTGTTTGATTGTGTACGAAGTGCTATACTGAAGTGAATCTTCAGTGTTTCGTGCTGATTTTTGCCATAATATTGCTGCCGTTTGATGATTGTCAAATTAAAGACCATAATTTATATTCAATAATACAGAAAGTCAGACTCTAGATTATCATCCCTTGAATATCTTTGCAGAATACCTAGTTCATAACTTTGAAAGCAAAATCGAAAGTACCAAAAAATGGGATTATTGCATTTCTCAAGTTTTTCTTTGCAGTATTAAACCTTTGATTTTATAGTTTGTAAGTTTTCCTCTTTTTATTTGTTTTTTTCTGCTAAACTTTTGTTTTAACAGGATTGTTGTAAGTTCATCATTTCTTATCACTTGTTGCGAACCTCTTTGGTCACTTTTAAAATCAATGCAGGGCTGTCTTTATGATGCTCAAGCTCGTGTTCAGGAAATGAAATGAATTTTGAAAATTTGCTGAGGCACTGGAAAAACTCAAATAATATGTAATATTACCTGCATTTTGAACTTTTGTTTGTAAATATGTTTCTTTCTTCAATCATTGTGTGAGGATTTAAATTATTTATTTGTACTCTTTTTTTTTTTTTTTTTTTTTCCAATCACTGTGTGAAAAAATGAAAAAGTAGGCAGGGATTTGTAAGTTCAAAGGAATCTTTGGCAACTGGGATTTTTAGAAACTAGTCCGCTGCAGCATACAGTTGTCAACTCACTCTAAAATTGACGAGTTTTCTGGGAGATGGGCTTACAAGATTTCACGTTCTGCACCTTCCGTTAACCCTTTCAGATCTGGTGTACATTTGAATGTACTATGACTTTAAAAAAAAAGTACCCTGGTCCAAATTTGTATTCCTTAAAATATTGGTAAGCTTTGAGCAATTTTATGACTTCTAATTGTTCAAGGACTAAGCAGATTGCTCATTTAGAGTACGTCTTGAAAAATTGTAAATTCTATTAAAAACAACGGAAAAATTTAACAATGATAATTTCTTTTGAAAGTCATAGTACATCTGAATAACATTGAATCTTATTTAAAACAGAAAAATACAATATGAGCATCAATTTATATGAGAAGATTGTGCTAAGATCAACTCTGTTCGTCAAAAATCCGTTTTTGAACAAAAAGAATTTCAGGCATGAAAATGTTAAATGGGGCTTTTGCTAACGTCTGCCATAAGCGATTGAACTGTTCATTCTTGAGTAAACTTGAGCAAAAATTATGAAAAGTACCTTAAAAGTTACAAAATTTATGCACAAACACAAAATGACTTTAAAGTTTAAGGCGTAATGGGAGAACTACGCTGGTACCATGAAAGATACCTATCTAATTTGAGACTTTCCTGTGTGTGTTTCTATAGAGAAAGAGATAAATTAGATAGAAATTTCCTAGGATACCTGCATGGCTCTGCCATCTTAGCTCTTAACACTGGCGCAACCGGGATCTCTTCTATCTCTCTCATTTCCCATTTGAAATTATAAGTAGGAAAAGGACAGAAAGGGGGGGTTTTATCCCCTTGTCCATCCTTGTCTAACATTCGTTTCTGAATGGAGAAAAGAGAGAGATGAAGAAACTCTCGGTGCGCTACTGGCTCTTAAATGACGTAGCTATGCAGGTATCAGGGGGGGTTTTGTATTACAAAATTTGTCTCAAATTAGATACGTTTCTCTCAGGTATCTGCGTAGCTCTATCATCACAGCTTAAACTTCAAAATCTTTTTGTGAGCCCGTGAGTAAATTCTTGAATTTTTTGAATTTTGCGGGTTTTTTTACGCCATAAGATTAAACTATTCAATTGCACACAGCAAAAATTAGCAAGAGCCATATTTACCATAGCAAAATCTGAATCTTTTGGAATTTAGCATACTTAGTTTTACTTGTCCATCTTCCAGTGCTGCCAGATGTGGGAAAAATTAATTTAATTATTAAATTTTAATTTTTAATATTTAAGTCTGATGGGAACTTTGTATTATTTTTCACAAAATCTGGCAGCTCCTCCATCTTCCTCACAACTCCTTAATTTTTGAGTGCATCTTTCTAAAAGCTAACATTGTAGCCTTTTTAAGTACCTTTATAAGTGAGTATTTTAAATTTTTAACTAAAATTAAAAATTTAAAATTTTAAATTTAAATTTTTTTTTCAAGTTGCATGAATTCTGTGATATAAGCTAATCTACCGTGTAATTTTTTCTCAGTAGCGTACTTCTCAAGCTCTAGTGATTAGTTAGGACCTGTTTTGTTTAGTTAATTATTTATTTCTTCCTCAATTAATTTATTTATTTATTTATTAATAAAAACTGTGAATGGGACTTCTGGAATAATCCAAAAACTGTTGTGCGACTCTATATCCTTCTCTCAGTGTAAGGACCTTTTTCACATACAGTAAACCTCAGATTATCTGAACTAATGTGGCGGTCGGCCAGTTCGGATAACAGAAAGTTTGGATAATCCGGAGTCTATTACCCACAGTTCTTACTTTCGTGAAATGACTGAAAAGTCAATAAGAATGTTGCAAACTACTTTAATTTTGTACTTAAAACCTTGTGCTTTTATTTACATTTTACGAAAGAGTTCTAGAAAGTTTGATTGACATTTACCTGTTTAAAATAATCCGTAACTTTCTACTGCGCATGGCCTGCCGCCAGTTTTTGAGCAGCTGTATTGAACTGTTTTGAGTTCTGATAAAACGGAGTTCAGTTTACCCGAGGTTTACTGTATTGTGTCTCAATTACATTTCAATCGTAATTTATGTTTGTACTCTTCGTAGTCACTTCAAAGTTTCTTTATTGCATTTCATTTGAAAGTTTCTTTATCCATTACCTATTGACCAATTTTTTTTCAAAATTTGATAGGCACATTTTTAAGCATATGGTGCTACCTTTTACTGATCACCGTAAACAGTTTTCAAACCTGCTGCACTTAAATATTCTATGAAATGTGAGCTTTGTCAACTCAGTTGCACTTTACAGAGTGCCTGCGTAAATCAAATGGCACCATTCATGATTAAATTGAGTGATTCAGCCTTGTTCTGTGTTAAGATGGCGTCTGTAGAAATCCAACTTATTTCTAGTGTGCCCTTTTTAGTTCTACCTCTGAACTAGTTTTTTTATGTTGCTTAGATGTGGTGCAATTTGTTGCTTAGATTCTTCCAATTGTATGCTATTGCTTTTAAGGTCACCTGTTGTTGGTTACATGTGAGCTCAGCGCTCAGCTCACTGTTTTCGTTCCAAATAAAACTTATCCTGAGAGGACATATGCAACCTTATGTTATTTTGGGATTTTTAATTCTCGCTCAATCTTTTACCCCCCCCCCCCCTAATTTTCAACTACTACTCCTTCCCTTTTTTTTGGTGTCTTAAATTAGAAGAATATTTCTTTTTTCTTTTTGTTATCGTTTGCTCTGAAATACAACGAGAACTACTAAAACAAACTGGGCGAATGCTACGCTCAACTCGTAACTAACAACAAGTTAAGCTGTGTCAATGGGTTGAATATTGAGTCTCTTCCTTTCAATGTACTCATCTGTATTTTAGTTACGAATCACTCTTTATTTAGTATAACTTTTCCTACTTTCTTTAGTTTTAAGAAGATTGTTCAAAAGATACAGTGTTGCCAAAAAAAATAGAATCGAAACAATTCAGATTCTAAAAAATTGATAGACTTAAACGAGAAAGAAATAGTCAAATGATTGATGAAATTGAAAATATCACATTTATATCTTGAAAAAAAGATTAGAAAACCCTGAATAATCTGAAACCAAAAACTAAAATCAAAAGGTATTTTTAATCTATTACCTCCGTTTTTATTCCCAAGTTGGCAGCCCTGAATTTTTACCATGTACTCTATTTTTAATTATACTTATTCTTCTTCAATCACTGTTTATTGTTTGTTTGTATATTTTTACTTTTGTTTTACATGAATTTGTCTTCTTTTAATTTTAGGCTGTAATTAAGGACATCTTAGATGGATGTGATATTTTTTGTCCCTGTGAAGTTTTCGTTGGTTCCTTAGGGAAGATAAATTAATGACTTTTTGGTTGAGGTAATTTTATATTGTTTGTGTCATGTGGAAATCGACAAAAAATGTTAATTATTCAGTCGTCTTTTTTGTTTTGTTTTTTCCCTGCAAGGACCTCATTTTTTTTTTTCCGAGGAATGTGGATAAGAAATGCTTGGTCTGTTTGAGCATTATTGATAGTTCAGTTTTATAATTTTTTTTATTATATATTTTAAGGGGTCTAGGGGTTTTAGGGGTAGGGGCGAATATATTTTAGATTTAGGACACACTTTCATGGCCTTGTCCACTTTTGGGGCCCCCTGGCAAGCTTGTTTGAAGCCAGTGTCCGCCAGCAGTCTTTAGTCACATGATTAAAATGACTACAGGCACTCCGTAAGGTAAACACCTCAGTACCTGGTATCGTTAAGGAATTTTTTGCACATGAAAAACTGTATGAAATTGCCGTTGCGCCCCACAGCATTTTAGTCAGACAATTCTAATAGGAAATTTTACCAGCTCTCTATTGATAGTCAGAAGTGAAGAAAAAAATTAATTCTTAAGTTGGCTACCATGGTAAAACTGAAAAAAGTCTATCCCTAGTACCCGGACACAAAAATTGCCTTCTGTGATTCTGACCAGAAAAAATCATAAAAATGCCAAAACTTGAGAGGTAAGGATTCCTTATATGTTGCAGAACCTATGGAAACAAGCAAAAAACGAAATTCGTTGAAAATAAATTTATAAATCAAAAACGAAATTTGTTGAAAAATATTTATAAATCCTTATTTCCACTCGGGTGCTACGCCAAGTTGCTTGTAAAATGGACACACTCGTGTGTCGGGAGGTAGGAAATTAAACACACAATTTTTTAACTAAAGAAAGTCCAAAAATACAAAACTTTCACTGATCAGTGCTGCACTCTTTGTCTAATGGCCAGATTTAAATCGTGAGCTGGCCTTGTTGCCAACACTCTTTATTTTCCCTGATATGTCAATCGGTGCCGATTCTTGCGTTAATTCTGGGGGTGCTGAGTACGGAGGTTTTTACCTTAAGCCTTGTTACCTGGAATATTTCCCATCTCTTCCAGTATAATATCGTTGTTACAATTGAGTTTATTGCAGAGTTGTTGAGTCACGGATATTACTGCTATAATCTTTAGCGTATCCATTTGTTATATTTCATCGTTGAAGAGTGTTGTCTTTTCTATATTTCACATCACAAAGTCAACATTTCCATCCCGTGTTGAATCTGCAATTGAGGGTTTTTTGGAAAAACCATGTACAAAACAAAGGGTATGCTTGTTGTGTTGTCTTGTTGTGTGTTATTGTGTGTGTGTTTCTGATGAGCTAAATGGGTACCTAATCTTTTTATGAGGAATGGTCTAAGATCTGTCAGTTAAGAAAGAAACAAGACCATAAAACCCAGCACACTGTATGCTTCCCGTGTTAGAAAATGAAGCAAGTTTAGTGTGCACAGTTTGTTCGGGAGTCACTGGCTGCAACAATAAACAGTCGCTACTGTTGAGTCGTGAGCTCAACGAAAGGCTGTGATTGTTCCGTGGTTCTGAAACGGAAACAGATTTTGCTTGGGGAATCCAACCCACAGTCAACAGTCGGTGACTGTTGGCTGTTGTTTCAATGAGCTCTGACTAAAATTGACCTGGAAAAATGGACACATGGCAAAAGCTTTGTGCTGGGTCTTAATTGGTCTCTGGAAAGAACAGTCTATTTAATTACATCAGACACACACACCATAACACTTTGAATTATGAATTTTAGATAAAAGCATACCATCTGTTTTACTATACATTGTTTTACCAAAGAGCTCCTCAATTTCCAATCAAGCTCCATGCGCTTCCTTGTTTTGACCAAAAAAAGACTCCCAGTCATCATAACAGGTCGGGAACTGTCTCAATGTTGGCTGTTGTTATTTTTATCATTTTTGTACTTTTTGTTTTTGTTGTTTTATGTTGAATGAAGAGTAAACAGAGTGCATAGTCCGATAGTCATATTTTGTGACACCTATGAATGTTTGTACTTAAAATCGTCGCTCATCTGACATATAGGGTAAGTCGAATCCAACATTTCATGATCATCTTTCATGTTTTAAATTTTTCAAAGGACCATGCATGTACGAATAATTGTGAATATTTTTTCCTTTCTTCTTCATGAGTCATCAAATCACAGAAATATATTAATTGAAGCAATTGAACAATTGATCGCGGTAAAAAAATTAAAAGAGTTTGAAATTTAATGTTGGATTCGACTTACGCCTTGGCCAGATGGTCGACGAAAGTCTGTATAGTTTGAGACATTGGAAAGAAATAATTTGAAATATTTTAAATAATTAAACCTATTTGCTTGTTGTAATTGAAAATCCTTTTTCCGAATTAAGACATAATTTCAGTAAATAATTTTTTCAAGTCATCTACAGCTCTTTACACAAATTAAAAAAAAATCGTTTTTGTACAGAAAGCTATGATATGCGTTTAGGCAATCACCAAAGTTGCCATGTCGCACCCATCTTGTTAAAGATCATTATCCGGAAAACTTAAAATAAAATAAAATGAAGTCGCCGAAAACTTTGGTCGCAATGTTTTAGTGTTACTACTTTCATCCACTGCATAGGTTGTAACTCCCCCCCTCCCCCCTCCCCTCCCACAATATGCTGTGACATCCTCTCTCTTTTTCACAAAATATCTCATATCCATTATCTACTCAGCAAAGTTTGATTATATTCTGTACTTAACTCCTTTAGTCATTGTCTTAGTTTCTTCAGTTTTTTTTTTAAAACTTCAAACTGAGAATTATCCAGCAACTTTTAGTCCACACATTTGTTATACATGAAGACAAGAATTTTCATTATTTTTTGTGCTTACTTTATTTGTCTTTTTTTCATTTTTTTTTTTTCTTCATATTATTTAGTTTTATTTTCTTTTAGAGAACTGTCCGATTACTCGTAGTTACACTTTTTGTCTTCAATCTGATGTACCTATGGGCTTAAGTCAACTTTAGTAACTTTTTAGGAGAGCGTAAACAAAATTGCCTGACTCCTTGCTTTTAATCAGTTGCGACCATACATTTTCTGTTATAACTTGAAAACGATTGAAAATTTGGCATTTTTGACATCGCAAAACTTAAGAGCATCATTTTCTACCTGTAGGTATCGATGAAAAATTAAATTTGTCAAATTTCCGACTTACGCCTTTACATCAGATGGACAATAACTTGATAGCCATAAGACAGGATAAGAGAAGAAAAAAATGATTAATCTAAGTTCCATCATTTGTGAAAAGACTGATAAAAAATGTATTTTCTTCCTAACTAGGATTTTCTGTCCTAATCTCCTGTTTACTTTTTGATTAGTGTGTTCTTTCCTTCATTTTTTTTTCTTTCTTTTTTGTTCTCTTAGCATTATAATTACAGCTGTTCCTTTTCATGAAAATTAAATATAATTATTTCAATTTTTATACCTTGTATTTTTTTTATATACTGTGTCCTGTAATTTTCTGAGCCTTAGTCAATTTACATGTTGCGTCTGTGATGAGGGGTTCGGAGCTGGAGCCACCGCTGAAATCGAAATCTTCAACTCTCGTGACAGAAAACCTTGGAAATTTCGTCTAGGAATTGAAATTTATTGTTTAAAAACTGTTTTTGTGCAGTCAGAAATTGATTTCAAAGATTACAGTATGAATTTTTGTAATCGGAGCTCTAAAATGGAGTAGCTCCCAGAAAGAACTCCTTAATGAGCTTCTATTGCGATAATTCAAACTGCGATCTTAGAAATCAATATCTGACTGTGGAAAAACCCGAAAATAGTTTTAGAACAGTGAAATACTCGTCACCAAATATTGTTCAGTTTTTCTGCTGCAAAAACGCGAATTTTGATTCAGCCGTGGCTCCAGCTTTCAACCCCTGTCTGAGACCCCGGAGATTCTCGAGCAATATCTCTAAACATTTTAAAAAACATCGCAATGAAAAGAAATTTGCAGAAACATTCACAATATTTCAAAAAATATTGCGCAAAAATATTACATTTATATTGCAAGAAATATTGCAAGAAATATTGCATTATTTATTTCAAAATATATTGCAGATGTGTTTCACGTAAATATTTATAAAATATTTCTTAATATTGAAACAATATCGTGAAAATATATTTGCTAATATTTTAAGAAATATTTCAAAGCAATATTGTGGCAATATGAACTTGCAAAAATGTTCACAGGGATAAGTGTAGCAAAAGTATGCAACAGTCCCATTCTGTAGGAGCACAGACACGAGCTCGACGAGTTCTGATTGATGTGATTGTTGGTTTTAGTCTGCCACAGAGGCGAAAAATTGAAGGATTTTGCGTGCAAAAATTGATAGGTGGAAGAAGGAGTAGATTAGAGTTAATGTGCTCCTTCAATTTAGATAAGTAGTCAACTTCTCGTACTTGAGGATTCGCGTTTTTGCATGCGTCGTAAATTAAAGGCGCTCGGTGGAACGTCAAGTCGAAGTTACGGATATGGAACCAAAAATTGCGTGCAGTTTTGACCAATCAGAGAGCCTGCGCACGTCATGTGACCGTGCGTTAGTTACGCTCGGGACCAAATATCATTTGGTCCCTGCCTGGTTTTGGTTGAAACGGCCTGCTGTAGATTTACCTGCTCTAGTCCCTATCTAGTATCCAGGGACCAAATAATGTTAGGTCCCGAGCGTGACTTACGCACGGTCACTGATCGTGCGTAAGCTCTCTGATTGGTCAAAACCGCTCGCAAGATGCACGCAAATTTTAAAGCTCGGGACCTAACATTATTTGGTCCCAGAAACAGGAGCAAAAAGTTAGTTTTAAAAACCAAAAGTTTTTGAGTCACGTACCTACTAGCGGAGACAAAGATACCTAGTCAGGGTATGCAATAAGCAACACAACGCATCCCATTCAGTACGTGTATTAGGTGTGTTGCGTGTTGCATACTCTGGCCGCAGGTATCTTTGTCCCCGCTAGTACGTCACTGGGGGTCAAACACTCGCAGCTTTCTATGCTATAAGAAAATATTCACGATAGAGAAAGCTGCAATCTGATGGGACTCGATCAGTGGCGTCGCGTGCAATTTGGCAACAATGTATTCTATCCATTTAAACTCATGTAAAAGATCGAATTCAGGGGGTACACAGTGCACAAGGAAAATTCGATATATTTAATGAGTTTAAATGGAGCAGTTGCATTGTTGCCAGATGGCACGCGACGTCACTGGACTCGATGCTCGTTCGACCGCCTTATTCGTCGCGTTTTGTTAAACGTATTTATTGAGTCACCGACCCACGTACCATTTTTTTCAATATAAATGCTTTTTTAACAAGTGGACATTTCTCCACCCTCAAGTTGCAATAAAGTTGCAACTTTTGACACATAGACAGACACATAGGAACAGGTGGAAATGACTTACAGGCAAAAAGTAGGGCAGTAAAAAATCCAGCTCCAAAAAGTTTCAATTTGTTCGCCATTTTGTTACAACTTTTACGCCATATATTTGCAACTTTATGGTCAGATGATAAAATTGCCAAAATTTGACGACTATTTGGCGATAAATTGCAATTCATGCTACTGCGATAAATTGCAATGGGGCTATTGCACACTTTTTCTATATGCATTTAATAGTCGCTTTTGGTAAAACCTTCAAAAAATAACGATGCGGCACTAAAAACTTCCAAAATCCATTCCTAAATCTGATAAACGCAGTTATTTTGCGCAGCGTAATGGTGGCCGAAGGCACTAACAATGGGGATTTCCATCTAACCCCTTGAATCCATCGAATGACCAAAAAGAGGTTATTTCATTGACACCGGTGTCACTATGTTGCGGCAACCATTCTTATCGGATTTATCAATCGGTTAACTTACTCTGTGAATCATCCCCCATCATAGAAAGAGTGACGAAATTGAGATAGGTCTCCATTGTTGTGCTCTCGGCCACATTACGCTCGCGCAAATAACTGCATTTATTGATTAGGAGTGGATTTTGGAGTTCTAGTGCCGCCTCGTTATTTTTTCAGGTTTTTACCTCAATCGACTATTAAATCGCTTATAGCAAAAGTGTGCAATAGCCCCATTCATGCTACATGGGGAGTGGATTTTGAGACGTTTTTATGCTTTCAACGTGATTTCGAGTGATTTTACATCAGAATAGACCGTCCTCTAGACAGCTTAGCAAAAGTTTGCCTTTAGTTTTCTGTTGACACTGTCTGTTTTTCTCAGTGGCGTAGCCAAGGCGGAAGGGGGGTGAACAGGGGGTCTGGGCCTCCCCCCCCCCTTGAACCAGAATTTGCCCTAAAAAAAGGTTATTTTTGCGTTTTTTAGCAAATTCTTCCAATCAGTATCTTTATTTGGGCCCCCCTTGACAAGTTTCGGACCCCCGGGCACCCCCCCCCCCCCCCCCCCCCCAGAAAAAAATTCATGGCTACGCCACTGGTTTTGCTGTAGGTTTGTCTGTAGGTACTTAGACGCAGCAAAAGTTCGTAACAGACCTATTTGATCCTCATGGAGCTAGTTTTAGGATCCAATTCGAGCGACTGAGGCAGGCTTTTGATATTTTATCCTTTTATCAGTGTGTTTGGAAAAGAGGAGAAACTTTTGCGATTTGATCCGGGTCAAAATGGCTTGATCTCCGCCAAACGCCAAACGCCCAATGCCTAGCCGATTTCAATCGATTCGGGTGGCCCCTACGCTCATGCCTTGAATACAGATGACCCGCGAGGTATAAAAATAGATCTGCCGATTTATTTTAGCCACGGTCGTAATTTTGCGGAGTACTCTCGCGAATTTTAATTCTTTCGAAAGATACTCGGCCTCGCTCGTTCATTGTGCTGATTGGATTTATTCGGTCATAGTTTCAGAATTTAACCACAGTATTTACAGTTTGCAATACCACACCCAAGTATTCTTGTGCGATGCCCAGTTTTGTGCATCGAAGTTCGATGTTCAAAAAATTTCGAAATTTTATCAATGCATCGAAACTTTTATCAAGTCAAAAATGAGAAATCATTGGAAGTCATGAAGCTTTTCTATACTTTCTAGATGATTTAGCCTTTTAAGGACCAGGTTAGTTCAAGAGAACACCACTCCTCCGTTTCCACAGAGAAGGTTGTTAACTGTTCGTACTTGTACTTGATGGGGTTGGAATTGCATATACAACACATTTAAGGCTCCCGGTGAGATCTTATCTATTGTAGTGTTTTCATCTATTTGCATTTATCCGAAATGAAGACGAAATCAATGTGAAATAGACTAGAGGAGAAAAACGAGTATACTGGGACTTGGTTCATGAAGGGTTAAGAGGAAAGAATGACTCTTAAGTCTGTTTTCAGTCAAAATATCGATGCCAGGATAACATCGAAATTTAGATCGATGCATCTAACATCGCTCAGGCCAACATCTAAGTATAAGTATATAGAGGCCGGTGGCCGCTTCGCGGCCAAGCGTTCCGTTTCGCGTCTTGCGCGTGATTTTGTTTATTCGAGCTAAGACTTTGACTTGATATCCACTCCCTAACTCCGTTTGCTATTCGCCCATCTAATCCTGCTCCAAAGGACGAAATCTAAAAACTTACTCTATTCTTCCTGCAATACTAAAGTGGTATTTTCTCATGTACACCAAATGTTTAGAAAACAGGAGTCATCATTTGGAAGGGGCAAAATAGCATAACCCCCCCCGTCCCCCACCCCCTTGCATGAAACTTAACCATTTTAGGGGTGGTCGTTCTCAAGAGGGCCCGATCCAAAACCGTTAATTTTTTTTGGCGCTCATGGAGCCGCCGAAACCCTTAGAATCGGCGCATTTGGATGCACCGTATTAGCGCATGTGGATTATACGATTTAGAACAGTACAGAGAAAAGAAGGGAAGAGAGAAAGAGATAGCGAGAGTGAAAAACCATGCTTTCACAATAAAATGAGAAGTTCGGGGTAAGCAACAAATACGCATGACCGAGATCGCACACCTACGATAACCTTTCGTTGAACTGACATGACAATAAGACATTGCGTTAAGTAGTGAAATCAAAAATCTGTATAAAATGGAAAAGAAACTTTGCGCGGGAAAAGTATGCCTTTTTCAAACAGCCCTTTATTCACGACAATAATTTGTTAAAATAGGTTGGCTCGGAAATTCAAGCAAACTTCATTTAACATTTTAATTTTTTAAGCTTTCTGGACGTGAGGTCATTTACAACCCCTATTATTTGGGGTCATTCTTTCAGCGCTTTTTGACAATTGATGCTCAGTGCTCAAAAGATGTCTCTCCATAAGTTTTTTGAAATTAGAGTGAGATAGCAGTACATGCGGGGGTTACGTGAGACCAAGAGAGACAGTTTGTCTTTCTTTGGAACGCTCATCACCAAGTCAGCACTAAATCAGTCTATTTCGAAAAAGAAAAAAAAACCGCCTTAATTTAATTTGACACACTTTGACTCCACAGATTAAAAAATAACAGGTGTATACAATCAAAATGAATCGTTAAAACTACAAAAATACCCAAGAAATCTAACGATTTTTTTTTTTTTTTTTTTTTTTTTTTTTTTTTTTTTTTTTTTTTAAATTTGAAAAAAACAGACCTTATAAAAACATCATAACCTCACCGAGATGCGAACTAATACGAAACAGCTCAAATCGCCAACTTTGAAAGAGGATGTGTAACAATATTCTGGGTCCATTGGACCCGTTGCTAGTATTCTTAGATAAATCACTTATACATTCAAAGTAAACAACACATTTTCAACAGGAAACCAATTATTTTCATTACTCAGTAATATTCGAGAGCATATTATTGATAAGAGAAGAATAACCATCGTCTCAACTCATCATCACTAATAGTTTGGTTTCTTTAAAAATTCTCGAAACCTAGCCCAAATTTGCTGGGTTACAATCGAGATATCAATTCAACGCACCGATCTCAACAAAGTCATCTCTAGTTGATTGTACTATTCTATCAATCTGCGTTTAATACATATGATAAGTATCGAAACTCTACTTCGCGAAGTTATACAGCAACCTCGTCGAGCCATCAATCATGACTGTACAGTGCTGCCAGATTTGACATAAAATATACACATTTTACATTAAGTCTCAAGTGCCTGAATATTGACAACACATCAAGCAGCACTGTGACTGTCCCATTGTTTACATCTACGTAAAATCATGTGATAAAAAGTCGAAGCTATGAATCGACATCATACGAAATGACTTCATTGAAGTCGCTATAAAATGCTTCTATACCCGAATGTGTCCTTCCCAACGACCTCTATATTAGACCGGCGAACAAATACGAACAAGCGTGACCCGCAAGAAAGAAAGTTAGGTTAGAATAGAGGTGCTTGGCCGGATAGGAGCACCTCTGTTTACACGTATTTTTATGAAGAAGTTCTCTTCCGTTTTTCGCTTCTAAAACTCCTAATTTTACACGGATTTTGCTTTTCTCGGTCTTGATACAAGGGAGATAGCTTGGGCTTTGACCTCCGCCCTACCGAGTCAGGTAACGTTTTTTCGAAAATATATGGAAAATATAAGTCGTTGAAGTGGACACCCGTTGGTATGCTCTGAAGACCTTGCAAATCACGTTCGCCTGTTTACGACGATTCAATCTGTCTACAAATCGGCTTTTAGTCATTTTTTGAGTCTACTCCTTCACTCTCAGTCCTTTTAGTGCTAGATTCTTCGAAATCCGAAAAGTTTTGGTGGCTGAGGAGGTAATTTTTCTATACTGTGTAGTGTGTACCAGTAAACCCTCCTGTGTTAGAGTTCGTAGTTACTTAACTTGAGTTCGTAATTTCTGTACATTTCCCTTCCGTATGATTTTTCATTCCTAATATTGTTTCATCTGCGCCATCATCAGTGTCTATTAAATACTGTGATTGTGGTGAAACCCGCCCGCCGTTAACTCAGGATGTCGGATCGAGCCGACCACTGAAAGGGTTCTGGTTAGTCATCATCAATTTTGTGAAGTACTCATCATGTCAGGAGTGATTCCCGCTTATTCCTTTGTTTAGTCGCAGCATAATTCAGCCTTGAATCAGGATTCATCGTAAAATTCCTCTCTTTGAACCATTTGTGGTTTTTGCGCATTCTACGGAATCTTAAAGATGAGCTTGGAAGGGTAGGCAGAGAAAATGGCCTATAACATTTGTGTCAAGATTTCTACAAACAGCACCTAGAGGCTCATTCAGTTAAGTTCATGAAGTCGTATCGGAAAGTATTAAAAGGCAGTTATATGAGGGGCCATGTTTCATCATCACACATTTTAGCATTTTTAGCTGCTGTGACTCGCAGTCCCATACGGGAACACTTTGGGAAACGGACCGAACCGCCATAAGACGCAATGAGTGCGAGAGAGAAACCTTGAAACGCGAGAGGTCTCTCTCTCGCACTCGCAGTCGCTTACGGGAACATTTGGGAACGGACCGAACCGCCATAAGACGCAATGAGTGCAAGAGAGAAAAACGCGAGAGGTCTCTCTCTCGCACTCGCAGTCGCTTACGGGAATAATTTGGGAAACGGACCGAACCACCATAAGACGCAATGAGTGCGAGAGAGAAACCTTGAAACGCGATAGGTCTCTCTCTCGCACTCGCAGTTGCTTACGGGAATATTTTGGGAAACGGACCGAACCGCCATAAGACGCAATGAGTGCGAGAGAGAAACCTTGAAACGCGAGAGTTCTCTCTCTCGCACTCGCAGTCGCTTACGGGAACACTTTGGGAAACGGACCGAACCGCCATAAGACGCAATGAGTGCGAGAGAGAAACCTTGAAACGCGAGAGGTCTCTCTCTCGCACTCGCAGTCGCTTACGGGAACACTTTGGAAACGGACCGAACCGCCATAAGACGCAATGAGTGCGAGAGAGAAACCTTGAAACGCGAGAGGTCTCTCTCTCGCACTCGCAGTCGCTTACGGGAATACTTTGGGAAACGGACCGAACCACCATAAGACGCAATGAGTGCGAGAGAGAAACCTTGAAACGCGAGAGGTCTCTCTCTCGCACTCGCAGTTGCTTACGGGAATATTTGGGAAACGGACCGAACCGCCATAAGACGCAATGAGTGCGAGAGAGAAACCTTGAAACGCGAGAGTTCTCTCTCTCGCACTCGCAGTCGCTTACGGGAACATTGGGAAACGGACCGAACCGCCATAAGACGCAATGAGTGCGAGAGAGAAACCTTGAAACGCGAGAGGTCTCTCTCTCGCACTCGCAGTCGCTTACGGAACACTTTGGGAAACGGACCGAACCGCCATAAACGCAATGAGTGCGAGAGAGAAACCTTGAAACGCGAGAGGTCTCTCTCTCGCACTCGCAGTCGCTTGCGGGAACACTTTGGAAACGGACCGAACCGCCATAAGACGCAATGAGTGCGAGAGGGAAACCTTGAAACGCGAGAGGTCTCTCTCTCGCACTTGCATTGCTTACGGGAATACTTTGGGAAACGGACCGAACCACCATAAGACGCAATGAGTGCGAGAGAGAAACCTTGAAACGCGAGAGGTCTCTCTCTCGCACTCGCAGTCGCTTACGGGAATATTTTGGGAAACGGACCGAACCACCATAAGACGCAATGAGTGCGAGAGGGAAACCTTGAAACGCGAGAGGTCTCTCTCTCGCACTCGCAGTTGCTTACGGGAATACTTTGGGAAACGGACCGAACCACCATAAGACGCAATGAGTGCGAGAGAGAAACCTTGAAACGCGAGAGGTCTCTCTCTCGCATTTGCAGTTGCTTAGGGGAATACTTTGGGAAACGGACCGAACCACCATAAGACGCAATGAGTGCGAGAGAGAAACCTTGAAACGCGAGAGGTCTCTCTCTCCACTCGCAGTCGCTTACGGGAATATTTTGGAAACGGACCGAACCACCAAAAGACGCAATGAGTGCGAGAGGGAAACCTTGAAACGCGAGAGGTCTCTCTCTCGCATTTGCAGTTGCTTACGGGAATATTTGGGAAACGGACCGAACCACCATAAGACGCAATGAGTGCGAGAGAAAAACCCTTGAAACGCGAGAGTTCTCTCTCTCGCACTCGCAGTCGCTTACGGGAACACTTTGGGAAACGGACCGAACCGCCTAAGACCAATGAGTGCGAGAGGAAACCTTAAAACGCGAGAGGTCTCTCTCTCGCACTGCATTTGCTTGGGGAAACCTTTGGGAAACGGACCGAACCCCATAAGACGCAATGAGTGCGAGGGGAAAAACCTTGAAAGCGAGATCTCTCTCTCCACTGCAGTCCCTTACGGAAATTTGGGAAACGGACCAAAACCCCCCATAAGACGCAATGAGTGCGAGGGGAAAAACCTTGAAACGCGAGAGGTCTCTCTCTCCACTGCTTTCTTACGGGAATATTTGGAAACGGACCGAACCACCAAAGACGCAATGAGTGCGAGAGGAAACTTGAAACGCGAGAGTTCTCTCTCTCGCACTGCAGTGCTTAGGGGAAATTTTGGGAAACGGACCGAACCCCATAAGACGCAATGAGTGCGAGAGAAAAACCCTTGAAACGCGAGGGGTCTCTCTTCGCACTCGCAGTCGCTTAGGGGAAATTTGGGAAACGGACCGAACCGCCATAAGACGCAATGAGGCGAGAGAGAAACCTTGAAACGGAGAGGTCTCTCTTCGCACTCGCAGTCGTTTACGGGAATATTATGGGAAACGGACCGAACCGCCATAAGCCAAATGAGTGCGAGAGGAAACCTTGAAACGCGAGAGGTCTCTCTTCGCACTCGCAGTCGCTTGGGAAATTTGGGGAAACGGACCGAACCCAAAAGACGAAATGAGTGCGAGAGAGAAACTTGAAACGCGAGAGGTCTCTCTCCCCCCTCGCAGTCGCTTGGGAAATTTTGGGAAACGGACCAACCCCATAAGACCAATGAGTGCGAGAGAAACCCCTTGAAACGCGAGAGGTCTCTCTCTCCACTCGCAGTCGCTTAGGGAAATTTGGGAAACGGACCAACCGCCATAAACCAATGAGTGCGAGAGAAAAACCTTGAAACGCGAGAGGTCTCTCTCTCGCACTCGCAGTCGCTTACGGGGAATATTTTTGGGAAACGGACCGAACCGCCATAAGACCAATGAGTGCGAGAGAGAAACTTGAAACGCGAGAGGTCTCTCTCTCGCACTCGCAGTCGCTTAGGGGAAACTTTGGGAAACGGACCGAACCGCCATAAGACGCAATGAGTGCGAGAGAGAAACTTGAAACGCGAGAGGTCTCTCTCTCCACTCGCAGTCGCTTAGGAATATTTTGGGAAACGGCCCCAACGCCATAAGACCCAATGAGTGCGAGAGAGAAACCTTGAAACGCGAGAGGTCTCTCTCTCGCACTCGCAGTGCTTACGGGAACACTTTGGGAAACGGACCGAACCGCCATAAAACGCAATGATGCGAGAGAGAAACCTTGAAACGCGAGAGGTCTCTCTCTCGCACTCGCAGTCGCTTACGGGAATTTTGGGGAAACGGACCGAACCGCCATAAGACCAATGAGTGCGAGAGAGAAACCTTGAAACGCGAGAGGTCTCTCTCTCGCACTCGCAGTCGCTTACGGGACACTTTGGGAAACGGACCGAACCGCCAAAAAACGCAATGAGTGCGAGAGAGAAACCTTGAAACGCGAGAGTTCTCTCTCTCGCACTCGCAGTCGCTTACGGAACACTTTGGGAAACGGACCGAACCGCCATAAGACGCAATGAGTGCGAGAGAAAAACCCTTAAAACGCGAGAGGTCTCTCTCTCGCACTCGCAGTTGCTTACGGGAATACTTTGGGAAACGGACCAAACCCACCATAAGACGCAATGAGTGCGAGAGAGAACTTTGAAACGCGAGAGGTCTCTCTCACACTCGCAGTCGCTTATGGGAATTTTGGGGGAAAACGGACCAACGCCATAAGACCCAATGATGCGAGAGAGAAACCTTGAACGCGAGAGGTCTCTCCCCGCACTCGCAGTCGCTTAGGGGAACACTTTGGGAAACGGACCGAACCGCCATAAGACGCAATGAGTGCGAGAGAGAAACCTTGAAACGCGAGAGGTCTCTCTCTCGCACTCGCATCGCTTAGGGAATATTAGGGGAAACGGACCGAACCGCCATAAGACAAATGAGTGCGAGAGAGAAACCTTGAAACGCGAGAGGTCTCTCTCTCGCACTCGCAGTCGTTAGGGGAAAAACTTTGGGAAACGGACCGAACCGCCAAAAAAACGCAATGAGTGCGAGAGAGAAACCTTGAAACGCGAGGTTCTCTCTCTCGCACTCGCAGTCGCTTAGGGGAACATTTTGGGGAAAACGGACCGAACCGCCATAAGACGCAATGAGTGCGAGAGAGAAACCTTAAAACGCGAGAGGTCTCTCTCTCGCACTCGCAGTTCCCTTACGGGAATACTTTGGGAAAACGGACCGAACCACCATAAGACGCAATGAGTGCGAGAGAGAAACTTGAAACGCGAGAGGTCTCTCTCTCACACTCGCAGTCGCTTAGGGAATTTTTTGGGAAAGGGACCCAATCGCCATAAGCCCCAAATGAGTGCGAGAGAGAAACCTTGAAACGCGAGAGGTCTCTCTCTCGCACTCGCAGTCGCTTAGGGGAACACTTTGGGAAACGGACCGAACCGCCATAAGACGCAATGAGTGCGAGGGGAAACCTTGAAACGCGAGAGGTCTCTCTCTCGCATTTGCATTTCTTAGGGGAATACTTGGGAAACGGACCGAACCACCATAAGACGAAATGAGTGCGAGAGAAAAACCTTGAAACGCGAGGGGTCTCTCTCTCGCACTCGCAGTCGCTTAGGGGAAACACTTTGGGAAACGGACCGAACCGCATAAGACGCAATGAGTGCGAGAGAGAAACCTTGAAACGCGAGAGGTCTCTCTCTCGCACTTGCAGTTGCTTACGGGAATTTTTTGGGAAAACGGACCGAACCCCATAAGACGCAATGAGTGCGAGAGGGAAACCTTGAAACGCGAGAGGTCTCTTTCTCGCACTTGCAGTTGCTTACGGGAATACTTTGGGAAACGGACGAACCCCAAAGACGCAATGAGTGCGAGAGAAAAACTTGAAACGCGAGAGTTCTCTCTCTCACACTCGCAGTCGCTTAGGGAAATTTTTTGGGGGAAACGGCCCCAACGCCAAAAACCCAATGAGTGCGAGAGAGAAACCTTGAAACGCGAGAGGTCTCTCTCTCGCACTCGCAGTCGCTTACGGGAAATTTTGGGGAAACGGACCGAACCGCCATAAGACGCAATGAGTGCGAGAGAGAAACCTTGAAACGCGAGAGGTCTCTCTCTCGCACTCGCAGTCGCTTACGGGAATTTTTGGGGAAACGGACCGAACCGCCATAAGACACAATGAGTGCGAGAGAGAACCTTGAAACGCGAGAGGTCTCTCTCTCGCACTCGCAGTCGCTTAGGGGAACATTTTGGGAAACGGACCGAACCGCCAAAAAAACGCAATGAGTGCGAGAGAGAAACCTTGAAACGCGAGAGTTCTCTCTCTCGCACTCGCAGTCGCTTACGGGAACACTTTGGAAACGGACCGAACCGCCATAAACGCAATGAGTGCGAGAGAGAAACCTTGAAACGCGAGGGGTCTCTCTCTCGCACTCGCAGTCGCTTAGGGGAATATTATGGGACCGGACCGAACCGCCATATGACGCAATGAGTGCGAGAGAGAAACCTTGAAACGCGAGAGGTCTCTCTCTCTCAAGTTTTCTCTCTTGCACTCATTGCGTCTTATGGCGGTTCGGTTCGTTTCCCAAAGTGTTCCTGTAAGCGACTGCGAGTGCGACAGAGAGAGACCTCTGGGTTAAGGGTTTTCTCACTCGCACTTTTGCGTCTTATGGCGGTTGGGCCGTTTTCCAAAACAATCCCGGAAGCGACTGCAAGTATGAGAGAGAGACCTCTTACGTTTCAAGGTTTCTCTCTCGCACTCATTGCGTCTTATGGCGGTTCGGTCCGTTTCCCAAAGTGTTCTCGAAAGCGACTGCGAGTGAGAGAGAAAACCCTTTTCGCGTTTCAAGGTTTCTCACTCGCACTCATTGCGTCTTATTGCGGTTTGGTCAGTTTCCCAAATTGTTCCCGTAAGAGACTGCCAGTGCGAGAGAGAGAGAGACCTTTCTCGTTTTAAGGTTTCTCTGTCGCACTCATTGCGGCTTATGGCGGTTCAGTCCGTTTCCCTAAGTGTTCCCGTAAGCGAATGCGATTCACAGCAGTCCGAGTCACAGCAGCTAAAAAAGCTAAAAGTGCGATAAGAAACAGGGCCCCTCATATAACTGCCATCTAATACTTTCCGGTACGACTTCATGAACTTAAATGAATGAGCCTCTAGGGGCGGTTCGTAGAAATCTTGACCCAAAACTTATAGGCCATTCTCTCAGCCTCCCCCTCCAAGCTCACCTTTAAGATCCGAATAATGCGCAAAAACCACGGATGGTTCAAAAATAGGAATTTTACGATGAATCCGATGCAAAGGGTGAATTATGCTGCGACTAAACAAAGGAATAAGCGGGAATCACTCCTGACATGATGAGTACTTCACAAAATTTGATGACTAACTAGAACCTCTTCATTGGTCGCTCGATCCGACATCCTGAGTTTAAAGGCGGGCGGGTTTCACCACAATCACAGTATTTAATAGACACTGATGATGGCGCAGATTGATAAAACAATATGAGGAATGAAAAATCATACGGGAGGGAAATGTACAGAAATTACGAACTCAAGTTAAGTAACTACGAACTCTAACACAGGAGGGTTTACTGGTACACACACACAGTACAGAAAGTTACCTCCTCAGCCACTAAAAATTTACGGATTTTGAAGAAACTAGCACTAAAAGGACTGAGAGTGAAGGAGTAGATTAAAAAAATGACTAAAAGCCGATTTGTAGACAGATTGAATCGTCGTAAACAGGCGAACGTGATTTGCAAGGTCTTCAGAGCATACCAACGGGTGTCCACTTCAACGACTTATAATTCCATATATTTTCGATAAAACGTTACCGGACCCGGTAGGGCGGAGGTCAAAGCCCAAGCTATCCCCCTTCTATTAAAACCAAGAAAAACAAAATCCGTGTAAAATTAGGATTTTAGAAGCGAAAAACGGAAGAGAACATCTTCATAAAAAACGTGTAAACAGAGGTGCTCCTATCCGGCCAAGCACCTCTATTCCTAACCTAACTTTCCTTCTTGCGGGTTTCGCTGGGTTTGTATTCGTTCGCCGGTCTTATATAGAGGTCGTTGGTCCTTCCCCGCAAAAAACATATGATCACAAACGCCACGGTAACGTCAAATCGCTCGATCAAATTTAAAAAAAAAAAAAAATTGAGAGAGCAGCACTTTCTCGCTCACACGCGTACAAAATCGTATGCTCGTCCGCACGTATGCATTTAAAAAAGGATCACAAAATCTCGCTTCTCTCTCCCACCCTTGCAAAAAGAACTGATTCGCATCCTTTTCGCACTCGCACAACTTTTCCAGAGAAAGTTTTTAGCATTTTAAAAGGGACGCGGGGCCCGCACGGAAAAACTTACATTTTTCCCGAAGCATTGAAGCCGAGCCCTACCGATCGGTACCAGGCCCCTACCGAACGGTGCAACGGTTCTCCAGGAACTTAACTTCATTCTTACAAATATAATATAGGATTTGTTTCTGTGTCAAGACCTGCCTCACGAAATGTCAGTTTTTTATTCAAATTAAGTGCGACTTCAAGTTGTTAACACTTGAAAAAGGATGTTCCCTAGAACGCCTTCAATTAACTGTGCATGCAAATTGTGCACCGTGTTGTAGGAATATTTTAACAACCCGTTCAAATTACAGTTCAAATATGAGCGAGCGAACATTGATTCGTCTTCTTAATCTGGGTTAAGACATAGCAATTCTATGGTTGCGAGCTTTCAAACTAAAAGTTAAATGTTCCTGTAGAATTTAAAGACTACTTTTATTCATTCGAAAGATGTCACATATGATGTCGTAGTTTGAGAAACCCATTTCCTGGGTTTTAAGGACACTCAAATGCTAAAGTCAGAGACCCCAAAGGGGGTATTGCACACTTTTTTTATAAGCGATTTTAATAGTCGATTCTGGTGTAAAAACCTCCAAGAATAACGATGGAAGCACTAAAAACTTCCAAAATTCACTCCTAAACTTATTGAACGCTTTTATTTGCGCGAGCGTAATGGTGGCTGAGGGCAGTAACAATGGGAGATTCCCATCTAACAATACTGTAACTCCACCAAGAAGCGACCTGCAATAAGAGACGATTTTCGTTTGACACCGTTGTCACTAGGTGTTGCGGTACCATTCATCGGATGTGGATCATCACTCTGATGACTAATTACTCTGTAAATCATCATTGTCGACATAGAAAGAGTGACGAAATTAAGATAGGAATCTCCCATTGTTACTGCCCTCGACCACCATTACGCCCTCGCAAATAAAAGCGTTTATTGAGTTTAAGAGTGGATTTCGGAAGTTTTTAGGGCTGCTATTTTTATTTGTCGAGGTTTTTACAGCAGAATCGACTGTTAAATAGCTTATAGCAAAAGTGTGCGTGCAACAGCCCCATTTTTGACGATGTCTCGCGTGTGACCAAACAAGTGCATCTTCAAAAACACCGAATTGTTACGTTTTCGAAGGTGCCTCGCTCTTAAAGGCGTTTGCTTGTGTGAGGAACATATGACAAAATTCTTGACCCAATTAAATATCTAACACGCACACTGATTTCGTAGAAAAGTGGATGTAGGTACTTTTAGAACATACGTTTGTAAGCGGTCTTGCTCTTATTTTCATTTGTTTCTTTACTCTATAAACAAAAACGTGAAAAAGTGCCCGTATAGCAGAGCTTTTGACTAAGCTAGATAAGGGTTGAATATACCATCAAAAATGGTTCATTTTCGAAGGGGAAAAAATTAGCTTAGGGAAATACTTTAATCTCAATGGAAATGTGTTGCTTAAAGTCATCAGAACGACTTGGAATCGAAGTGATATTTCGATCTATTGACATGACGTCACGATACATATACATATGTTTTCAGAAGCGCAACGAGAAATTGGTCGTATTTTGCTTTGTCATCACGATGGCGATTTTGATTATTTTTTTACGTAAATACGTTTTGTCACATTTTAATTCTGATTGCACTTTCAAAATGTGCTCGTTTTGAGAGTGCAATCAAAATTAAAATGCGACAAAACATATTTACGTAAAAAAATAATCAAAATCGCCATCGTGGTGACAAAGCAAAATACGACTATTTTCTAACCCTCTCTTTCCTCCATTGAAACAAGTACAGCCATGTCCCCCTGATTTGGGACGTATGAAGTAACATGGGACATGATTGTATGAGATACTTTACATGAAAATAGCGAATACAACGACCTGTCCCATGTTACCTCGTGTGTCCCAAGTTAGGGCGACTGACTGAACGTTAGACAAGGACAGACAAGGGGATAAAACCCTATCTTTCTATCCTTTTTCTACAGCTTATATACATTCAAAGGAAAAATTAAAGAGCTTGAAGAAATCCTTATTGCGCCACAGTGTCAATATTAATATAGCTATCGGTCCGGTTTAAGTTGATAAAGCTCCAACGTTGCCAGATTGAATTGAACGCTACGCTACCGGAAATGACACCAAATAAATTGAAATAAATCACTTCACGCCGAGCGAACTTTGCGCCCTTTTGACTCGTTTATTTTGATCCAGAACCGACTAGACGAACGAGTCTTTAAAGGAACTACTCACAATCAGTTACGATCATCCTCTGCTCAGGGACGACGCGACGGCAACGAGCAGCTATCAGAAATGATCGACTTGGTGGTCAAACATCTGCAATCAGTAGGGTATACTCAGTGGCGTCGCGTGCAATTTGGCAACAATGTATTCTATCCATTTAAACTCATGTAAAATATCGAATTCAGGGGGTGCACAGTGCACAAGGAAAATTCGATATATTTAATGAGTTTAAATGGAGCAGTTGCATTGTTGCCAGATGGCATGCGACGCCACTGGGTATACTCTAAAAACCAGCATCTGAAAACTTAATTAATTCCTGCCCTTTTCTCGACTTGAAAAAGTGTCATTTGAAATACATGGAAGAGATGAAAAGAGAGAATGATGATTGACTGCGCAAAGGAAGATTTGGGGGGGGGGAGAATGTCGTTAATGAAGACTTGTAAAATATTGGATTAGGTATGGAACTGATGCAATACATTAATAACCCACTGGCGCAACCAGGATCTCTTCCATCTCTCTCATTTCCCATTTGAATGTATCAGTAGGAAAAGGACAGGAAGAGGGGGTTTTATCCCCTTGACCACCCTTGTCTATCATACGTTTCTTAATGGAGAAAAGAGAGAGATGAAGAAACTTTCGTTGCACTGGCGCAACCAGGATCTCTTCCATCTCTCTCAATTCCCATTTGAATGTATAAGTAGGAAAAGGACAGAAAGAGGGGGTTTTATCCCCTTGTCCATCCTTGTCTAACGTACGTTTCTTAATGGAGAAAGGAGAGAGATGAAGAAACTATCGTTGCACTGGCGCAACCATGATCTCTTCCATCTCTCTCATTTCCCATTTGAATGTATAAGTAGGAAAAGGACAGAAAGAAGGGATTTAATCCCCTTGTCCATCCTTGTCTAACATACATTTCTTATTATGGAGAAAAGAGAGAGATGAAGAAAAGAACGCCACTCTTCCGTTATATAGGGAGGGGTAGTTAACTCTTCGTACTCGGGGGAGTTGGAATTGCCTATACGATGAATTGAAGGCGCCCGAACGAAACCTTATCTTGTAAGGATCTACATCCAGAATCGCGTTTATTCTGAATCATCATACTGGAGCAATGTGAAATAGACTAGAGGAGAAATACGAGAGTAAACTCGGGCTTGGCCTATAGGAGGTTGAGCAGGGGCGGATTCCTATCTCTTGAGGCCCTACGTAATTTGGAATTTGAGACCCCCACGAAAAGGGGTAGGATGCCTGGGGGTCTGAGGGCATCCACCAGAAAAAGGGGGGTTTGGGGGTTCTCGGTTCTCCCTCTACATTTTTTTTTTTTTTAAAGAAGGCATTGAAATTCAGTTTTAAACTGTTTTTTTCCCCGGGGAAAGTTGCTATTTAATTAAAATACCTTTTAATTGTCTCATTTCTCTCTCTTGTTTTCTGTTTCTCTCCTTTTCTCTCATTTTATCTCTTTTTCTTTATTTTTCTTTCTTTTTTGTATTTTTCTTCCATTTTCTCTCTTATTCTCTCCTTTTCTCTCCTTTTCTTTCTTTTTCTTTCTTTTTTGTCTTTTTCTTCCCTTTACTCTCTTTACTTCTCTATTTCATTCCTTTTCTCACTTTTTCTATCTTTTTCTCGATTTTTCTTCTCTTTTCCCTCCCTTCGTGAAGAGAGGCCCCCTTAGGTCTGAGGCCCTACGCAGTTGCGTATTTTGCGTAATGGTAAAACCGTCCCTGACATCGGGAAAAGGTTTAACAGGTTAAACTGATGATAGAAACGAAATCTTATTTGAAGAAATTAAAAATTGAGGTTGGAAAATTTTAGATTTGAATTAAAGAGATCTTATAAGGCTTAGTCCGGACCGCGACCTTGAGATTTCCTCAAAATTCGAACATTTTCCAACCTCAATTTTGAACTTGGTTCCTCATCAAGTATAAATTCTATTTCTAGCATAACTTTTTCTCAATACTCCATCCGTTCTATAATCTAATATTTCACAATGGGGCTCTCGCTAACTTTTGCTACAGAGGAAATTCATTCTCAGAATCGGGCGTAATGGTGGAGAGACTGGGACATAATGGGAGATTCCTGTCTAATTTGAGACCTATCTCTGTGTTTCCGTAGAGAAAGTGACAAATTAGACAGGGATCTCCTATGATACCTGCGTTGAACCGTCATTACGATCTTGCCGTTATATATCAGTTTTGTGAGTTTATTTTTGGATTTTAGACTCTTTTTTTAAGAGTGATTTTCGTGATTTTTGCCGGTTTTCACATTAGATTGAACTATTCATTTGCTCGCAGCAAAAGTTTGCAAGAGCCCCATTCCTCATTTACGCCATTCTCCTCAAATCTGTGGCGGCTCGTGATATTTGGCAACCATGCAAGTTTTCCATTTAAACGTAAGTAAAATAATCGATTGAAAGAATCGATTGTTTTACATTGGTTAAATAGGAGGAGGACACGGTTGCCAAATTTCACGAGCCGCCACTGCCTCAAATCTGCCTCCAGTTGGTCCTCATCCTCTATTCCAGTGGCGGCTCGTGCAATTTGGCAACAATGTTTTCCCTCCATTTGATTCAATGCAAAATATAATCGGTTCGATAGTGAAGCAGCGCTTCACCTGAAAATCGATTGTTTTTCATAGATTCAAATGCAGGGAAACATTGTTGCCAAATTGCACGAGCCGCCACTGCTCTATTCATTCTCCATCTGTATTTCAATGGCCCTTATCGAGTCGAGGAAGTTTCGAGGAAGAATTGAAATTCGGTCGAAAGCAAGTCTACAAAATCCAACAACTATAGCTTCACCGCTTCAATTACAAATGTGTACTTTAAAACCCTAACCAAAATGGTCCATACTGCAGGTCCATAAGATCCATAACCAATTCCTTTTACAGAGTATGGATACGTATGGATTTAACCCCTTATGGCCTAAGCCCGAGTTTACTCGTTTTTTCCCTCTAAGTCTATTACACATTGTTTCAGTCTTCATTCCGAATAAACGCAATTATAGATGAAAACACTACAAGATAAGATCTCATCGTGAGCCTTCAATTCACCGTATAGGCAATTCCAACTCCATCAAGTACGAACAGTTAACTACCTTCCCTCTAGAAACGGAGGAGCGGTGTTCTCTTGAACTAACCTGATTCTTTAATGGGTTAAATGGATATGTATGGATGTCCATCGCATAATATACCAAAACAAACCGCAAAAGATTGCATTCATTTTGTTTATTTTTTTTAAAAAAAAACTTTGGTACGCGATAATCAGAATTTGGTCTGTTTTGCCGTTGGAAACTATCGATACATCGAAAAATAATGCACCCTCTGCTTTGCAAAACACGAAACACACGAGCTGGCAAACCAAAGACGTGCAGAGTCGTGCGAAGCACGGTGGACATGCTAGTACTCTATGTAAGGGAACTGATTATGGACCTGATGTACGGCCCATTTTTGCCAGCGGGCCGATCCTTGAAATTCACGACTTTTGGGTAGACTGGATAAGAATGGAAAACGGTGATTGGTGGAGACGAGCCACGTGGTTGCCCAGTCTAATCAAAATACGGAATGGATTAGATAATTTATCGGGCAGTCTTGGTGTACCCGATAACTTATCTAATCCATTCCGTATTTTGATTAGACTGGGCAACCACGTGACTCGTTTCCACCAATCACCGTTTTCCATTCTTATCCAGTCTACCCAAAAGTCGTGAATTTCAAGGATCGGCCCGCAGGGAAGTCTGAAAATCAGTCTTAACAGTCTCCAAAGGTTGATTCTAGATTTTTTTGACTTGTTGAATTCTGCGGTCGGCAAATCCGTCATTTTTGCTCACAGTGCGACGAAACCGAGGATCTTGGGCCAGCAGAGAAAATATAGGCCGGGCCATTAAGGAGAAGCGAAGGAGAGGAGGCCGAAATTATGAATTCTGAAAAGGTACGCGTGCGGGCGGATGGCGAACAAAATGTCCCCAACTCGTGATATTTTACGGGATAGGAATAAACAGAAGCGGCGCACAGTGGGGGCTAGTTAATGGAAGAGGCTGGACATGACATTTGCAACTTTAAATGCATATATCTTTGTTAAAACGAAACGTAGACGTTTGAAAGTGGTTTCATTGATTTTACTGTAAAATTTCCTACAAGAATCACCCATTATAATTTGTTTTTAGACGATAAAAACAATCAAATTTGCATTTTTAGTCGCATATATTCCATGACCGACCCCTCCCATTATCTCGCTCCACTGTGCGGCGTTAAAGACAGTAGCGAGGGAAGGGGAGGGGAGGGGGTAGGGGAGAGGGGAGGGGAGGAGGAGGGGAGCGGAGGGGTTAACATCGTCTGAGCATTAGGTCTTCGCACTGACCGATCGCGCGATCGCGAGTCGCCATGCCATGCCATGCCATGACCGTTTCGATTTATCGAAGGCCGAAGACAATGAGAAGACATCGATATCGCAATTATAAAACAACCGTATGTCGATAGCGAGGGTCGAGTGTCGGGTGGTTTTGATGAGGTGTGGGTCCGATTTGAAGCTTCTTGAACTTTGTGACGAGATAGAATATAACGTTTTTGTGAACTATTTTATAGATCGGAACGGGGCGTGGATTTTGGCAACACTGCTGCACTGAGAGCAATCACTTCTTTAGAAACAAGGAAACACGTTTCATTACTTGTAAAGTTAAATCTGTTGTTATTTTTATCAGGGTGCATGTTGAATTAAATAAGTAGGATATTCACCTGATATCTCCCAAATTATAAATCTAGTAAAAGATGATGATGATGATGATGATAGCTATTTCGGGGACCGGCCCCATCTTCAGATCATTATGAACCCTAAAGGGCACTAAACAGTGACGAGACTGCCGCGTTAAAGAATAATAAAATAAAAATAAAAATCGAAAGATTACTACACGACATAGTTAAAATACCGGAAATATAATAAACGAAAAAACGAGAAACCGAAAACCGAAAACAAACGCACGAACTCTAATTATTTCCTCGGTCGGAGATGATAACGTGATGCTGGTGATTATGTAATACGTTGACCGGTGTCAGCGGGTGTCGGTATATTTTCGGTATTTTAACTATGTCGTGTAGTAATCTTTCGATTTTTATTTTTATTTTATTATTCTTTAACGCGGCAGTCTCGCCACTGTTTAGTGCCCTTTAGGGTTCATAATGATCTGAAGATGGGGCCGGTCCCCGAAATAGCTATCATCATCATCATCATCTTTTAATAGATTTATAATTTGGGAGATATCAGGTGAATATCCTACTTATTTAATTCAACTTGTAAAGTTCTGTTGTATGAAGGAGAATCACTGTGACAACCAAGGAATCTTTTACTTGTAGCGGCAGACATTTTCCTTGGGTTAAAGAAATTCCCCCTCAGTCAATATTTCACTGTGCAGTTTCGTTAACACACAAACGAAATACACCTTGGATTAAAAGAAGAATTCTCCCAGTCACTCAGTGTGTTGGTTCATTTAAACTTATGCCTTTGTTGGCCCGCGTGACGTCCAGATCTAAGCTTTGCAGTTCCATTTGCAAAAAAAAATTTTATCGATGCATAGTAACAAATTTTGACATTAGTCAAATATAAAAAATTTTCTGAAAATCATGATACGTATTTTATTATGCTTTTTTAGATGGGTTAAAAGAACAAAAATGACTATGAGGTCTGTTTTAAGTCGAAATATCGATAAAAACGAGGTTCGATATATTGATTGACATCAAAATTAGTACCATTGAATCTATTCGATGGCAGGAAAACATTAGCGACATCACTTTTTTGCCCATGTTCCATAGACATACCCTAGACCTAGACCTAGTGTCTAGACTTTTAGACAAATGAAGTGGCCACAGTCTTAAAATATATGAAACCCTGACACAGAATACTCTAATCAGAACGGAAACTCTAATTCATTTTGAAACATTCTTTACTTCGGGCCGCCATGTTCGAAAATGAGAATCTTCTGCAATCTTCGGCAGATCTTCGGCAACTGGCCGAGTTGTGCTTGGTTGTATAGTCTGAAAAAGCATGCCCGCCATCTTGAGAAGTGAGTAGGCACAGTTGCCAGTTTGTGCTAGTAAATTCCAAATCTTGTTTCCATTGGCTCTTATGGGAGTTTCCGTTCTGATTAGAGTATTCTGTGCTCTTGAGAGCGATCGACTCCATTTGCCAAGCTGGATCGATAGAGGGGTCACAAGCTGGGTTTTGGTGACATCACCTTTTTGCGCATGTTTTATAGCCATGAGGTGACAGTGTAGTGGCCCCAGTCTCAAAAGATATGAAAAAAACCCCTTTAGGGCGATTGCCTCCATTTGCCAAGCTGAATCGATAGAGGGGTCACAAGCTGGGTTTTTGGGGACATCACCTTTTTGCCCATAATATGATGAGTCGTGAGTTGCAATGAGTGAAAGAGCCACAGTTGCAAAAAGATATGGAAACCCTTGAGGGCGATCGACTCCATTTGCCGAGCTGATTCGATAGAGGGGTCACAAGCTGGGTTTTGGTGACATTACCTTTTTGCGCATGTTGTATAGCCATGAGGTGACAGTGTAGTGGCCCCAGTCTCAAAAAATATAAAAAACCCCTTGAGGGGGATCGCCTCCATTAGCCGAGCTGAATCGATAGAGGGGTCACAAGGGGGTTTTGGAGACATCACCTTTTTGCCCACAATATGATGAGTCGTGGGTTGCAATGAGTGAAAGAGCCACAGTTGCAAAAAGATATGGAAATCCTTGAGGGCGATCGCCTCCATTTGCCGAGCTGAATCGATAGAGGGGTCACAAGCTGGGTTTTGGTGACATCACCTTTTTGCGCATGTTGTATAGCCAAGAGGTGACAGTGTAGTGGCCCCAGTCTCAAAAGATATGAAACCCTTGAGGGTGATCGCCTCCATTTGCCGAGCTGAATCGATTGAGGGGTCACAAGGGGGGTTTTGGAGACATCACCTTTTTGCCCATAATATGATGAGTCGTGGGTTGCAATGAGTGAAAGAGCCACAGTTGCAAAAAGATATGGAAACCCTTGAGGGCGATCGACTCCATTTGCGAGGCTGAATCGATAGAGGGGTCACAAGCTGGGTTTTGGTGACATCACCTTTTTGCGCATGTTGTATAGCCAAGAGGTGACAGTGTAGTGGCCCCAGTCTCAAAAGATATGGAACCCCTTGAGGGCGATCTCCTCCATTTGCCGAGCTGAATCGATTGAGGGGTCACAAGGGGGGTTTTGGAGACATCACCTTTTTGCGCATGTTGTATAGCCATGAGGTGACAGTGTAGTGGCCCAGTCTCAAAAGATATGAAAACCCTTGAGGGCGATCGCCTCCATTTGCCGAGCTGAATCGATTGAGGGGTCACAAGGGGGGTTTTGGAGACATCACCTTTTTGCCCATAATATGATGAGTCGTGGGTTGCAATGAGTGAAAGAGCCACAGTTGCAAAAAGATATGGAAACCCTTGAGGGCGATCGCCTCCATTTGCCGAGCTGAATCGATAGAGGGGCCACAAGCTGGGTTTTGGTGACATCACCTTTTTGCGCATGTTGTATAGCCATGAGGTGACAGTGTAGTGGCCCCGGTCTCAAAAGATATGAAAACCCTTGAGGGCGATCTCCTCCATTTGCCGAGCTGAATCGATAGAGGGGTCACAAGGTTGGTTTTGGAGACATCACCTTTTTGCCCATGTTGTATAGCCATGATTTGCGAGTGAAGCGGCCCCAGTTTCAAAAGATATGAAAACCCTTGAGAGCGATCGATTCCATTTTCCAAGCTGAATCGATAGAGGGGTCACAAGCTGGGTTTTCGTGTCATCACCTTTCTTGGTACTGATTTTCATGGTACAGAACATATGAAACTCCCCTAAAAGATGTCATCCCCTTGAAAATAAGTGAACTCGTGTTTAAAAGCGTTTTTTGAAATTGTAAGCCGTTGCTTAAATTTTCGCCCTGGCTCCACAGTTTGCACATTCTACTAATATTTCTTTGGTGAAACTGCCGACTATGACGAATACCTATACGATTGTCCCAAAAACGACTGTAATAAAGTTTGTCGCAACTATGGCTTTTGTCGCTTTTGGAATATTCGTATAGTCGCCAAAGTCGTCATTTTTATGGTTTGGGATCAATTCAATGGAGCTTGTTTGTCGTATCATTAAGTAGTTTTCAAATATATAAGCTCCACATTTTGACAATAAGATAATTTTGACCCACGCTACGGCAGCAAAATCCTGACACGGCGTTGTGATCGCACCTAAGACCTCGTATTTCCATTTCCCGTAGGTCAATACTTATTACTTAATCTCCATTTAGCGGCGGCTCGTGCAATCTGGCAACCGTGCTCTTTTGCCATTAAAATCTATGAAAAAAGATCAATAATAGGTGAGGCAAGACGCCTCACAAAATAATCGATTATTGAATAAAATTTTTAAAAGAGAGAATCTATTTTTGTTAGATCGCAAGGGACGCCACTGTTTCCATTTCAAATGTTTTGGGTGAAATATATAGGAATCTATTTAAACGGGATTTATGCGTGGAACCAGGGCCGTAGCATGCCATTTGGCAACGTTGAAGTTTGTCCATTTAAACCCATATAAAAAGGGCAAATGCGAAGGTGTTCGTCGAACACCCAATAGTTCGATATTTTACATGGATTTAAATGGACGAACTGCATATGTTGCCAGATGTTCCTTTAAAATACCAGAAAAGGCATGAAGGCGTTTGCATTAAGGCAAACGGGAGAAATTGAATATCTATCCGAAAAAAGGCATTACTTTTGTTGACAATAACTTACATGATCATTGAAATATGAGAGAGAAAAAGTTCAGGAAAAAATAAACAAAAACAACAAAAAAGCAAACGAACGGACTCCATGTTTAATTTGAGAAAATCACCCTTCGATAATAATCACTCATCATAGTTGGCCTGATTCAGATACACCCCAATGGGGCTATTGCACACTTTTGCTATAAGCGATTCAATAGTCGATTGAGGCGTAAAAACTTCAAAAAATAACGATGGCGGCACTAAAAACTTCCAAAATCCACTCCTAAACTCAATAAACGCAGTTATTTGCGCGAGCGTAATGGTGGCCGAAGGCACTAACAATGGGAGATTCCTATGTTAATTTCGTCACTCTTTCTATGCTGACAAGGATGATTCACAGAGTAAATAGTCATCAGAGTGATGATCCACATCCGATGAATGGTGCCGCAACACCAAGTGACACCGGTGTCAAATGAAAGTAGTCTCTTATTGGTCACTTCTTGATGGAGTTTCAGAATTGTTAGATGGGAATCCCCATTGTTAGTGCCTTCGGCCACCATTACGCTCCCGCAAATAACTGCGTTTATTGAGTTTAGGAGTGGATTTTGGAAGTTTTTAGTGCTGCCATCGTTATTATTTGAGGTTTTTACGCCATAATCGACTATTAAATCGCTTATAGAAAAAGTGTGCAATCTAGCCCCATTACGGCCATGCTAGCTTTTCGACCGCAGTCATGGCCGAGGGAGAAGATGCTACGAAAAGCAATGACGCCAAATGTAGCAAGAATAGATAGGTACGAGTCACTGGCGCAACCAGGATATCTTCCATCTCTCTCATTTCCCATTTGAATGTATGAGTAGGAAAAGGACAGAAGGAGGGGGTTTTATCCCCTTGTCCATCCTTGTCTAACATACGTTTCTTAATGGAGAAAAGAGAGAGATGAAGAATCTCTCGGTGCGCTACTGGTACGAGTACCTCAGAAGGTATAAAGTGACTAATCGGCCGGAATGGGACTCTTGCAAGCTCTTGATATCGCAGTTTCTTTATCGTTCCTTAAAACCCTTCACTGCATGATTTTTTTTTTCTCAAGCAAATGTGGATGTTTCAATGTATTAGGTGGTCAAATACATGGGAAAAATAGTGAAAAAAATAATTTGACGGTTTTTCGGTCAAATTTATCTTTTTTCTATTTTTTAGTCGTTTTTTACAAGTGATATAACACCATAAGAAATGGCGGGAATTTTTTTTATTTTATTTTTTTTAAATTTAATTTTTTTTTTTTTTTTTTTTTTTTTACTTTAATTGGATTTTTCAAAAAGCCAATGCCGGAAACTTTATAAAAATAATCAAAATGAGGTCAGTTTGGATACGGGGGCAAATTTCCCCCCTGACATGATTTCGATCACGAACCCTTCACTGCATGATGTTTTCTTTCAGCCAATTTTTTTTTTTTTTTTTTTGTGAGCTCAAAACATACCTTCTCCCGCGTTGACACACCATGCGCCGAAGGCATATCTCAAAACCTGTATTTTATATGAGCGTTTGAAGAATTTGTTCCACCGGTGGAACACCATGCAGTGAAGGGTTAAATATTTCCAAAAGTAACACTGATGAAGATTTCTGTTTCCAGTTAGCCCCTCTAAAAGGAGCTTTTCACCCGTGGGCGCCCGCAGAAAAATCTCCAAAGGGGGGAGGGGGTGCTCCTTAAAGAGCTCCCCAAAGCAATAACTTGAAACCGAATCTTTGAAATCAAGTTCTGTTGGTGCAAGAGCCTTTTGGGTTCAGTATTTGAATGATAAATTGTAACTCATTTTAGTATTCCCACAGTTTTCTGCCGAGGAGAACATAAAAAAAAAGATCTGATCACGGCTCCGGCTCCCAATCCCTGGTGCCGCCATCTTTATTTTAGATAGTTTTTACACCAGAATCAAATATTAAATCACTTATAGCAAAAGTGTGCAAGAGCCCCATTTGGCAACAGGTTATGTGCGAGACCAGCTCGTGTTTCGCGAAGTGTGTGGAAAAGGTGACAGGGGTACGGCCACAGCGCATGTGCTCAGCTCATACAAATCCTCCGATGTTTTCCTCGGTCCCCTAATTGGTTTTTTTATTTACTTCATATCATGGCAAAGCCTCTCCTCTCATCGAGAGTTGAATGAACAATCGTTCTTGGTAAAGTTCTTTTCTTTATTCGCTATCCTCCGTTGACAACACGCGACGCCATGCCACACAGTGGTTCAAACCCGGGCGTAAGATTCTTCGTTATTTTTCTTTAAAAAAAAAAACATTTACATGTAGATATCTCCTTGCGAAAACCATGCTAATGGGTCTGTTGCAAACTTTTGCTATAAAGATTAAGAGTGTATAATCTAATGTAAAATCGCCTGAAAAGTCTATTGGTGGCATCAGAAAATCATAAAATGCAATAATAAACTCACAAGAGGCGTTTAATGAAATCCAATATGGCGGAGAAATATCGAGCAATCTGTATGCATGCACCGTGAACATCCAAGGATGGCCAACTTTGACAACCTCACTGGAGGTAGAGGTTAAGTGTTTGTTTACGTTGTGATTGGTTGTGATCCATATGTGAGGTTGGCTATCCTTGGATGTTCGTGGTGCATGCATACAAATTGCTCGATATTTCTCCGCCATCTTGGATTTCATTAAAAGCCTCTTGTGAGTTTATTAGTGCATTTTATGACTTCTGATGTCACCTATGGAC